>OW240912.1:57443348-57598348 GCA_933207985.1 Pelobates cultripes
TTTAAAACTACACATCCCATCTTCATAATTACATATTTTGAATCAGCACACTTAAAACATAAACATAACCAAAAATCAGCCAAATCCATCCAGGGGTTAAAAAGTTAGCTGGAGGTCCCTTTATGACCGACTGCAAGCACATTTTCCTGCCCAAAACAGTTCCACAGATTTGGGCTGTGAGGTCGGTCTATTTCAGGCTGAAAAAACGACTAAGTCCCATCGCGAATGGGACTTAGTCTCTGCAGCTGAAATAAGTTGAAAAGACTAAGTCCCACGCACGCGGGGACTTAGTCTCTGCAGCTGAAATAAGGCTGAAAAACGGTTGAAAGACTAAGTCCCATCGCCGAATGGGACTTAGTCTCTGCAGCTGAAATAATTTCCCATTTACTGAACCAAGTGGGAAATAGCAAGGCAGGCACAAAGGGTTTGCACCAGGTCTGGGGACACAGGGGACACCGTCTTAAAGGGGCCGTGTCCCCAACAAGTCTGGGGACACGGCCTTAAAGGGGCAGTGTCCCAATCTTCCTGATGTCCCAAAAAGGTGTTTAAAGGGCCAGCACCAGTCACATAAAGAGTCCATAAGCCCCAATATGCCCACCGACAGTCTTAAAGGGCCATACACACCAAATAAAAAGTGCATACATTTTCACAATCTCCCAGGGGCCATAGTCATGCGGGAGGAGGCTGGCAAAGTAGGCTTCTCCACAACCCAGGGAAGCAGGGCAATATTGCCATTTAAAGGGCCCGTTACAAATAGCAGTTTGTAACAAGGTGTCAATCCATATCTGCCAAGTGACCCATGTAGGACCAGTCCCTATTCTGCTCTGTGTCAGTGTGTATCAGGAACCTTAGGACAGGTGTCAATCCATATCTGCCAAGTGACCCCATGTAGGGGAACAGTCCCTATTCTGCTCTGTGTCAGTGTGTATCAGGGATCCTTAGGACAGGTGTCAATCCATATCTGCCAAGTGACCCTATGTAGGGGGACCAGTCTCTATTCTGCTCTGTGTCCGTGTGCATCAGGGGCTCTGAGGACAGGTGTCAATCCATATGTCAAGGTGTCAATATGTCATATGTCAGGTGTCAATCCATATTGATTGTGATTTAGGAATGTTAGGTGATTTCTGCCCTTTATGGATTAAAACCAGACTCTGTATCAACTGTGTAATTTTCCATGGGAGTTTTGCCATGGATCCCCCTCCGGCATGCCACAGTCCAGGTGTTAGTCCCTTGAAACAACTTTTCCATCCCTATTGTGGCCAGAAAGAGTCCCTGTGTGTTTTAAAATTCGCCTCCCCATTGAAGTCAATGGCGTTTCGGGCGGTTCGCCGGTTCGCGAACATTTGCGGAAGTTCGCGTTCGCCGTTCGCGAACCGAAAATTTCGGGTTCGCGACATCACTACTTGTAATATTGTTTCACACCTACAACACTTGTTACACATATCTAAGTGATAGAAAACAGATTGATATTTTCTACTCTAGAAACTACCAGATAACAAGCTGCTATATTTAAACCAGTGATCAATAGCTAAGAGGTACTTCAACAATATTGTAATTCTGGGGTAATACCCTCACAAGTCAAACTGAGAGGTCAGTTTATAGGGAAAACTGTTGCCTGGATAAAATTCTAAAACAATTTCCATATGTCCTTTGCAGACCTTACATGCTGGAAAAGCATGGGTGCCAACTGCTGTGGCTTTCTGTAGTGTGCATACCGACAAGGAGGGCAGTGTTGAGGAGTGGGTGGAAGATGATGTGGAGGATGATGAGGTCCTAGACCCCACATGGAATCAAAGTCATGCGAGTGACGTGTGCAGTTTGGAGGAAGAGGCGATGGTCGCACAGAGGCACCAGCACAGCATAAGAGGGAGCAGGGTGCAAAAGCGGAGCGGCTCTCCCCTAGCGCTCGTCGGCATGTATTAGCTTGAGAATTACCAGTTATCCAATTAATACATGTAGCGATCAAATGATCCATAATAGAGTTAAGCGAACCCGAACTGCAAAGTTCGGGTTCGTACCAGATTTTACGATCCATTCGTAGTTTCAGAGTGAGGTGGGCAGTCCGGTGACCAGGACCCAGACACTGTCTGGGCGGCAGTCGGACGACCGGACCCAGTATGCCTGATGTTGAAGTTAGGAGTCACAGTGTGGAATGGATTAGCAGGGTCTGGTGCAGGGTAACTGTGCGACTGAGACTGTGCGAGCAGCAGCAGGCGATAGTGGAGTTTCAGCTGCAGCACGCACGGGTCAGTGGCTCTGTACCAGACTTCCCTCCAATTGATCAGAGTTAAAGGATTTCAAGTGGACTCATTACAATTACAGGGCCTCTAAAGAGTCCTGTATTGTTATTTGTCGTCACTACCTTCCCTCATCGGGAGTGGGTCATTTGCACGCCTGCTGCCTTCCTTGCATGTGGTAGCCGTTTCTCAGGGTCCCTGTACAGAATGGAACCCTGATTCCCCGTTACCCGTGGTCACCATGGTAGGTGCAGAAACTGGCATCGAAAGTTGATATGGATGACATCCGCATGCAAAGTCGCCGCCACGAGGATGTGCGATTGGCCCGAGGTTCTCTAGAGTCAACAAAGTGCCTGTGCGGAACAGAGTTGTCTTTTTTATATGTCCCAATATTTTGGGGGCTACCCCAAATAAAATAAATAAATATATATATATATATATATATATATATATATATATATAACACAATATCCAACGCACTCACCTATCCACCAAACGGCAACTTCAATGTTGAAAGATTTGATTTGTTTTTTTAAAATCTAGGCAAAAATAATGGGGGTTTAGTTACATTATATGATCATACATTGCATAAGCCTGCCACAACATCAATGTACCCCATCTTTGGCAGGTCCTACACTAACAGCCTAATGTCTGCTCTTATGAGATTAACCACTTACTTGAGGAAAAAAATTCCATCTGGGGCTCTCTGCAGTACAAGGCTAAATGAGGCACCTGTGACAGGGAGGGGTGCAAAACCAAGGAGTTGGCTAGACTCCCAAATATATATATATATATATATATAACAGTGTTGGCTACCTCATCCTCCTCCTCCACCACCACGGTCACAGCCTCCTCAACCTATGGGTCACTTAGTATAAACTAGGTACACATTAGCAGAGGCTTGTGAAGACCTTTTCTCCATGCATCAGGACTGCAAGAAATGCACCGTAGGCCGCAAATGTTTCTTTTTTTGTATGTCCCAATATTTTGTGGGCTACCACAATTACAAAAAAAAAAAACCCCCAAAAACCCCCAAAAACCAGTGTTGGCTACCTCATCCTCCTCCTCCACCGCTGCTTCCACGTACACCGCCACGGTCACCGCCTTCTCAACCTATAGGTCACTTAGTATAAACTATGTACACAATAGCAGAGGCTTGTGAAGGCCTTTTCCCATTCTCATGCATTAGAAATTGAGCTCAGTTTGAACAATGAAAGAGAATACCCTGTACTCCAACCCTCTCTCAAATGGATAATTATGGTGACCCTCCTGACAGCCATTTTGATTTGTTGTTCTTCCAAAGCTAAAATCAAAGATTCCATCTAGTGCTATTTTATGGCTCAGCTGTATTTTTAATTTTTATGTTTTTATAAAGTGACCTTATCCAAATTTGTTTGCTCTCTAGCTCTTTCAAGGAGTTTTTTAGAGGAATTTTTGTGGTCAAGAGTTCGGGTCGCAATTGACTTCAATGGGGTTCGGGGTCAAGTTCGAGCCCAAACCCGGACTTTTTTTCAAAGTTTGGCCGGACCTGAAAATCCAGGTGTCCGCTTATCTTTATATCCTTGTCTTAAAACATTCTCGGAAGATATTCAAGCATATATTTGCAATCAAGCATTGCTGGTATTGCCCCTTAAACTCTGAATTTGCAATATTTGGCCCAATATTTCCCACATTAATAATAATAGTGAAGAAACACCAAGTGCATTATAGTGTTTAAAATGTCTTTGACAGGACCTAGAAGGCATTGACTCTTATTATCCTTTAGTGCAGCGGTTCCCAAGCTGGGGTGCCGCGATAAGCACACAGGGGTGCCATGGAATGTTTCCCCGGTGCTATGATTATAGGGGCTTGGTCGGGTGCCGCGATCCTTTAAGACCATGACCGGGCCTGTAATGTCAGCCGGTTGGGAGGAAGTGACAGCCTGTCCTCCCAGCATCATGCATGGAGACGGCGCTGGAGAAGAGGAGGCAGCCGCAACATGAGGAGAGAGGAGCACGAAGACCTCCAGACCCCTCACTCCCTCCAGCAGCAGCAGGACCAGGACTCCAAGCCACCCTCCTGGACACACAAGGTAATCTAACAGGAGGGTGGCTGGAGATACTAAAAATATTGTGTGTATGAGTGTGTGTGTGTGTCAGTGTGTGCTTCTGTGTCAGTGTGTGTATCTGTGTGTGCGCACACATCTGTGTGTCAGGATATACATCTGTGTGTCATTGTGTGTGCCTTTATGTCAGGGTGTGTACATATATCAATGTTTGTGTGTGTTTCAGCGTGGGTGTGTGTGTATATGTCGGTGTATGCATGTGTTAAGATGTGTGTATGTGTCTGTGTCTATATGTATTTGCGTGTATGTATATCTGTGTAAGTAGGTATGTATGTGTAGTGTATGTGCATACATCGAATCAGTCATACACTGTGGCGGAATCCGCCTCGCCACCTGGCATTGGAGAGGCCTGGCTGCCCGCCTCCTACCTACTGACTATGGCCCCTGGTAAAGTTGTACTTTTGAATGCAATATTTGGGCATATTGTATTTTATTGTGCGGCTACTGGCCCTTTAAGCACAGTGAATGGACTTTTATTGTACTGTGCTGGCCTTTTAAAAACAGTGTATAGACATACTGAAACTTTTTGGACACTTCCTCTTCCCCTCCCCCGGATCCATTGTTCTCCAGCAGGGTGTTGTCCCAGGGACACTGCCAAACCAGTGGGAACTGGTTTGCCAGGAAAAATCATGCTTGCAAGTGAAAACAAAGGACTTCGACCTAACCGTTAAACCCCTGAACCTATTCAAGTGAATTTTGGATATGTTTGTCCCCAAGTTATACTGGTTAAAATAATATAAGTTTTATGTATGTACGATGTTAACTCACAAACTTATAAAAATGTACAAAAAGTAACTTTTCAGCTTGGAGATAATTGAGTAGATACAGTAATCGACTCAATTATCTCCTAAGCAGAGGGGAGGAATATGCTGGGTGTGTTTCTATTTTCCCATTGTGTCTGATTGGCTGCTGTACTTGCATTGTATGTGTTGTAATGTGTTTATTGGTGGTTCTGCAAAACCCTGTGGGCAGTACTATGTTTTGTGGATTGTGAATAAAAGAGGCTGTATGTGCCAGTACAGGGAGTTCCTGTTTAACCCTCAAAGTGAAGTGTCGTCTCATTATTAGGGGAGGATTTATTGTATGCTGTTCCAGTCTGACTGCTAGGAGTGTAAACCTACTCAACTGTCTACAGCATTTATATGCTTGGGAGAATTTATTTGTTTCTCCAGTTCGGTGATTGTGGTGTCTGCCAGAGTGCTTGGAGTCCTCAGGAAGCGCTAGGAGCATCCTTCAACGGAGGTACCCAGTCGGGGTGCCAGGCGATCCGTTACATACACTAACACAAATATTACATACAAACACACCCATTCATTCAAACTCCAAAAGGATATACAAACACACCCCTACAATCAAACACAAACATTACAAACACACCCCTATATTAAAACACTAAAACTATGTACAAGCACCCCTTCAAACACCAACACTGTATATTACACTATTGCACCAGTAAATGTCTCAGTGCTGTACAGATGTACAACCTAGAATTTTTGACTTGGGGTGCCTTGGAAAAATATTGAAATATTAAGGGCGCCTTGAACCTAAAAAGTTTTGGAACCACTGCTTTATTTAGCTTGTTCCATTTACATCAAATTAGCACTTTAACTTTTCTCCTTTCAGATTAATAGTAGAGGTTTCATTTAATCTTCAACCTTACTTGTATGTCATCAAGTATATACATGCCTCACTTAACACAATCCTATAATCCTCAGAATGCAAGACAAGGTCACACTTCATACTTTATTTAATAATGCCAGGAATCAAACTCGTTTTCCTGGCACTATAGGGTCATTAGGTCCTGCCACCCTCAGGACCCCCCTCCCGCTGGCCTGAAGGGGTTAAAACCCCATCAGCCACTAACCTTTCTCCAGGCTCGGGCTCTCTCGTGCTGGTGACGTCTCCTCCCCCTGCCGACATCAGACCCAAATGCGCATGTGCGTCAAGAGCCACGCACGCAGTCAAACTGCCCATAGGAAAGCATTACTCAATGCTTTCCTATGGACGTCCAGTGTCTTCTTAGTGTGATTTTCACAGCCACTAGAGGCAGGATTAACCCTCAGTGAAACATAGCAGTTTCAGCTGCTGGGTTAAAACGAGAGGGACCTGGCATCCAGACCATTTCATTGAGCTGAAGTGGCCTGGGTGCCTATAGTGGTCCTTTAATGCCTGTGGAAATAAGATCTTCAATCCTTGGAGCATAAAGTTAAAGATAAAAGAATGTTAAGGATTGTAGTCTAATGATAGTTTAGTTTGATACCACAGATGTTTCTGGAAAAACATTTCCAACAATGCTCAGCAAACCTACAGACTATACAGAATCTTGTGGGGTTCCAAACCAACCGACAGACTGTATGCATAATGAGAGCTGAACTCTGCAGCAGCTGCGCTGCCATATTAACTGAATTTTGACATGTTCAGTTAATGTTTTTATTGACTTACGGAACTCTAAAATTCTTGGTAAGTGTAGTACACACTCTACATGCCTTTATATTCATGAAAAAAAAAAAATATAACATATGGTTTGTTTTCATATAAACATACACCAGACTAACAGTTTTCTGCTAAAACACGTTCATCATCGTGTATCTAGAAAAACAAACAGAGGAAACAACATCTTATGTTGGCTCTGACTAGTATTATAAAAAAAATAAAAAAATCTGATTTTCTTTCAGTGCCAGTTTTAAATATTCACACGTACTTCTCAGGATAGCTGCTAGTTATCACATAAGTGCAAAATAGCACAAAATTTAACACAGGATTGACCTATGTGACCTAATCAAGAAAAAGAAAACCGTATGAGTATAACCTGGAATTAGGAGAAGAAATATAAAAAAAAGAAAAAAATTGAAAAAGTAACAAAATTAAATAACGAAACATGCATCTGATCTAATTAACAGTTCGGAGTTCATTTGCCATCCATTTGCCATGCATGCTAGAGCCATCTCCAGCTTGCCTGGCATCAACTGACACAGCATGCTATACCCCCACCAACACTTAAACTGGTTAAGGGTTGCTTCAATGTAACATCATTACTGACATAGTGTTCGTGAAGAGTCATTTTTGCACCATTTTTGATGCATCTCAAAGTGTGCCTGAAGAGTTACGCTGTTCTTGCGTCATTTTTGCCACGACTCATAATACACACTCAACGTACTAGTTGTGTCATTCTGGCATCATTGGTGACGTGAAGCTTAATCGCTCATGTACCTTTTGGCTCACAGGAATGATATGACCCACTAGTCTTTCAACTTTGGGTATTTAAACCCTTTCTGCCACTAGCTACATGCCCCATTGTAGTTTTTGCTGACCCAATAGCACATTTATTTGAAGTTTTGATTTGTGGTTTTGATCTTGGCTAGTTAACTTATTTACCATGTTCTCTGATCTTCTGATCTTTGGCTTGCCTTTTTCGTTTATCTGCTTTTCTCCTCTTTCTTACCTTGACTCGTTCTCTGACTATTTTACTATTACTGCTTAATATAAGCAGGGGCATAGAACAGGTAAAGTGAGCATAAATTGATTAAGGGTGCAAAAAAGGCTGGAAGAACCACTCCCCCTAGTGGCCAAATACAGGTAAAACAGAAAACAAGACTTTGTAATAAAAATAAACATTATTGTACATAAAATAGAAAGTAAAAAATACACATTTCATATAAATATATATATATATACACACACACAATGTAAATTCACAACACAGGCAGCAATTATCACTAGCATAAGGTTTCATCAGAGCAAATATATCTATATAACTTAAATGTGTCAATCACAATGTAATTTCATAGTGTGTGTAGAGAAACAAATGCACTAAGAAAGAATAGATCATACAGGCAAAGACCAAAAATAAAACGAAAAACCTTTACTACAATGTTAAACATTCTGTAGATTATTTCTCGCGTGAGACGCATACACCTAAACCACCCGATGTTTCGTCAATGAAGGTCTTTCTCAAGGTTTTTTGAAGTCCATTGAAGTTGCAAAATGAGTTGCTTGCTATTGACAATAAATAAATAAATCGATTTTAATAATAGCCCCTTAAGGACACATGACGGAAATATTCTGTCATAATTCCCTTTGATTCCAGAAGTTGTGTCCTTAAGGGGATAGAATAAGTTTAGTTTGTTTTGTACATTTTATTATGTATTGTATATTTTTTATTAAGTTTGTAAAACTAAATAATTAAAAAATACTGGTTTTTATTAGTTAAATTGGAAAATAAATCCAATTTTATTTGTATATAATTGTAGCTATACATTGTATTAATCCAATGGTCAGCATATGCATAAAACAGTCAATATAGTAAAAATAAAACTATTAACCTTACATTTTCATCTAGCACAGGCAGCAGAGTAAGTAACATATTGTGGACTTTCTGTTATCAATACATTTGTGTATTAATGAATAGGGACTATTTTTATGGAATATAGCCTGTGTCATATATTACCCTTTCATAGTGCCATATAACTTTCACTGGGCATCTTAGCCACTTGCTTTGAATGTCCTTTTGCAGATTCTGACACATTTTTAGTACTTTCAGAAAACCCACCTAACTCAGAAAGGCTTACAACTTCTATATTAATAAACTCTTCAAACAACAATATACAGGTAGCGCCAAGAAAAATACTCCAAACACTATGGTATATAATAATAATGAGAGCAATAAAATCAATAAAAGCAATAAAAAACCCACAGGATATAAAAAGAGTCCACAAAATAACTTAAAAGAATAAAAAATACCAAATGGTACGGCACAGTCTCAAAGGTGGCAATAGATCTTCTAGTCCTGGTATGGGACTTTCTTGGTAGCTTCACAGAATATGAAAAGGAAGCAAAAACAGAGTCTCAGGCTCAGTCCATCTTAATCCGCTGCAGACACTTTCACTATTTAATCTTTCTTCACTATATACTGTGATTTCTACCTTTATCACCCTACATGCTCTAATAGTTTGCAAGCTTATATGAGCAAAGCTCTCAATCCCGTTCCAGTGTCCTGCTGATGATGTTGGTTGCCCACCTACTGCTTCTCTGTTATTTATAAAATATTTTTAAAAATTCTTTACAGTTTTTATTGTTTTGTCAGCCCTTCCATGACCAATGATAAAGTGATTATTGCTTTATTTTTTTTCTTATTTATACAAAGCTGTTTAATGCACTTTAAAATGTCAGTAGTTGGAGATCAAATTATTCATTAGCATAAAAAACATTTAAGTATGCTCCTTTAACAGCTGTGTGTTTTCAGCTTAGTATTCTCATATGGGGCTCAGTTAAGCATACCAAAACTAATCCGCGCTCCATCCACATGCCTTTCATTAAAGGGGGATTAAAGAGCAAAAAACGTGGATCTCCTATCAGCACAGATTGAGTAAAAGTATTGCATTTCCACTACTGTCACTGGACTACTGCCATGCTGAAGCTTTTTCAAAAGCATAGCTAACCAGGAAGCCTTTCAAATTTGGCCTTAATACATATTGGCAACTAAAGGATGTGCTTAAAATAACATATCTTGATTTTCTAGAAATTTTATAAAATGCGTTAGTTTGAGGTCATATTTAAAGAAACCCTGTTTTTCTTTTCTGAGTTTTTTTTTTTTTTACTTCTATCCATTGTATCTTAATGAATATCCCATACATTGGGACATAACTTAATATATTTTTATAATCTTCTATTCCTTTAGTTGGATCTCAATATGTATAGGCACCTCTATTTTGTTCTCCTCTGTCTATGATGCATTTTGCTCTTCTGTAAGAGTCTTATGAATTACGGATTGTGGGTAAATAGCAAGTACTAGCTGAAATGGAACTTTGCCTAAAGGACAATTGTCATCACATCTTCACTTTTCAGTTTAAAAAGTCCATTACAATTATTAAAACTTAATAAAAAATATTAACAAAAACAAAAACATGAATATTGTAGACTTATGCGCTGCAGAAATTATTAGCCTGGCTGATAATTTACCCAAGATTTTTTAAAAAAATTTGGAGGGGGATTTCTGATGTTTGTTAATGTGACAGTTCAGTTGGGCCAAAAGTTGTTTATAAGAAAACTATTCCAGAAAACCAACATGAGTGCGAAAATAAGCATAGAATTTTGCATGATATTAATAGGCGCAATAAATAAATAAACATATATATAGATGCTAGACATATATATATATGTCATTTTATATTAAATATATATTGTATAAATGAAGATTTTGTCTTACTGCTCCTTGTTTTTAACCTATATTATTCACTTCTTAATTGATCTGTGAATAATAACAATTATTTAGTGGCAGTTCCCTAGCCATGAATCATCTATACTTTCCATCAATCATTTATTTTTTTATTATCACTACAGGTGTGTTTAGCATTGTAATAGAAACATTGCAATGTCTACTAAACATTGCAGGGCTAAAACTAAACGCCCACTTCATTGAGATGAAGTGGTCTGGGTTCCTGTAGTGGTCCTTTTAAATAATAATTATTTTTTATTTTTTTTTAAACCAATAAAAAAAAAAACCTGCAAAGTGATGCACTTCTTTCGATAAATTACTAGCACTACATGAATAGGAATAACATCTATGCCTGTTTTCATTCTGCAAGAACCAATCATTTGTTATGAGTTGGCTCAGGTGGTGATGATTCATGGGTATCTGTATCACTTGTGGTTTCTATGTTTAAGGCCCATGAGGACAAACACCCCTTTAATAGACTTTCTGAGTGCTCATTAGACTCAATCTCCCATAACGTTAATGTGTGCAATCCATTTTTAGGTATGTGATTTCTACTGTGACAGGCTTGTTCACTACAGTGAGAATTCTATAAATGAAAAAGTAACTGCCTAAGACCATATGAAGCAGATAATGTTTAATGCGTTGGTATAGTTCAAGAAAATGCTTTTTGCCCTCTACTAAATTTAAGGACTTTTTCATGGTGTAGTATATATCATGTTAACTCTATATTATGCATTCATTCTAGGAGCAACAAGGCGTTTTAGCGGAGCACAATGGCACCTTCAGAAAATTGTGAATGACTCAGTCGACAGCTCAGATGATGAGTTCTTTGATGCCCGAGGTTTGTGCATTAGTTTAAGCTAAAAAAAAAATATTTTAGTTTCAATGAGAATGTCACAATGAACTTTTCTCTTGTCATGTCATTGTTAGTAGAATTATCTATTATGCTTTATTATAATTTGCTTAAATTGCATGTATCCAGGCAAATTACACTACTGAGATTAGTCTTTTTGGGGGTAATAATTTCAATAAGTGCTTAAAATATCTAAAATTATTCATCATCATATTGTAAAGCTTCAATACTGCCAAAAGTCTTATGAAAAGGGAACCTGATATAGCAAACAGAGTTAATGCATATAAATGTTGCCCCAGAAGGTCTGTAGCTCATCAATTTGATGTCTAGCCTTCGTCATTAATGCAACAGTGTTCTTTCCTCCATTATTAAATACAGTATTTGCTCAACTCACATTTTTTTTTTTTAAAGTAACATTATTATTCTTTAACTATGACACAACTCACACCTTCACTTGCATCAACACATGACAGGCTGATTCAGTATTGAGAAAAATGCAGGTAGACATTATTCTGGATTCTTCTAAAGAGAAAGAATGCTTATATATATTTTTTTAATTTATTACTTACTGGAAGTTTGGGCAAAATGTTTCTTTAAAAACAATTATATGAAAAAAATAAAAAGCAAAAAAAGAGAGAGAGAGTCTGTTTTATGCATGGTCCATCATTTTATCATAAAATGTTATTTTAAAAATGGGAAATGATTTAACTATTTGCTTGTAAAATATATATATGGAATACAAATAAAAACATAAATACCATACAGTGAGCCAAAAATGTTTTATGGTATTTTAGCTGTACTATATTATATTTTTAGCATAGACTAAATTATTAAGGAATTTAAATACGTATCATTGCAGGAATGTTTCCTGTATTGTTCATATATGAGACTAGCAGACTAGCAGGTAGAGAGACCAATATTGCACAAAATGTTTTGTGACTATTTATTGTCAGGGGCACAGCAAGGGGGTCAGTTATCATTGGACACATGTCTTATTGCGGTGCTGGCATGCTTATTTCTAGGGCCGGTCAAATGGATAAATTCCATAGGACTCAACTGACAGTGTCTCCAAGTGCGTTTAAATCAATAAATGACTTTGACTCACATGTATTCCACAGTTGACCCAGAGAACTGGAGATGTAAAAAGGTGCTGGGTTTCCTGGTTCACATATGGTGAACCTGTGCATTGAGCCAGCCTTACTGGAAGAAAATTAGGTGATTTCCAAGTTAGTGGATTACCCGGTCCTATTCACTATGAAAACATACCTATTGCACACTAAGAATCTACCAACCTATACATACCATAAGTCAGTTCTCCCCCACCTAGTAAATGCAGCATATAGTCTTATTCGTAGGTACTGGAGGCAGAAATCTGACTGCAGTTCGTCATTGTAACCAACATGAGTGGGCAAATGCTCACATTCAATGGCGTCTGGCACTTTGGAGAGGTGTTCTCATCACGGATGAGTCACGGTTTTCACTGTACAGGGCAGATGGCAGACAGCGTGTATGGCATCGTGTGGGTGAGCGGTTTGCTGAAGTCAACATTGTGGATCGAGTGGCCCATGCTGGCGGTAGGATTATGGTATTGGCAGGCGTATGTTATGGACAACGAATACAGGTGCATTTTATTGATGGCATTTTGAATGCACAGAGATACCGTGACAAGATCCTGAGGCCCATTGTTGTGCCATTCATCCACGACCATCACCTCATGTTGCAGTATAATAATGCATGGCTCCATGTTGCAAGGATCTGTACACAATTCCTGGAAGCTGAAAACATCCCAGTTCTTGCATTGCCAGCATACTCACAGGACATGTCACCTATTGAACAGGTTTGGGATGCTCTGGATTGGCATATACAACAGTCATTGAAGAGAAGTGGACCAACATTCCACAGGCCACAATCAACAGCCTGATCAACTCTATGCGAAGGAGATGTGTTGCACTGCGTGAGGCAAATGGTGGTCACACCAGATACTGAATGGTTTTCGGACCTGTTTTTTAACACCAAGTATAGCTGTCAAAGTGTAAGCTTGCATGACAAAATCATGCTCAAACTTTTAGATGAGTCCTATGCTAACAGTAACTGAAGTGGTAATATTCTAATGAGACAGAAGTTGGCTTTCTCATAAAACTATATAGAATTATTAATCATATTGTTACAAGGCTGGGAAATACAAAATCAGTTAAAAGTTAATATATTATTCCAGCTTTGCAATTTTCATCATCTGTCTCACATGTGAGAAAACAAATTAAGTTGCGGCGCTCACATAAAAATACACTAATAATCTTATCAGGCTATTTAATTCGCCTAAGAAAACAAATATGGGGATTGAGTTCCACAGGTGAGATATTTGCATGCAGATCAGTGGAGGATTGTCTTGACAAATCCATCACAGAACTCATTTTGTACTCTTCTATGTCAATACAGTCATGATGCAGTTTCTCATTGCATCATCCGCAAAGAGGTGAGGAGAGGAAAATTATGGCACCAAAGAGGGTGAGCATCGAGTAATTATATCTCCCTTACCTTTTGCCCCCAGTGGCCACCATGCAGGAATATGTCACCTGGAGGTAATTTAAAACGAAGGCAGAGATCCCATTTGTTACAGTATACAAGTAAGATCTAAATAGCTTTACTTTTCTCTTTTTACATTTTATCCTGTGTCTAAAATATTGGGGTTATTCAATAAACTGTGAATTATGAAAATTGATAAAAGAATTGCAACCTTTAGGTCAAAATATCCATAATGGAAAAATCCCAATGGATATAGTTGTCTAAAAGGTACAATTCTCCTGACACTTCTCCAGAGTTCACAGTTTAATAACACCATACTTTTGTCTATCAACTAGCAAAACAATTAACCCAGTCAAATACACCTTTCCCTAGAACTTGTCTCTTCTCAGTACATTACAGAGCTTCATTTAGCTCAGTCTATAGTGTGCTGCTGAAAGTCATCATATGTATGAATTGATTGGACCTGTCTCACAAACTCACATAGAATAGAAGAAGCAGATATATTTTATTTATTTGTTCTCTGTATGAAAATGAAGGTCCTAATTACGTAAAGGGACACTCCAGACTCCTAAAGCACTCTAGTTTTGCTGAAATGCTTTATGTGTAAAGAATATGCGTTTCTTTCATTTTACAAAAAGTGCAGATTTCAATAGAATTACCACTTTTATGAATTAACCTTTTTTTTTCAATGGAGAAACAAAAAGTCTTCTAGTAGGAATCTAGAACTCACAGTGAAGAAGAAGACATCTAGAAAAATCGAAATAAATAAATTTATACCACAAACTATGATATGGAACAAACGACCTCCATGCACCTAAACCAATGCAAAATGTGTCAGTTCTTTTTGTTACAGTGTCTCTTTAGCTCACATAGGAGAACATGACAACATTTATAAGGAAGTAGCATCATTTTATGAAAATAAAGATAAAGAAAATAACATATATAAAACTGTATGATAGGTAAAATACTGAGATAACCGGAGGCAAAGAGCTGGTTCTGTAAATCTCTGGCAGTTATTGCAAGTATGTAATCGTTAAATACTTAATATTATTTTTTAAATATCTCCAGTTTGGATTGCTTCTGTGCAGATCTCCTCCCCGTCACAAAATGATGATTAAATCCAACAATTTATGGAGACATCTCAAAAGATGTATATAGAGCAGGAGTGCAAGCACATTGAAGCTGAACTGTAATTCCTGTGATTTCCTTCCAGGGAAATAAAACATATGACATATACTTATATAGATCTTCACATATGATGAAAACATCTCCAGGAAGATTTGAATTTCTAGAAAAGTATCTATAACATTCTAAAGATTTCTACAGATAAAGTAATGTCTATGAAATATTGAAGAACACCTCATTATCATCATTATCTGAAGGTTTTTACGACCACTTTGAAATTAATTGTAATGCCTTATCTTCCATTGCACTTAAATTTGTGTTTAACAAGAAAATCACCCACAGCTATAATTTCATTACTTCTTAAACTTAGTGAAAAAAATTGATATTTAACGACATATATGTGATAATTGCATCATAAACACAGGTCTTTAAGCATAAAGGAGTTTTCTAAGATTGCTGGACATTACGGTCTCATTAGCTTGCTCTTTTTGAGTGTATGATAGATCTACTTAGTCTCTGCAACCCTTTTGTCAGCAGTTGAAGTATAATAAAAAAAGCATTACAGAATACATTCATGAAGAAGAACTTTAAACCGAAGGTTGACAATTTAAGACTATAACTTTCAAGGCTAGATTTGCCTTAAAAATATTTATTATTATTTTTGCAATACACCAATTATATAGAATAAATAACGTGCAAAAATTTGTGTTGCCAAATATACCATGCCATATACTTTGCCAAATAATTTATAAAATTGTCTGGTAATGATGCTAATATGACATGCGATAAATTTCTCTACATCTGCCCAGAAATATCAAACATTAAAACATCTTCGTAAATTAACATTTCAATGTCACAATGAGTTTTTCCACCCTGGTTTTAGAATGCATTGAAATATTCATAGATTAGGGACCTACTTATATTCTTCTTCCTCTGGGGCAGATGATTTAATGAGACAATCCCAGACCCATACTTATGGGAGGTGTAAGACAAGTAGTGGTTGAACTGTCAGAGTGGACAGAACCTCTCTGAAGTAGAACATACGGTTTAGTAGGTTTTGGTGGTGAAGCTGGTCAACTAGTGGAAAGAGATCTGCCAATCAGTGATTTTAAACCTAATACCTCCAGGCCAAGTTCATCAAGTTCTCCATTGAAAATCGTTTCAAAACCAGATGATTGTGGATTCCTTCTCTGACTTAGGTGGGTCTTGTAGGTGCTCCTGTATACTGATAAATTAACACGGATTGGAATATTATATGATGATACCGGACTGTGTGACTCTGTATGGTAGATGCATAGCATTTAAATGCTCCTTTGATTTGTATAGGTTAAGCGTGCCAAAAAGGTTACTTTTAAATAATGGCAAAATTCAAGATTAACGGGTTTTCTTCATATTAATAAAAGTGCTTGCTACATAATATATTTACTGACACGAGTTGGATCCTCATGGCACCTCTGTTAATTATTTTCTAATTGAAGTGGTTTCTTGTAGAAATGAATTTAAGACATAATAATGATCATTTTGATATTCAGTAGTCCAGAAGTGCCATTCGCTGATGGATTTGCTTAGAACATGTATCTTTCTCTCTATAAAACACTTACACTAGACGTTTACAGAGTGGCATTTGTGAATCCGTTTGTGTGCTATGTTTTATGATACAAATGTTAGAATTGAATGTGCAAAATAGTCAAATGCTTAAAAGGACACTAAAGGCACCCAGATGACTTCATCTCCCTGTTCCCTCAAACAAAACCCCATAGGAAAACATTGAGTCAATGCTTTCAGGGGACCATGGAGGGGGTGGATGGAATGTGGGGCAGAGGGACAATATAGTGTTAGGAATACATATTTGTATTCCTAACACTAAAGTGTTCCTTTAAAAGCTTTTGGTCTGCTACAATTTACCTTTAAATAAATATCTGCAGAAGTATGAAAAATGACATAACTAGAACTATGTTTAGTAATTGAAAGAGGTTATTTATATATCTCAACATTTATTTTCTTGTTGCCTTCTATTTTTCTATTGTATTTTTTTTTAAACATTTGTTAAAATTCCTGTAGTTTAATCTTCATAATTATCAAATCAATACCAGAACAATTAGCTACAGAAATGTTAAATCATTAGAAATAAACAGCAGCAAAATTGTGTTGGTTTGTGATGTGATTTCTCTATATTTAGCATTTTTCCCTAAAAAATATTCTTGACTCTTAAGCATCTATCCTTAAAATAAAATCTGGGGTTTTACTATGTTATTGTTAAAATTCCTGTAGTTTAATCTTCATAATTATTAAATCAATACCAGAACAATTAGCTACAGAAATGTTAAATCATTATAATAAACAGCAGCAAAATTGTGTTGGTTTGTGATGTGATTTCTCTATATTTAGCATTTTTCCCCAAAAAATATTCTTGATTCTTAAGCATCTATCCTTAATATAAAATCTGGGGTTTTACTATGTTATTGTTAAAATTCCTGTAGTTTAATCTTCATAATTATCAAATCAATACCAGAACAATTAGCTACAGAAATGTTAAATCATTAGAATAAACAGCAGCAAAATTGTGTTGGTTTGTGATGTGATTTCTCTATATTTAGCATTTTTCCCCCAAAAATATTCTTGACTCTTAAGCATCTATCCTTAAAATAAAATCTGGGGTTTTACTACGTTATTGGATAAATTCCAATCATCATAATTTTCATTTAAAGGAGCACTACAGTTCCAGGAAAACAAACTCATTGTCCTGGCACTATAGGGTCATTAGGTCCCCCCACCCTCAGTGCCCCCCTGCTGCTGGGTTGAAGGTGTTAAAACCCCTTCAGCCACTTACCTTTCTCCAGCGCCGGGCTCCCTCTGTGCTGGGGAACTCTCATTGAGCTGAAGTGGTCTGGGTGCCTATAGTGGTCCTTTAATAATTAAAAACCATTTTAACCATTGATGAATATTAATGATATCACAGTCTGAAGAATTAGGTCTGCTGCTACTTGGTTTAGAATAATTGCATCTAGAGAAATGGAAATCATTTTAAGTATTTACCACTTTCACTTATCGGTTTAATATTTTTATTTATTTAAAAAAAAAAATAATTCTTTCAGCATCGGATATTTTTCTAAATTAACCTAATATGCCTGTTATTTGGACTAAAAGCCATTAACGTTTCCACATAAAAATCGTGAAATACTTTTTGCTTGTTACTACTTATTCTGGCAATTTTATGTTCAAGTAATTTCAAGTCATCTTGCTCGTGACCAATTAGATGTTCATTATGGCTGCAAAACAGTTATTCAATGCATGTTCTCATTGCTTACTTATAAATATTGAAACAGATAATTAGTCAGTCCTTGAAGATTACTTTCTTACTGTAAAAATAGACAATACAAATTTGAGATCAGCATGTTGATCAGAGTTGGGTTAGCTTTCCAGGTGATGGAACCGAGGCTCTAGGCCCATTTACATTTAAAAATGTTTATTTTTTTTCCCCATCATGTAGCTCCTGTTTTGTAAGGAATTCCTTGCCAGCTGCTGTAAGCATTAATATGCAAGACAATCTCCATAGCTGGGCAGCATAGCCAACTTCTTCCTCCTCATTAATGTGCACAATTACTGTCACACATGGGGGAGAAAGAATGGATTTCAGAAGTCCTTCTCCTGTAGGTCTTTTAAAGGAACACTAACACACAAAGATCGACATCGTTTGAACCAAAGTGGAACAAAAGCCAGGAGTCACTCTCACGTTGGGGAGATCATAAAATCATCCATGGACCAGCCTTTCTTCTGGACTGGGAGACCAAAAGCAGCCTATGCCTCTTTGTGCAGATGTTTTGTACCACTTTCATCCCACCACAGGAGGCTAAATGGACAGAGATGAATATCACATTTCTCCACCTCCAAATCTAGAAAGGGAAAACTGAAAAGTTGAAAAGATAACTGGGGGGGGGAAATTAAAGAAAAGGTACAACTTGTGACTAGGGGAAACAACAAGCTGAGTGATATAGGAGAGCCAGATTCAGAGGGACAAGCGTGGGAATATGAGAATTGAGTGCTGCATTAGAGAATACAAGTGCTTGCCAGACTAGAGACAATGAAGGGGGTGGCCAAAGAATATAGATGTGAAAACAAAGAAAATGGAAGCAAGTGATTTAAAGGGAAATAAACACTCTAAAATATACCCATTTTCAAAGTTTCTCTAGATGCACTGGTTAGTGGGTGTTCTTGCAGTCTACAGCTGGACTTTCTATTCTGAACTCATTCCATGTTGTGCATGTAGGATACAGAAGAAGAGGAGGTGAGAAAAGACTGATGGAGTATTATATAGGAATAAATAGACAATATAAAACATACATTTAATTTACTAGAGCCCCACAATGTTGACATACGTTTTGTAGCAAAGTTGCATTAAAAAAGGCAATTTACTAATTGTCATAACTTAATCACAATGCCAATCACTAAACACCTTTGAATGGAGTGCATTGGCATCATTGGAAAAACATGGAAACCCCAACATCATTTGCTATTTACTGAATGCAGTTTCATGAGTTTGAAATAAGCCAATTTGTTTTGGCATAAAAGCCATGCCTAGTGAGATGAGGTATAAAGCCTCAAGAAGCATTTAACCTTTTCAGTGTTGCAGCGGAGAGCAGGTTGATTCATTGCTTTCCCTTGAGGCTTTGAAAATGAAACTGAAAATAATAAATTAAAGAAACACTTTAGCACCGTAAACACTGCTGCCTGCTGGAGTGGTCATGGTATTGGGAGTGACCTAGTGTCATCCCACAGTAAGTAGTCAAACCATTTTCGTATGGTTTGACAACCTACTGTGGGATGAAATTAGGTCACTTCTGGTCTCAGCCCCTGTTTCTGGTCTTCTCCTGCAAGATAGTCCAGTTATCTCTACAGAACTAAGTAGGACCATGCAGGACTGAGATTAAAGGGACACTATAGTCATCAAAACAACTTTAGCTTAATGAAACAAGTTTGTTGTATAGGTCATGTCCCTGCAGTCTCACTGCTCAATTCTCTGCCATTTAGGAGTTAAATTACTTTGTTTATTCTCCCTAGTTACACCTTGTTGCAATGTGACTTGTGCAGCTGCCTAAACACTTCCTGTAAAGAGTCACCTAATGTTTATACTTCCGTTATTGCCCAGCCTGTTTAACTTAGAATTTCAAATCTCCTGCTCTGTCAAGAGCCTGATAGATTTTGCAGGAGTCTCCTGTGTGTGATTAAAGTAAAATTTACACAGCAGAAGATTAAAAACATCTGAAGTAAGTTACATCTGATTGGAAATCAAACCATGTTTTTCATGAAGGCTTTCATGTCAGTCACAGCCAGTGGAAGTGTGGCTAGGGCTGCATTAATTAAACAAAAGTGACTTAACTCCTACCATTTTTACCTGAAAATAAGACAGCCCCCCAAAATAAGCCCTAGCTTATTTTCTGGGGTTGTTTATAACATAAGCCCTACCCCAAAAATAAGCTCTAGTCGCTAGTTTGATTATCTATGTTCAGGGAATTTTCACTGAACATAGATTTGCGGGAATCCATGCGCTAGTAAGCTAATCTATGTTCAGGGAATTTTAGTCGAATATAGATTCACGTGATTATACGCGCTAGTAAGCTAATCTATGTTTGGGGAAGTTTTGGTGACTATAGTGTTCTTTTAATGAGTATGGCCAATAAACAGCCATGTTTTATTCTTCTGATACATCCATCTTCTCCTCCTGGAGAGGAGTGGGTGTGTTGCTGCCGCCAGCGGAACTAGGTAAAATGTCAAACTGTACCAGTAAAATTGTCCCTACTTTTGGTTCCAACCTGAGCTGTCAGGTGGAGATTAATGTGCCAGAGATTGCCCAGCACTGTTGCACTCTAATAGTTCTAATAGTTAAGAGAGGTGGAAGGTATCGTAATACAATCGGTACAATGGGTGGGGAAGACCATAATTAACACAAAATGTCTCTCCTGCATGCAGAATTAGCGATATGCAAATCTACCTGAATATGCAAATAACCAGTCTTGCTATTCAGGTAGTGCATATTATTGTTGCTACCAACAGAGGGCAATACACAAGCTCCATAGCCAAATCCACTTAGTTGGTTGCAATCCTCAGCAGTATAGGAGAGCAGGCAATACATCCCAGGGGCCATAGTCACATGGCAGGAGGCTGGCAATCAGTGGCGAGGCTCGTTCCGCCACATTTCTCCCCTTTTCCAAACAGACTAACAGGACATCTGACCTCCTGCTGGTCAGTGCCCTAGTTAGTCCAGCAACGCACCCACGAAGCACAAACAGTAATACAGCCCACCCACAACACATGGTTACTACACCTGGGTAAAAGATTAGCTCGTCCATGTCCAGGTGCCTCACCACGGCTGTGTGGGGTACTGATAGGCTGCCTTGGTGGGATGCTAAGTGGGCAGAGACCTGCGGTACCACGGGAGTAGCCTGGTTGGAGCCATGCTTAAAAGAAGAGTTGGTAGGTTCCTCTCTCGGGATCTGGGTCTGCTGCTGGAGGGGGAGACCGACTGTCTCCCCTTTGGTTACATAGTCCTGCTGCTGGAGGGGGAGACTGACTGTCTCCCCTTTGGACACACAGCCCTGCTGCTGGAGGGGGAGACCAACTGTCTCCCTTTTGGCTAAACAGCCCTGCTGCTGGGGGACAGGACCGACTGTCCCTACCCCCGGTGGTGCATGTGCAGAGACCACGGTCCCATCTGCACTGTTGTGGAGCTTACTGTCTCCCCTTGGTGGGCTAAGCTGCCGCTGGGGAGAGGGGGTAATATGCTCCTCTCCCATGCATACTTTCAGCCGCTGGGGAGAGGGGGTAACAAGCTCTTCTCCCATACCTACTTTCAGCCACTGGGGAGAGGGGATAACAAACTCTTCTCCCTGACACTCTCACTGCTGTTGGAGAGGGGGACCGACTGTCTCCCCTTTCACTATATTGTCCCGCTGCTGGGGAACGAGACCGACTGTCTCTGCTCCCTGCCGGACACACTGCTGCTGAGGAGGAAGGACGGCACCTTCGGCTCCCTGGGACTCGCTTGACTGCTGGGGAGAGGGACCAACTGTCTCCTCTCCTAAGGACACACACTGCCACTTGGGAGGAAGGACGGTACCTTCAGCTCCCTGGGACTCACTGGACTGCTGGGGAGAGGGACCAACTGTCTCCTCTCCTAAAGACACACACTGCCACTGGGGAGGAAGGACGACACCTTCAGCTCCCTGTAACACACACTGCCACTGGGGAGGAAGCACTGCACCTTCGGCTCCCTGGGACTCACTGGACCGCTGGGGAGAGGGACCAACTGTCTCCTCTCCTAAGGACACACACTGCCGCTGGGGAGGAAGGACGGCACCTTCAGTTCCCTGGGAAACATACTGCTGCTGGGGGGGAAGGACGGCATCTTCGTCTCCCTGTAACTCACTGGACTGCTGGGGAGAGGGACAAACTGTCTCCTCTCCTAAGGACACACACTGCCGCTGGGGAGGAAGGACAGCACCTTCAGCTCCCTGGGAAACATACTGCTGCTGGGGGGGAAGGACGGTACCTTCATCTCCCTGTAACTCACTGGACTGCTGGGGAGAGGGACCAACTGTCTCCTCTCGTAAGGACACACACTGCCGATAGGAAGGAAGGATGGCACCTTCAGCTCCCTGAGATACATACTGCCGCTGGGGATCTGGGCCGACTGCCCAGCATCCCTGTAGGGCCGGTAGAGAGACCTCGGTCCCATCTCCACCTGCCAGCTGGGTGTCTTCCCAGGACAAGTCAATAAGGTCTTCCATCTCTGGGGTTGGTTGGGATGTATGTGGTACAGTACCAAGGTCCCCTGATAACAGACTTGGTTGCTGGGGAGGAGGAACTAAACTCAATGCTTCCAGTGGTATACAGTCAATAAGCCCCATCATGTCAGAGACAGGCGGCGTTATACGTTGGAATAGGCAAACATAATCCTTTTCTAGTTCCCACTCCCCGTTGGCAAGAAAAGATAGATCTGGCTGATTGGCATCGATCTCCGTAAGGTCCCAGTTGTCTGCCCGCTCAGTTTGGATGGACCAGAAGCGAGACTAGACTAAATTCAATAGTATCCCACAACAAACCAGGACCATCGTAGTCTTCCTCCTCAATACACTTGTACTCGATCAGCCATGGGTAGAGGTGGTAAGCATGCCACCGCAGGGCCCAAAAGGAATCATCCAGCCACACCTCAGTCTCAACTAGCGTCTCCCGTTCACTTACCCATTCCTCTGAGGGCTGGTTTCCCAATAACAGCATCCGCAGCTTTAGTTGTTCTGCTTGGCGCTGGTTAGTGGTCAGGATTTCCTCCCACCGGACGGGTCGAATTTTGTTGATTTCCTCCTTCCAGAGATCGGTAAGAAGCGCCACCCTCCACTCTGTCTCTCTTTCCGCTGAGATAGGATACTCCATACTGCGCATCACATCCTGTAGTCACTGCTGGAGCCTGGCATCAAAGTGAGATACTGCACGGCCTTCCATCTCTCCCAAGGCTATGGAGCCATCCCACCGCTGCCACCAATGTAACGGATCACCTGGCACCCCGACTGGGTACCTCCATTGATGGATGCTCCCAGCGCTTCTTGAGGATTCCAAGCACTCTAACCAACACCACAAACACCACAGGCCGAACCTCTCTTCCTTCTGAGCGAAGCAGGAACAAGCTCTTAAAAGAGCTTAGGAGTGATTATAGCAAGGGAATTTGCAGAGCATAGCAATCCCTTGAAGCATATTTCCCCAATAAGAGACAGGACTCCAAATTGAGGGTGGAGTAGAACTGTGTAAAACTTTATTTTACTTGGGACTAGCCCATATGGTCATTACATTAACATTGCTGTGAAAACTCAATAAAATTACAAACCGTCAAATCATAGCAGGCAACATACAGTGAATTATTATAACATAATTACGTATTTATAAATGGGTGGGGAAGACCATAATTAACACAAAATGTCTCTCCTGCATGCAGAATTAGCGATATGCAAATCTACCTGAATATGCAAATTACCAGTCTTGCTATTCAGGTAGTGCATATTACTGTTGCTACCAACAGAGGGCAATACACAAGCTCCATAGACAAATCCACCTAGTTGGTAGCAATCCTCAGCAGTACAGGAGAGCAGACAATACATCCCAGGGGCCATAGTCACATGGCAGGAGGCTGGCAATCAGTCTTCTTCAATGCCCAGTGGCGAGGCTGGTTCTGCCACACTAATTATCTCTCAGGGACAGAGGCAAACAAACATAAAAATACTCCAAAACATCATAAAAATATAAAATAACCACACAAATAATACATCTTTAAATATCCCTGATGTGAGCACCCAAGTTCTTCAAATAGCGATATGTATAAATAGCTCAACGTACACTTATAATGAAATCATATATATGTATAATATATTATAAAATGTTTAATGCCTGGGTGACTGCCTGACAACTCAGATAGTCCCATGCTGACAGCTCCATAGACTCCTATTGCGGCCATGTGATCATGGTGGTCACATAGCCCTGGAAGGCCGGGGAAGGCCAAAGCTGCTGCAGGGGGACTGCTGAGGTCTCTGGCAGTCCCCACCGACCGTGATCACCGCAGATTGGTGGTTCAGGTAAGTCCAGGGCTCCTATTTACCAAGTACGTCCGCGGTCCTTAACGACGTTTTTTGTCAGACGTACCAAGTATGTCCACGGTCGTTAAGGGGATATATGTATTTACACCCTGTTCCAAATTATTATGCAAATGATATTTTTCTCATTTACCTAAATAATTGATGTAAATAACAGTCAGCATATTTCTCATGTTATCAAGAGTTCAATTCAAATTTTATTGAACAAACCTCCTAATGATAACAGTATTTTTTTTAAACATAAAAAACTTACAATTCACTGTTCCAAATTATTACGCACAGTAAGTTTTAAAACACTTTATGGGTTGTAAAGAACTGAAAATGGTCATTTGTTGTGTTTGCAGCATATTTACTGAAATCAAAAGCTATTTCAATCAAACTTATAACAACATTTTAACTTTTTAAACATTTTAACAGGTCATGTTACATTTTAACATAGGACCCCCCATTTGATAGCAGCTTCACAAGTCTTGCATCCATTGAACTTGTGAGTTTTTGGACAGTTTCTGCTTGAATTTGTTGTCAGAATAGCCTCCCAGAGCTGCTGTTTGGATGTAAACTGCCTCCCACCCTCATAGATCTTTTGCTTGATGATGCTCCAAAGGTTCTCAATAGGATTGAGGGCAGGGGAGGATAGAGGCCACAATATGACTTTCTCTCCTTTTATCCCCATAGCAGTCATTGATGCAGAGGTATTCTTTGCAGCATGAGATGGTGCATTGTCATGCATAAAGATGATTTTATTATGGAAAGCATAGTTTTTCGTTCTGTACCAGGGAAGAAAGTGGTCAGTCAGAATCTCCGCATACTTTGCAGAGGTCATCTTTACACCTTCGGGGACCCTAAAGGGGCTGACCAGCTCTCTTCCCATGATTCCGGCCCAAAACATGACTCTACCACCGCCTTGCTGACGTTGCAGCCTTGTTGGAACAGGGTGGCCGTCCACCAACCATCCACTACTCCATCCATCTGGACCATCCAGGGTTGCACGGCACTCATCAATTAACAGGACTGTTTGAAAATTAGTCTTCATATATTTTTCTGCCCAATGCAGCCGTTTCTGCTTGTAAGCATTGGTTAGTGGGGGCCGAATAGAAGGTTTATACACAGTTGCAAGACTCTGGAGGACTCTACACCTTGATGTCCGTGGGACTCCAGAGGCGCCAGCAGCTTCAAATATCTGTTTGATGCTATGTAATGGTATTTTAGCAGCTGCTCTCTTGATTGGATGCATGGATCTGGCAGAAATCTTCCTCAATGTGCCTTTATCTGCACGAACCTGTCTGTGCTCTGAATCAGCCACAAATCTCTTAATAGTGCGATGATCACGCTTAAGTTTTCGTGAAATATCTAATGTTTTCATAGCTCATCCAAGGCATTGAACTATTTCACTCTTTTCGGCAGCAGAGAGATCCTTTTTCTTCTCCTTATTGCATGAAAATGGTGCTCTGCTTAATAACGTGAACACCCTCCTTTAGTAGTTTTTCCCTAAATTGGGCTCACCTGGCAATCTAATTATCACAGGTGTCCGAGATTGCTTTCAATGACCAAAAGAGCCCTGATAAACAATGCCATCCATGAGTTAAACTGAAAAACAATATATTTAATATTTGTGACACTTAAAGCGGCACTGTCATGCCGAACTTATCTTTCCTCAATCTCTTCCTCTTCTCCCCCTCTCTCAGGATCTGTTCTTCTTTTCTTCCTTTCTTCTTTAGTCTTCTTTAAAATCATAAGACAAATTAGGGACTCTTTGCCTTATGGAGGATTCCTCCGCTTGACCAGCTCTGACCAGCGGAGGAGCAAAGTGTGCTTCATTTTCGCTGGTCAGAGCAATTTTCCCATGATTCTCACCTTTCCTCTGTGTTCCCATGATGCTTCCTGTCATTTTACACAAAACTGCCGTTTTGCGTTCTAACTGAATGAGAACAGTATGTTTGTTTCTTTTAGAACGCAATTCAGCATTTTATTCGCATCGCAATTTCAATCGAATGAATGAAACTCCGATCCTATTCTTGCTGTGGCTGCATCTTGCAGCCGCTTAGTAGATAACTCCCTAATTCCCACAGTATTAGGGAGCTATCTACTAAAAGGCTGAAAGACCTAAATTGGTCTTTCAGCCACATTTACTAACACTAAGTAAGATTACTTAGTATTAGTAAATGATCTGCCCCTAGTCGCTATACTGCAAATAGGGGCATGTCTGGCAAACGGTGAGCAGCCACAGGCCCCCACCCCTAAATGACGAGTGGGGGCCCTAAAGTAAAATAAGGGGGGAGACCTACTGCCCCCCCTGGCCCCCACCCCTGGGCAGCGGGTGGGGGCCATAATGATAATGAGGGGGGGAACTACTGCCCCCCCCGGCCCCCACCCCTGGGCGGCGGGTGGCGGCTATAAAGATAATGAGGGGGGACGGACCTACTGTCTACCCCCCTCCGGCCCCCACCCCTGGGCGGCGGGTGGGGGCCATAAAGATGATGAGGGGGGGACCTACTGTCCACCCCCCCACCCCCACCCCTGGGCGGCGGGTGGGGGCCAAATGATAATGAGGGTGGGGACCTACTGTCCACCCCCCCTCCGGCCCCCACCCCTGGGCGGCGGGTGGGGGCCATAAATATAATGGGGGGGGGAACCTACTGTCCTCCCCCCCAGCCCCCACCTCTGGGCAGCGGGTGGGGGCCCTAAGTTAAATCCCCCCCCGACAAGGTGACTAGGGGTGGGGTGGGGGCCGGAGGGGGACAATAGGTCTCTCCCTTATTTTACTTTAGGGCCCCCACCCATCGTTCAGGGGTGGGGGCCAATAGTGGGGCTTTTTTGTTTGTTTTTTTTACAGTGAGCAGCCACTACTCGCAGTATAGAAAGTAGGGGCATTGGGGAGATTTTAATATCTCTTGTGCTATTATGGGGGTCATATTGACCCCCATAGATTGAGGGGGGACATGGGCTTAGGGGCATTTGTGGGTGACTAGAGTGCCAGTTAGAGATAGTGGAGGCCGGAGGGTGGTTAAAAAAAAAAAACAGGATTCGGCATGACAGTGCCGCTTTAAATAGAATTTGCATAATAATTTGGAAAAGGGTGTATAATGTCATTCGAAATGTATTTTAAATTAAATATATAAACTTTATTAACTTTAACTTTTAAAAGGTTTTTGCAGGCATTAGGGGGACTGTCTGAGAGCTCAGGCAGGCCCCCTGCAGACTATGCGCAAGCTGGCTATTCCGACCATGTGATTGCGAGGACCCTGCGATCACATGGCCTGGGAGGGCCAGATCGGGGCCAGCGATTAGGTAAGTGGCGATTTAGTAAATGACGTACCAGGTACGTCTGCGGTCGTTGCTGACTGTTTTTTGGTGGACATACCTGGTACGTCATTGGTCAGGAAGGGCTTAACTCCCAAACAGGGTCTTTGTATATGGCCCATAGTCCTCGGGCAGGAGGCTCGTGGCATAGGCACGTTTGTCACAATCTGCTCTCAGCTACTCCACTGAAAGGGTTAATTAGCCTGGCACCACTCTTTTTTTTTACTTGATCTAAGTAGGCTTAGGACTTATTCCAAAAACTGGCTTTTTTCAGCCTCTCAAAACCATGATGTTATTTAGTAAATAGTGAGAGAGGTTGCTATGGTTTCCTCTATAACGATTTCATTACGTTAATATTTAGAGCCTTTTACTAATTGGCATTGTGGCAAAGTTACTCCAGTTAATAAATAGCATTTTTGGCCAAATTATTATGTTAAATGACAGCACAGTGACAAGAATCCAAGAAGGATGCATTCAAAGATAAAAACATTAGTGTCGAAATCTATATTTAATATTATGATTAATGCCTGACAAACAAATATTTGTTAAATATAAGGGATAATGAAATATAATATTATAACTTCCATGGAACTGTACTTTCTCCAAGATCACCCATTGCAATAATGATAGGAATTCTAACATGCAGATACAGATGATAAACAGGTATTAACAATATAATGAATATAAAATAATTCCAAGTAATAAAATACAGGGACACGTCTGAAATGGAAACAAAGTAGTCTTTACAACAGGTTTCACTTTACTGAAAAAATATAAGCATCGCAGAAATGACATGTGAAATAAATATTTGCATTACCTAAAGCATTACCTAATGACGATCCTGGTAGGGTTAAAGGTGCAAAAAATGGTTTATAGTTGCTTTTTGTAGTCAAGGGGCTAATATAAACTCCTGTAAATTCAGTTCATTATTGTCCATATAATGAGGAGCTATTATTGGATTTCCTCTTGACTGTATTCTTTAGAACCAATGCAACCTCTCACTGCATGGACATTTAATGTAAGACTTTGAAACATCACCATGGCAACCAGTAGATTGTCACAATAGCAGCATGCACGTCCATTCAAATTACTGTTGTAGCTGGGCTCACTGTGCTAAAGATACCATGTTATCCTCTGGACTCCTCCATCAGTAGCAATCCGGGATCTGCAAAGTGTATAAAGTATGTGATCTTTAAAGTTTAATTCAGTTGCAAGGTGCTTTGCAGCACTTTAAAACAATCCAGATGTTTCCCTTGTCCATATTCAATATATATATTAAATGTGATGAATTCCTTCTATGGTTAAATTGACACATACTTTCTCAACAGGATTAGCAAAAAATAAATCTGATTTAAACTGCAGGAATGAGCAGCTGACTTGGCTTTTTTTTTATAGCCCAAAAACCTATTCATTATACAACATATAGAAATAAGTAGCAAGTTTGATGCTAATAAAACATGAATACCTCTTTAATGTTTAACTACATTTGAAAATCTCATGCAATTTAAGTCACTCTAGGCGAATCATGTGAACAAAGTCATCTCTGCTGTGACTATTCATTTGCGCATGAATTATACAACTAATAGATGAGATGATTTCTGCATTCCAGAATGTTAATAAATACTTAGCGGAGTGTCCACTTTGGCTAGTGACACAAGAGTAGAACTCTTGCAAGTGTAAAAGACATAAAGATATATTTAAGGCATTCAGCTAACCTGGTGTTAAGCTGATCATTTGCAGAAAAATTTACTTTTTTGCACAGCAGATTCAGAAATTGCCTTTAATGTAAAGTGCGCACAGGTGACCTCTCCATTTTATAGGCAAACAACTTTGCTTATAGGAAGGTTTACTTTATAGCAGGGAATCAATAACTTTTTTAAATCTCCCATATCTGTCAAAACTCTTTAGACTTTTTGTATGGGAGAGTGGGGTATAGGATACTGTGTATATCCCAAGCTGACAATCATTGTGTGCAAAACTGCAATTTTCTAATGTTGTATTGTATTCCTAGCAGACAGTCTCGGGCAACTTCAATGCTATTAACACAAATTCAAAGTAAACCACATCCTATTTCTCATGAGTTAGAATGTTAAACTGAAACCCTAATATAAAAGGATTTTAACATCATCTCACAGCAGTGTCATCACAACTATTTGTTCCCCTTTATATCTTTTCTAATTTGGCAAAATGGGGATATTAACTAATCTTAGAATTTTCTTAGAGAAGAGGTAAAGTGCTGTGATTAGCTGAACTGGAAAAAAATTGCACTGTAGAATGTTTGCAGTCTAGTTAATTTGGCCTAAGTTTGCAATACCCCTTTTAAATGCCCACAATCATGTTTAGAGAATAAGTATAAAATATTTTCCATTCTTATCACGGACAGGCTTCTGCTATAAAGATATTAAATATATTATAATGTGTATTTAAGAAGTATTTATTAAATCAATGAAGTAAACTATGCCTATAGAACAACTACTAGCACTTTGTAAACAAAGTGTAGCTGAATTCAAGCAAGCATGTAATTATGTATTTGTTTGCTGTAACCTGTTCAAAACTTAATTACAGCAATCAGATGAGATTGGTCAAAGGCCAATCAAAAATTCTCTATAATATTGCCTGAAGCATTTCTAAAAGGTCACAATATCACAATGCAGTATAAAAGACCAATAACAAACATTGATTTCTTGTCATTAAGGGGGCTGTATTAGATAGTTCATCACACTGAGTCGGATTGGCATGACCTTGACATTTGCCAAGTTCTGCATCTCTCATTACACTTGTCTTCTGCTTATTATTATTATTATTTAAAGGGACACTCCAGGCACCAAGACCACTTCTGCCCATCGGAGTGGTCTGTGTGCCAACTCCCACCACCCTTAACCCTGCAAGTGTAATTATTGCAATTTTTATAAACTGCAATAATTACCTTGCAGGGATAAGTCCTCCTCTAGTGGCTGTCTTTCAAACAGCCACTAGATGGAATTCCGTGTTCTTAGAATACGAAAAGTGTTTTAAACGATACAGCATCACTGTAATCCCAATAGGAAAGCATTGAGTAGTGCTCTCCTATGGGGAGGTCTAATGCGCCCGCGTGTCCATTGCCGTGCAAGCGCATTAGGTCTCCTCCTCCGATGCGTTTGCAGAGCCTGACCCAGTACCAAGGGACATCGGCGCTGGATTCAGGTAAGTCACTGAAGGGGTTCTAACCCCTTCAGGTACATGAAATGGGGGGTGGGAGGGAGAGGGGCACTGCATGGTCCCGCAGTGCCAGGAACTGGAAAGTCCCTTTAAGCACTTGTGTGAATATTGTGTAATCAGAATCTAACTCCACGCAATTTACTAGAAGTAATTGACAAAACAAACCAAATATGAATGTGATGGAACGCTGGCACTCCGACTGAGTACCTCCACCAATCGATGCGCCTATTGCTCGCTGAGGACTCCAAGCACTCCAACCGACACCATCAGCACTGCAGACCCCACTTCCAGCGACGCAGCTGCGCCGGGGTCTCGTCGTCTCCACCCACGGCCAGGGTCCAGCTTCCAGTGGGGAACCTCTCTTTCCCCAGAGAGCAGAAACAGGAACAATCTCTTATCAGAGCTTAGTGATCATACCCTGGGGAGTATAGTGATTATAGCAATCCCCAGAGTGTAGTTCTCCAATTCCCCAAACATGAGCCAAGGTTTCAAGAAAGGTACAAGATGATCTGATCTTTTAATGACCACACACTGGCTTTTATGCAAGTCCCCATGCAAGGGGACATCCCACAGGGTGGGACACAGTACAACCAATCATTTACAGGAAAACCGTAAAACACACCCAGCACCAACATACAATCCCTCCCCTCTGCCTGTGATATAATTACTGAACACAATGGGTTAATGTAATTTATCACAGGCAGGAAAAATACACTTTATGCAACATATTAATAACTTACAAAATATACACAAACATAAAAATCACATATTCGAACTCAGCACACTTTAATTATAAACATACCCAAAAATCATTCGAATCCGTTCAGCCGTTTGGGAGATAGATATAAGTCAAGTTTGACCGACTGCAAGCACATTTTCATGCCCAAAACAGTTCCAGAGAATCAGGCTGTGCGGTCGGTCTATTTCCCATGTTAAAGTCAGTTCAAACAGACGAATGACAACCATTCGAATTGTCAAACTGTCGAATGAACTGTCGAATGGCGTTCGAACTGTCGAATGCATTGAAGTCTGGAGAAGGTAAAACTTCAGCTGAATTAAAGATGGCCGCCGCCATGTGTTCGTTTGTCGAATGGCGGCCCCCAGCGTTCGGCAATTTACCTACAGCAGGCTCCCAGCCTGGGAGGTAAATTGCCTGCACACTTCCACTTCTGGGTGGTCCGCCTGTGTGGTACTTGGTTCAGTAAGCTCCATTTACTGAACCAAGTGGGAGAATAGCAATGAACAAAATATTTAAACTAAGTCTGGGGACACTGGGACACCGTCTTAAAGGGGCATTGTCACACAAAGTCTCAATATGTCCCCAGATGGTTCTTAAAGGGCCAGCATGGTCCAATACAAGTCCATAAGCCACAATGCAGTTCTTAAAGGGCCAGCAGCAGCACAATATAAATCCATTAGCCCAAATCTTGTATTTAAAGGGCCAAACCTCCCAGGGACCATAATCACATGGCAAGAGGTTGGCAAGTAGTCCTCTCCAAGCACAAGTGGCGAGATTAATTTTGCCACAATGAACAAACCAGATATTCCATGCCATGTGGTACCTAGACTGCATCCATGTGTTATTATGAACTACACCAATATAATGGACAGTGCCAATCACACTGACATTGTACCCATGTGAAACACATTACATCCAACAATCAGATTACATCAAATGCCTACATGGCACTCAGTATCCAAATCACATACAACAAACTCATGACACTAGCCAGCAACCATATCACATACAACACTCTGATGACACTAGACAGCATCCATATAAAAATAGATACTACATGGCATCACCGGTAGTATCCATATGTAATGAGCATTCACATGATGATACCCATACAACATGCCACTCCTACATGACACCTCTGTATTACATAAGGCGACAATATCACTTGCAGGGCTACCATGAGACATCAGATTTAGCAATAAGTTTGTACACCTAAATAAATGGCTGTTATATGCGCTATAACATTATATATACAGCGGACACTTAGAACATGTAATAGTGTATTTGTGTGATGACATCAGGAATGGAATAGATGCAGGATGGAGTGGGCAGGTTACCCTCCTCTAATGGATAACCTAATCGGGATCAAACTCTAATTTTTGGTTTGCTCCTCTTACATGTACCATTGATGCTAAAACTTGGCTCTTGTCCATGGAGTTCTTGGTTTGTTATATAGATTACTTTTTTTTTATATGATATTATTTTCGTTAATGTGTACTGTTCTGTGTATTCTGTCGCAATGATGTCCATTGTGCAGCAAGGTGAGTCACATTCCTCAAATGATACATAGTTTCTTGACAATTCTGTGGCATATACTAGATTATTTATTGATATCCACAGTCCATAGTGAATTAATACATATATTTACAGCTTTGTTTTTGTTATTACAGAGGAAGTCGTGGAAGGAAAAAGTGCCATCCTGATTGGAATGAGTCAATGGAATTCCAATGATTTAGTGGAACAGATTGAGACCATCGGGAAATTGGAGGACAGTGCAGGTGAGAAATTATTTTTGATAGAGTGCGGAACTGATGGTTCTTGGCAGATAAGCAGAAGTTAATTTGGGCTCCAGTATAATTTTTATAAAGAACTGTGAGCTGAATTGCTGTTCTGCAGGTCCGGCTTTTGCAGAATATTGTACAATAGTGCGCGCTGGTCTATTTTAATGATCTGCAACTGCATTCATAAAGAGCATTGCTCACAAATCAGAAACTTATAGGGTTAAAGATCTATTTTGGTGTAAATCTGTAAATTTAAAAAAAAACATTTTTTGTATTTTTTTTTTGTATTTTCATTAGTATTTGGTAAATATTTTCATGGTGTCCAAGGAAACAGTTTATAATGTATTCCATTAGAGGAAGGACTAAACTGCTTATTGCATCTACATTGACTTAACAATATTAAGTCCTTCCTTAACTAATGCTGCTGCAATATTCTGTTCAATCATTCCAAAATGGAAAGACAAGTACAGAGCTGCATTGAATTCATTGCCTTGTTTAAGTTATGCTGGTATACAGTTTTTCTGTACTAGATTATAATAAGAAGATGTACTACTGGTCTTTAAGGGGTTAAACAAATTGCAAAGCCTTGCCAAACATGTGGTTCATTACTATGGAGGCACTGATATCCCTTAGAGAAGAGCAACAAATTATCAATCTATTCACCGGAGCTGTAATGAAAAGGACAAGCACCTCGAGGCACTAGGTAGAAGGACATCAGTCTTACGTTGTGAGAGCCCATTTATTTACTGGCAACACACTGCAGAGCATAGGGTGTATAAGCTACAGATTTTAGAGGCACTTGCTTGTTACACTACCATCTCTGAGGGCTCCTGCAGCTGTGTTGACCTGATTCATTGAGTCCTGGAAAGGTCCATCGCTTACACCAGCTCTCTGAGTAACCCAGTGTGGAATTTGTTCAGCTCTTCACAGTCTTTAAAAAAATGACATGTCAAGGACTATACACCAAGCTTTGTATGAGGATGTCAAATTAAAGTGAACAAACATGCTTTGTAAGAAATAAAACATATATCTCTAAAAATATATAATACGCATGTGATAATGCGATAAGAAAATTAAAAAGTGATCCTCGTTCATTTTTAACTCTGATGATGGCCCCAATTTAGTAAGCTTTTTAAATTATTAAATATGGCTAATAAAACGTTCCAAAGATTTGGCCTAAAAAATATCCAATAGTCTTTAGTGGTGACGTTTGTAGATACATAATTTTAGAAAGTTATTCTAAAAGTATTGAATGATTTGGAAAGCTTATTAAATCAAAGCCTGTGTTGCTATATAAACCATATATGATGCCACATATGCCTCCAGAGCTGACATGTATGAGGTCACAAGGGGAGAGGCGTGGGGCCAGGTGTTCTAGAGACAGATTATGATACTGATGATGCTTGCTGAAAGAGGCATGTCATTCCTGCTTGTACGTGTGCCAAAATGACAGGTGGGCATGTAAAGAAGCCAGAAAGAGTTTCCCATGGGCAGAATAGTGTTGGAGCATTTGTACATTGGCAGAAGTTCTTTGGAAAAGCCCAGAGCTGCCCTGCTGCACTTCATTAGGAATTTCCTGAAGTAAGCAGTGCACGCCTGTGCAAGACAGTGCATCTTTTGCGCATTTAAACATGTAAGTATATACACTACAGAGCATCTATATTTGCTTAACTTATTCTTACTGCTATAGTACCCCTATCCATACTCCTCTCTAGATCCCCTACAGGCGCGATAACAATTTAATAAGTAAATATTTTACTTGCCTTTATCCAGCACCATGGTTCCCTTACTGCTCCTTAGCTCTCCTCCCCACAGATGGTCCAACTGGGGACCTAATGTGCATGCGCAGTGCATTTAAAATTCCCCATAGTAAAGCAGCGAGTCAATGTTTTTCTATGGGTTGGCACTGTCACATGACCAAGTTTTACTTGATCAGTGCAATGGAAGCGCCCTTAGTGGCTGTAAACATTGCAGTATGTCAAGAACTGCAGTGCTTTATATAGTAAGGTTAAGGGGACAGGGACACTGCACCCAAACTACTCCATTGAGATAAGGTGGGCTGGTTGACTATAGTGTCTCTTTAATAAAGCTCTAACATATTCAGCAGTAAAATGATCAACATTTTCTTTTTCAGCTTTATGTAGCACACATCCCATTACAGTATAACTGTATACATTCACCTCCCATGGTTATTTAGAAAGCATAGATAAACCATAGCCATCTGTCAAATAAGTAAGCTTGTCAAACTTTCTATTAAGAGTTACTGCATTTTGTGATATAGCTTATATATTTCTTGAAGACCAATTAAGTATTTCTCCTGTTGACTGTCAGAAAGGCCCATTACACTTGTAAATACTATAAGCAAAATAACATTTTCATCAGCACAACTCTTCTTGCAACATTTACTTCTGAGCTAAGTCTTTCTACCAGTGGTGATCATGCTGGGCCTCTCATCCACACATTACCTCTTCGAGTAGCATTCATGTAGAACCTTGATGATCTTGATGTAACTGAATAAAGTAATTTTCACTGTAATTTACCTATAAAGCTATAAATTGCAATGTTTGAGTGAATTCCTTAAAATATTATCATTGCCTTTCTTAAATAGAATCAATTAAAGGCACTGTAACTGCTTCATGAAATGGCTAAAGTGTCTGCAGTCCCCTGGCACCATAATTACATTTAGTGTTTAACTGGTTTTAATGTTTTAATGCTAAACAAGAGTTGCCAACAGCGCAAGTCCCCTGCTGCTTTGGATAATTAAGGAGCGTTAGCCTGAGCTGCAATGGCCAGGTGTGATTGGCTAGGAGTTTCAGCTGACCACTTTCAAAAAAAGGAAAGCAAAGGATCCTCATTTAGAGTTAAGCTAAATTAAACTAAAATTGTTTAACACAAAATGGAGGGACAATGCCAGGGGAGATTAAATGGATATAGTGACTACCGTGTCCCTTTTAAATCCATTTTAATATATATCAAATGTCTTAAAAAATCAATATTGACAGCAGGGCTACCACCAGGTCATTAAAGGCTATACTTTTTTCAGAAATCATTAGATCCAATAAATCTATGTGGTCCAGTTGGGGAGATAGAAATATATCCGCAAACCAGACCACATATAACAGTGCACTGGTATGGGCACCTGAACAGATCAGTACAACTTGGCCCTGACTGCACACTTGCATTTGGTACTGGAACTGAGAGGATGTATACATGCATCACTTCCTCTTTGAATACACAGCAGTGTTAATTTTGGCGGAAATTTTCAATTTACTTTTAGTCATTGTCTTTTGACTAAAAATAAATTTTAGCCTTAGTCGTATTTTAGTCATCTGTTTTAGTCGACTAAATCTGCAGTAGATTTTAGTCAACACAACTAAAATCTAATGGCTTTAGTTAAAGCCTCTGTCTCTTTTGCCCCTTCCCTAGCCCCTCTGTGTCTCTTTGTGTCCTCCCAACACCTCTAGGTGTCTCTCTTTCAAGCCCTAGTCTGTCCCTTTTCCCCTTCCACAGTCCATCTGTGCAGTGTTAATTTTGGTGGCACCTTTCAATTTAGTTTTAGTTAGTCTTTTGACTAAAAAGCCATTTTAGTTGTATCTGAATTGTTTTATTTATAGTCTGGTTTTAGTCAACTAAACCTCAAACAATTCAGTCGACTAAAATTGTTATAAAATTGTTACTCAACAAAATTAACACTGATACATAGAGCTATGTAGGATAGTGGAGAGACAATGGCCAGCTCCATCTAGACCCCAGAAGAGGTCCATGCTCCAATGCCAGCTCCATCTAGATCCCAGAAAAGCCACCTCCTGCACCCAAAACTACACCGCATGCAGGAGGGTGGCTAAAATATGTTTATAATGATTTATTTCTGTATGTGTTTTCCAATGTTTGCTTGTATGTTTGTCAGCATGTGTGCATTTGTATGCATCTTCATGCGTATGTCATTGTGTGTGACATTGTGCATCTGTATGTGTGACGTGTATCGGAGTGTGTTTGTGGCGATATGTCTCTCCGTGTAGAACTATATGTAAGGAATATGTTTGTCTAGCAGTGTATATCTGTGCGTGAATTTTGTGTGAATCTTGCAAAGTGTACCTATGTGTGTGTATGTGTATCTGCTAATGTTTGTCACTGTGTTTGTTTGGGAAAACATATGCGTAGCTAACAATGTGTACCAGAGAGTGTATATCTGTGTTTGTATGTGTTTGGGAGAGTATATTCATCTGTTCAAATGTCTGGAAATGTTTATGGGTCAGTGAGTGTATGTATTTGTGTACATGTCTGGGATTGTGTGTTTGGAGGCTCCTCAAAATGGTCTTGAAAGGGCCCCATAATTTCTAACGGCAACCGTGTTGACAGTAATTATTGTATTCAGATTTCATTCGTCTGCATAAAGACAAATGAACACGTTTATTTTCAGGTGCAGTAACATGAAAGCAAAATGTAATTTAATAGGTTCACTGAATATAAGAATCAAGCATCGAAACAGCTAATGAGCACCCTCTTTGTCTTCTTAACCAAGGTTAGATAATGATTTTAGTAGCAATATTTCTGAAACCGCTGTTCACATGAATAATACAACTGAAACATGCAATGGGCACAACTTGAAAACCCTTATTTTTCATATGAAGAACACGTTTTTGCATTTTCATTACGTTTTATTTACAATTCTTTTTGAATACGCTGAGAATTAATCACAATTATTTAGCCAACACATAACAACAATTTCTGACTATGAAAAGATTAGCTTAATCATGTGTAGGCTGGAAATATTTCCCTTTATATGAATGACATGGCATTTACATTATATAACCAAGCATTTAATAATATCATAGCTCTCCATAAATATGTACATACCTGTAAACAAGTTCTTAACCTAATTCAATTCAAACTGTTAGGAACTCAATATGCTTTTTGTAGCAGGATATTTATTCATTGCGAAGGATTTTTAATATTGTTTTCTCACATTTCGCAATATAAATAAAACAGGTTTTTTTTTTTTTATAATATAGGGAAAATGTACCTAAAACAAACTGGTTTCTGAATGAATTTGAATGGAATATTCCAAACAATGGTTCATAACCTGCTTTAGTGTATTACATACATAATGTTTTTCATACCAAGTAAATTATTACATTTAAAACGGTGCAACTGGATGAATGTCACTTTAAAGGATTTTTTAATATTATGTTTACGTATCCCTATATTTAGCAAATATATATGTGTAAAGTGTGAAAAATTAAATTAAATGTAGAAATCCACATCTCTTAATATGGTAACTGGATGACTCCATCTTAGCTCTCTGACAATCATTATTACAAAGCTTGTCCTTTGCACATGCAGTAAAAACCATATAGAGAGCAAGAGAAATGAAACAATGTTTCCATTTTACCTCCTCATTTGGTCGGAGTCTGTTGTGGTTTGGCCTTGACTGAACTGATTGTCATTATCTAAATTGTTAATATAGCTTTTTGATCTAAGGAGAGCGCTGACTTCCATTCTGGGATACAGAAGAAAGTTTTCCCAAGTTTGTTGCAAAATTGAAATATCATGGAACTGTTTTTTTTGCCTTCCTTTGGATCAACTGCAAAAACAGACGTGAGAAAGGCTGAAATTGATGGACGCCTATCTCTTTTCTATGTTTTTAAAAGACAATGCAGTGTCTCGTGAAATAAAGAGAAAGTCAACACAAACTATAGGTGATTTTTCAATGTTTTATTCAATTATGTACTGTAAATTCTAGAGAGTTGCAAATTCATCACTTTTCAATATTTCATGAAGATATATTCTTTATGAAACAAAAACCAAGAAAGTTATGGTGGGGGGAAATTGTGATTGAAAACCCTTTCCACCTGAAGTCAGTGGATAGTCAATACATTGTTAAATTCAGCTCTGCACACCAGTCAAGCCAAAACACTTCCTTTTCCCCACAGAAACCTCAAATTTGCAGTGATGTTACTACTGCAAACGATTCTGGGTGGGCATATGCAAATTAGTTCAGCAAAGAATCACATTTTTGCCTCATTACTCCATTTTAAACAAGGATTCCTTGGAGTTTGTTCTTGTTGTATCCAGCAGCTTTGAAACACAACTCAGGAAGAGATGCAAAGCCAGTGAACCACTCATGGACAGCTGTTTCATTGTTAATGCAACTCATCAGCATGAGGTTGCTTACTGGCTTGCTGTTGAAGGTTGGCGCAACTTGCAAAGCAAAATCCAAGAAAGTTATGGTGGGAAAAAATTGTGATTGAAAATCCCTTCCACCTGAAGTCAGTGGACATTCAATACATTGTTAAACACAGATCTGCACATCAATCAAACCAAAATACTTGCTTTTCCCACAGAAATCTCAAATTTTCAGTGTTGTTACTACTGCAAAGGATTCTGGATGGGCATATGCAAATTAGTTTAACAAAGAATACAATTTTTGCCTAATTAGAAATCTATAGTTGGTTAGCAGTTTAGTACAGAAGAGCTGGGGGCTCGTTATTATTATAGTGGGATTGAAAGATAGAAGCAGGGAGAGAAGTTGGGCTATTCAGTAAAGTCTATACTTTAACCCTCTCTTTCCTTGTATCATTTGTGCCATGAGTAGACATTCTCCTCCTACTAGTCAAGACCAACTTTAGATATTATATATCTTTTATACTGTAGCTATTGTGCTTTTTTTTCTTTATTTACTTTTTTTAACGTATTATTATTAAAAGTTATATTTTATTTGGTTAGGGGTTGCTTTCAGTGATACTAGATACCCGTAGGTGTACTATTTAGATTTATGTACCCTCTGGGTTTTCTTGTATTTTCCTCGTTTTTGTTTCAATTTTTGCCTGAGTATTCCATTTTAAACATGGATTCCTTGTAGTTGGTGCTTGCTGTGTACGACATTGTACTATTCTTTATGAAATATATACAAGACTGTGTTGGAATTTTATTTAAATTTCAGTGCATTCCAAAGATACCCTAAAACAAAGTACAAATTATTTTGTTTTATGGTGAAGTCTGAGTCAAAAAAAACTGACAAAAGGCAGAGCTCCCCCCGTCTGTTTTTGTCCAATCCCAGCAGCCATCACAAATAACTGCTGTGAGATTCAGGCTCTGTCTATGAAGAATCCCGCCATCTCACTGGATCTTCCATAGATGTTAGTGTTCTACTCTTGTGCATGTGTGAGAGTACAGCACTGACATGGGTCATGGCAACTGAAGCACCAGGAGCCAAAGAGGGCAGCAGGATGAAGATGGGAGCAGCCACGACGGATAGCCTGAGGTAATTAAAACTTACCTTCCCTGCACTCCATGGCCAATGGACCCAAGTTAGGTCTGTCTGTATTTGAGGAATTTGTTAAATATGCAAAAACCACCGAAAGAAAAAAAAAGTGAAATGGCCCTTTAGTTTTAATTTCTAGTTTTTAATTTAATTGTTTTAGTTTGTTAGTTTTCTAGAGACTGTAATGTTTCTATTGCATGTTTAAACACAACTCTAGTGGCCGTCTTCCCCTGTGAGAACCAAGTCATAATCTGTTTTCAATCAAATGCTGCTCCTAGACAGAGAACAAAACAAAAAAGCGCAATATAAAAATCTATAATCGGCTGTGTGACACAAAAATTATATAGAGTTCAAAAAATAAAGTTCAAAGCTGCCCGACATAAAAGGTTATTCCTCAAACCTGTATAACAAATGTCCAAATGAAGATAAAGGTCAGCGCTGTGCAGGAGTCCCCAAAAGATTGTTCAAAGGGGAAGCTAGGTAATATAATAATTGTGTTCGAATTCCACCTTCACAGTGGTGGCTAAGGGAAAAATTAGGGGTGTACTTCTGTGTTAGATAGGAATTGAAACTTTGTATCCAGTATCCATGGTAACAGTCACGTACCTTAAAATATACAAAAAAAGCGGAAATAGTGTAACAGTTTATTTATAATTTAGTAAAAACCTCAATCCCTTATGAAAACTTACACGTTAAAAATATGGTAATGGAATCCCACTGACCATCAAAGTCCAGTTGTATAACAAATAAGCAGTGTGCTGTAAGTATTACCACTCCGTTGATGCAGCATGTGTTTAAAGATGTTCCATGAGTCTAGCCCAAACGGAGGGATGTTGGAGCACAATACCGCCGAAGGGTCTGTCTGAACTGGTAAGTATAAAGGCTTCTGGCTCATCCGTGCATTCCGCCTGTACTCAGCAGGCTTTTTCAAGATAGTGAGTTAGTCTTCTGATGTAGTTTTATACACCCTGATAGGTGTAAGATGTTTTTTCTTAAAGGCACAAGGGTCCCTCTGTGGCTGGGCTTTTCATGTCTAAAGCATCTTAGTTGTATAAAGTTTATATTATTGACTCAAATGAGTCTAAAAAGCCAAGGTACAGAAAAAACTTAATATTGGTAAACATAAACAAATATTTATATAAACATAAACAGCATTCTAATTTAACAATAAATATAAAACTAAAAGTAAGTGATAAGTGCGAAGGTGGATTATTACCCTTATAAAAACATGAATAGATTAAAACTTGTACTATGACAAATTAAGACAAAATAATTTATTTTTTTAGAAAAATTATAAATGACTTAATATGCTAAATATTCAATTTAAATATCCTTTTGCACACTGCAAATGATAAAAATCAGTGTATGCCCTGAATCATTCTTCATATTTCTATTATCAAAATATGATCTTGTGAACTATCCTTATTTTAAAAAAGAAAACTTATGATTTTATAAATGGTTTTATAAATAAATGTATGTAGGGATAAAGTAATTGCGGTATAGTATATGTGAGGTGATTCTGTTTTTTTTTTGTAAAACAGCATTTTAGAGAAAAAGAAAATATATTTTTATCATATATATATGGGCACATTTTACAACATTGGAAACATATTATATATAAAATATTTAATATTATTAGTTGATGTTCCATATTGAATTCTAGGTATTAAGCCGTTAACTTGTCTGATATAGAAAAAAAAATATTTTAAAAATTGGTTTTGGCAGGTCTGTTCAAACACTGTTTTGGTCATGCTACCAGATAATATAAATGCAGATGGCTTCAACCTTTGCAATGTGAGCTGTGTATTTTTTCATAAGTAATACATTTTAAGAGGACCTTTTATGGACGAGATTAGTGTCATTACTAGATGAGATGGCTATGCATGCAGCTGGCAGTGGCTCACTATTAGACATCTTTTACCTCTATCCTAAAGGCATACAGCTGCGCTACAAAAGAAAAGCTAAGCAATTGCTATCAATTTGGCAAGTATAATGTATGCTTGAAATATTATTTTCAATACAAAGACTCCACAAGCACAATCATAAAATGGGAGTAAACATTGCTCAAAATTTCTATAATACTGCTATGCAAAGAAAAACAAGTGAAGCCCACAAAATGGAGGGTTGACCCTGATATTAGTACCTGTACTTACAGTATCTCACAAAAGTGAGTACACCCTCACATTTATGTAAATATTTTATCATATCTTTTCATGTGACAACACTGAAGGAATGAACCTCTGCTACAATGTAAAGTAGTAAGTGTACAGCCTGTATAACAGTGTACATTTACTGTCCCCTCAAAATAAAACTCAACACACAGTCATTAATGCCATTCACACTGTTATACAGGCTGTACATGTACTACTTTACATTGTAGCAGAGGTTCATTCCTTCAGTGTTGTCACATGAAAAGATATAATAAAATATTTACAAAAATGTGAGGGGTGTTCTCACTTTTGTGAGATACTGTATACCTACAGCCGAGTGCCAGTACTGTGTGTATTTATCATCTGTAAACATTGATCTACAAAATTGTAGTAAATGCTAAAATGTATGGTTAGTAGTAGTACTTCTACTCTATTGGATAGCAGTGTTATGTGAATAACTATTCCCCGTCAAATATCAAAGAACTAAAACAGATTGACTTGCCACTTACTAGTAATTTGGCCAACACAATGTATTAATCATTTAGTGACTTCAAGAGTTTTCATTTTATAGATTCGTTTTTATAAGGTAAACTGGCACAAAAATGTAAAAACGCTAATCTCAAAATTGTATTCAAAACTTTAATCAACATAAAATATCAAGGGCTTGAGAAAGACTTTTGTGCAGAGACAAAACATTGCCTACTCCAGTGCCCTTATAAAGTCTGCATTGCTTGATTATCGTCTCAGTCCAGTCATCTGATTCAAGATAAAATGTGAAAAGCCATGTATAATACAGAATAAGTACTAAATAAACACCAACACACAAATTGATAATACTTATGTAGATATTTTTGTACATAAGTATTCTCAATTTGTGTATAGCACTTTGGTGTACATTGGGTTCTTATTCTGTATTACTATATTTGAGTGCTAGAAAGCACTTTGTACCACTGACACATATTTGGAATCTTACAATTTTGAAGCGCCTAGACCCTTTTTGTTCGTTGTTATGTTGTATAGATAAGCATATAGAATTTTATAGCTGTATAAAAGTATTTCTAACTTTGTTCCAAAGACTGAAAATGAAATGCACATTTTAATTCACTGAAATTCCTTTTTTTTGTTGTTAAAAATGAACATGAAATGTCATTTATTGCAATACCGCCTGTCATACAGAAAGTAGATATTCCATAGTCTTGGGTATGAAAGTAATTTAAGATACAAGCAAAAAGCTGAATTTCTATTTCTGTTAAAGTATCGCATGGTATTCAAGAACACATTTGTCATATTGAGAATGTTCACTTTTTATCACACAGTAAAGCTATTGATCTCTAGACATGAAGTGAACGAAGAGTGCACATTTTATTTTAGAGTTTGAATGACGACTCCAAAAGCAACACCTAGAATATATTACATTTTACAATTCTCTAGCTTTAATTATTGCTCCTGACACACAGTTGTAAACAACTAGTGTTACATTTGATTGGGCAACAATCAATCATATTGGGATTGGGGGTTTAATATGATCAAGCTGTTTCACGTTAGGACTTGACAGGGAATGTTGACAGTAAGGGTCCATCTTGAATGAAATGTTCATCTTACATGGATACTCATTTACCCAAATTAAAAAATAAAATAAAAATGAAAATCACTTTTAGTAGATATACCTCTAATAAAAACATGCATTTAATTATGGACTTTTTCATAGAGGTTATATCTAAAAATACCTTGCAAAAGCTACATATCTCTTGACTCTAGCCTTTACAAGCTCCCCCCTTCTAACCCTGCCCAGATTTTCTGTGGCTGTCCAATCACAGACTTCCCAATGCAACTCAATGAGAAGTTTGTTGCTCTGAGCTATTGCTGTCTCTTGAGTTTAGCTCCACTGAGCAAACCAAACCAGGAAGTAACAGTAATATAAAAGTGATCATTTCTATTGAAATCTGCATGTAAGGCTGGATATTCTTCAGGGTCCCAGAGATCCTCAAACAGCCATGAACTTATCAACAGGATTCTGCTTTTTTCTTATCTCTCGGAAGTGCTGGGAAAAGGCCCATTACAATAACACACACACAGGACACTGCAATGTATTCTATACAAGCCTCTCAGATTTTAATGCATGCAGCAGAGAGAATATATAGCGAGTGATACGCATTATTTAGCCAATCACAGTTGGTACAATGTTCTTTGCAAACCAAGCAGTTCTAACATTTTACTTTATTCTGTATGTTGGGAGTAGATAAGCAAGCCTGATCAGCACAACTCAGGGTGCGGTTTAGTAATTTGCTTTGCACGCAAGGTAGAGGCCCCTGATGCAAGCATTTTAAAATAGTTCACAGATTTTTCACTTTTATATATTGTATAATTATTGTGCATGTTTGTTTTTTAATTGTATGTGTATTTCTGATAGTTTTTCTTTTGTATTGATAAAAAAATAATTAAGTATGAAATATAATCTTATCAGAATATTTTAAGCACTAATGTCACTACATGAATGTGTTCATATTCTGTGTGTAAATATGTACTCTAACTGTGTAGACTTCATCTGAATTTTACAACTGTATGTTTCTTTAAAATTTAATTTAAAAAATATATATTTCACTGAGACAGCTCAAAATTCTACATTCAATATATAATTTGATATATTAGGTCCATTCATTGCACTTTTAGTAAAATGAAAAAACAAGGACACGCATCACAGAGAAAGCACTTCAACAAGTTGATGGGCTTTAGGGGTCTGGAGTATATCTTTAAACTAATTGTATTAGGAATTTTTCCTAAAAAGAACAATGGCTTGGAGAATGTTTCCATTTTTTTGCTTGGGTGAACTGTTAATGGATAACAGACAAGAGGAATTGCTCAGAATGGAGAAAATGCTTTTGGTTAAAAAGACAATATTTTTTATTTATAATGTACTTCTGAGTTTAACTATGTGAGTACTAAATCTGCATTATTGACTTAATGGTTATTTACCTAACAAACTCTGGCAATAAACATACATTTGGTAAACAAGCACATATATATGGGGGATATTTCAAACACAACGATTTGGGTCAATAGGAAGAGAGGTATAGAAATGGTCCAGAAATACGTCTTGTTGGGGATAGCACTATGTACTACTCCCCTGCTTAGCGAAGAATAGTTTGTCTAAGAAGGATGGCAATGAACTATCAGATTTTGGAGTACACTGTAAGACAAGTGTTGTCTTAGTGCTAGGATATGGAACACTGGTCCTTTTACTGTTAAATTATAGCATCAATATCAGCCTCAGAGAAAGATGGGAGTTGTATTTTTTCCAGCTGGGATCTTATGGTCGCACCATCAAGGTGTCTGTCTTCACTGTTAAAATTAAGAGGAAATGTACCCTGAATTATATGCCTAACCATGAAATTCCATGACGCACACAAACCAGAGTTTTAGGAAATATTCCACAGGGTCACTAGTGAAACCTCTTATCTTGTTGTATTAATAATCTTTTCTCACACATTTCAGGATTATTATTTTGATCTGTAGAAACATTGGAAGTGTGAGAGGATAAGTTCTTGGTTCTTATCGTGCTGCCCACTCTCAAATCAAGAGGCTGGGTTCTAATCCTTTAATCAATATTTACTTACTTTTCATGGTCCTCTAGTGTCAGCAACTGACATACTAATCCTTTCACTTTTTGTGACTCAACAATGCGTACTTAAAGACAGCTCAGTCTTTCTTTTTTTTTTTTTTTTATGTATATAGACTCTTAAATGTACATTAACAGATAACCCACACTCCCAAACAGAGGTTTCAATATAAAAATATGTTTGGTGTATTCACATAACAGAATCACTGGAAAAGTAGCATTGCTTTGGAGATTTTTTTCTACGTCAATAACTGTCAAATATTGATATTGAGTCCTACAAGTTTGCTACCATAATTTATTGGACAGATAAATGTTGGAAGTGAAAATCCCAACCTTAATAAATGTCTAGAGTCAATGGATGCCCACAGTCCTAGCACTGCAAAGGTTAGTTGCCCCCCAGATTGCCTCAAGCCCCCAGTCATCCCTAATAAATGACAACTACCTCCTATATACTAATTGGAATGCGTAAAGTTGGCACAACTATTTTAAAATGAAAATAAGCTATAAAAAGAACTCCTGATGTTGGGACCCACAGGTTTGCCACCATCATTTATTTGTTGAATATACTTTGGCTCTTTCGTGGAAAGAAGAACCCCTCAACAAATGCCAGGGGATGTCCTAATCCTTAGCACTGAAAGGGTTTCTATCCTCCCCAGACCCTTAGCCACCCCGCTTCCCAATGAACAACCTTAATTAAGCCCCTAAATTCTAATTAATCTTAGTAAAGGAGTGTACAACAATTTGAAAAAATAAAAATAGCCAGAATGAAAGAACATATACCTGTCAAAGATATGGTTAAATCTTTTCAATCTTCTTTCTTTGGCCAATAAAGTGAGCAAAATAAAAATCATAATAATCTTCCACAATTGAATAAAAAAAAGCCCAAGTCACAAGAAACCTGGTGGTAAAATAAAAAAACAAAACAAAATAAACCGTCAATAGAAGTAATTTGGGAAGATAAAATTTTTTTTTAGTTTTACAAAAAGTACAGATTTAAATAGATATGGGCACTTTCAAAATTAACCTTGTTACATTGCTTTGACTGTCAAACCGGTTCTATTACTTTCTACTTGTTTAGCTCAGTGGAGCTAAACTCAAGAGGCAGCAATTGCCCAGAGGCCCTGTATTGCAAAGACTTCTCATAGAGCTGCATTGGGAAATATGTGATTGGACAGCCATAGAAAGTCTGGGCTAGATCAGGAGGGGAGTGCTTGCAAAGGCTGCAGAGAAGACAACTGCAGCTGTTAAAAGCTGTAGCTAGATTTACCCTCAATTAAATAAAATGCATAATTAACTGCATGCATTTTTTCATGTGTATCTACTAAACAGTAATGTTTTATTTTTTTCTATTTGGGCAGTGGACTATTCTTTTAAATATACCTTTCTTGGTTGATATTACTATTCAGAATGAAAATGAGCATTCTCCTTACATAGTGCTTATTAATATGTTAGCAGATGCAAGCATGTAAACTAATTTTACATGAATGTATTAATTAGAGAGAAAGATTCATCATCTGAAATTCATACACATAATCTGTTCAGGTCATCTGAAATGTGTTAAAAATTGTAGTTCAATTAACAAATTTATTTTATTAATCTCTATGGAAATTAATCCTGCTTGTAAAACAGGATTAATGCAAAATGAAAGTAAAATATTACTTTTAAAGAAAGACTATGTTTGACACAACACCCCGTCACTGAGCATATTCTGTCAGTTTCCCTTATGGTTCGGTAACCGAACAAAGCACTGGTCATAATCAGACCACCTCTTGGCTTGATAACCCTGTTGACCTCTCTTGACACCTTGTTAATTTGTCGACCCCTCGTTAACTCAAGTGGCAGCCATTTAAATGAGCGAACACGTGGGAAATGAGTTGACGGCCATTTTGTTGCATGAAAGCAGGCAGCAGTGTTCAGACGACAAGTGCATAGAACTAAAATCGGAAAGATTATCTTGCGAACACAACTGAACTTGTACTACCGCCTGCTTCTTTTCCAAGCGAGCCAGGAGAGCGCTCTTTAGGCAAATTGTTCGCACGAACAGAAAGAACATTCGCTCCCGGGAACCAGGAAAACACATTCATTTATACAAATACAGGAACTCTGAAACGGAGACCGGCCACATCCTATTTCACTTTGGATCTCTTTTGGGCTACAACCTTGTGGCCGGTCGGTCAAAACTTTACCCGGATGACAATTCAGTTCCACCGAACAACTTAGCTATCCGGGGATATAAGAATTATGGGGGTTACTGGAGAAATTTTATGTGTTTTAGGGTATTTACTGTGTGGGTCCCTGTAACTGAGATAATTGAGTTACCGGTCTTGAACTCAGTTATCTCCCAGAAACAGGGACGCAGGGAAGGAGTTTGTGTTGAACTTTATGGAGACCCCCTGCTGGGGGTCTGTGTATAAATTGCGTGTAACATGCACTAATAAACCAGTCTACTCCCAGCATTAAGTCTTGGCTACTGTCTGTAGTGAAACGCTATAATCACACAGCTCAGCTATAATCATACAGCCCAGTTATATAAAAGAGCCCCCCTAGCATTTAACGTTGCACTTAAAGAGTAGCAGAAAGTTTCAAGCTCATCAATCATTGATGGATTTAACAATATTCGGTAATTTGTATTTTACAACAGTGGTGTACTATTTTTTTTTCAATTTCTTTTCATATGGACCCTTGAATTGCCGAATATTGTTGAATCTGGTGACATCTATGATTGATGAGCTTGAAATTGTGTGCTACTCTGTGAGTGCAACTTTTAATGCTGGGGGCTCTTTAATATAACGTTATTACCATATGAGTTCTCTTTCCATGTTATGTTTTTAGGTATTTTTTTTGTTATTTGTATATGAGGATTAAGAGGAATCCTTCTGCTATACCGCACATCTTAACCCCTTCAAGACGGAGTCAATAGTATACGTTCTGATCAAAACAAAACGTAAACAAAACCTGGAATTTGCACTATAGGTCTGTTCAACCGTAATTCACCTCTTTCATATTAAGTGCACCCACACTTATTATATATCATTTTGTTCAGGGGAAACATGGCTTTAATTTCCTATGAACTATTCATATATGAAACATAACTTATTATGAATAAAATTAAAAAAACGGTGAGAAATTAAGATTTTTAAAAAAAAATTGTAGTTCTGTCTGACATTTTAGCGGTAAATGTCATGATCTTATTCGCTTTTACTGCAATAAAATGCAAACATTTGTATTCAGCAATGTCTCACGAGTAAAACAGTAACCCCCATTAGTAGGTTTTATGGTGTTTTGGAAAGTTACAGGGCCAAATATAGCACATTCCCTTTTTCATTTTTTTCACATTAAAATTTGCCAGAGTAGTAATGTTATATTTGAGACCGTGTGGTAGCCCAGGAATGAGAATTACCCCCATAATGGCATACCATTTGCAAAAGTACACAACCCAAGGTATTGCAAGTGGGGTATGTCCAGTCTTTTTTAGTAGCCACTTAGTCACAAACACTATATTTTATATATATATATATATATATATATATACACACACATTTAATTTATTTTAAAACATGTTTAATATTTTTTTTTACACTACCCACCAGCAGGGGAACTGTCTGACATTTCAGACAGTCCCCCTGCTGGCAGATCCACAGCCAGTTATAGGGGGCCATGTCATCGCTCTTTGAGAGCGATCACATGGCCCCTGGGGGCCTCATTTGCCAGGGGAGGGCTGCCTGGGCTGTCAGGCAGTCCTCCCGAAGAGGATTGCGGCGGAGGTAAGTAAATCTCACCTCCTGGGGGCTTCAGCCGTTACGACGTTCTATGCCGCCGCAACGTCTTTAAAGCCAATTTAATTGGGGACAGCGTAGTACGCGTTAAGGGGTTAAAAAAAAGGGGGTAATTACCTTTTTGATTGATTTTGTATTCACTGCACCTGGGTGGTCTATATTTTTGTTGTAGCCCAGCTATATTCACTGAAGTTGGTGCAACAGAGATCCAGAGAGGGGGAAAAAGGACATGCTTGGCGGCGAGACTCATGTCCCTAACCATGTGGCCGCCAAACTATGCAATTGCATACACACATGCATAGCCAGATAAAATAAGAATTATTTGAATATTTGGTAAATAAACATCGAATTTTGCAATAACTTAAAATAAAAATAACCTAACAAATTATCTTTAAAAAAAAAATTAAAATAAAATGCAATCTATAAATTTGGCCATCACACCATAAAGATGAATTTGTGCTTGTATCTACAAAAACAAAAATGTAGTGTTGGTATGAAAGGTAGACTTTAAAAAAGAAGACATAATTTCTAAAAACAAAACCTAACAAATTGAATGCATTCCCATGTCACGTAATTCTAGGGCACTGTGCACCCAGGCTATGTTCCTGCATAAAGAAATCAAGACTGTTCCTTCTGTTATGCAGCTGTTTATTTAATCATCCTCCCTTGATGACATTTTAAGAGCTATTAGTCAATTTAGCCTGAATTTTCTTAACATTTTCACTCCAGTTATGCTAGTTAATTCAATTACAAGGCGTGTCCTTAGACAGGCAATCGTCACAAATGCAATTATTGGCCATTAAGACATAGCAATGGAAGCTCAGATGTGCCTGATAGAGAAAGTGTGGGCATGTGTGTGCGTAAAAGCGAAAATAATTATATTCGGGTAATATAGTGTGTACTGACAGTGGATGCATGAAAATATATAGTAGCTTCCACGTGCAGGTTTACACCTTGGATAAATAAAGGCAAAATTATTTTGAGGACTATGCATTTGTAGATGCATCAAGCTGCAAATAAAATGCAATATGAGCCCAACAAAAAATAAAAAAAATAGAATCATAAATTACTATTGTGTAGATATATTCTTAATGAAAACATGCATCGGTGTAATTATGCATTTTTTCTTTGAGGGTATATATGAAAACAGTTTACAAAAGCTGCAGATTTCTTGTCTGCAGCCTTTGCAGAATCCCTCCCATTCTAACCACATCCAGACTTTCTGTGGCTGTCCAATCACAGGCTTCCAAATGCAGCTCAATGAGAAGTACTTTCAAGGCAGGTGCCCTGGGCAAGGGCCTGCTTCTTTATTTTAGATCCACTGAGCTATATGAGCAGGAAGTAACAGGACTGGTTGTCTGATTGACAGCCAGGGGGTGTAACATGGTTCATTTATAAATGTGCCAATTTCTACTGAAAAAAAGAGAGGACACACTCTTCACACCTAAATCGCTTTAGCAAGCTAAATGGGATGTCTGGAGTGTTCCTTTAATAGTACAGGTGTTTTAATTTTTAATTTTTCTTTATATACGTTTAGTTTACTATTTTGTGGGGAGCATTAAGGCTAAATTATATAGTGTATGTCACATATAAACTGTATGTATTTCCATTCTAAAACATAAACAAAAATCTAGAACTCAGTATTCTTTTAAGCACTTCTTTCCAAATTAGACAGACTAAGGAAATAGGTAAAAGACATATACGTGATTGGCCAGATAAGCAAGTGATGAAACAAATTAATTTAAATGTGCAGGTTGAGGCTGCAAGGTTAACATAACGAATTAGACTTTTAAACAAGAATGGAGTGACCTTATCTATGATATGTTGACAGGATTCATGAAATCAACATGTTTAAAAAAAAATAATAATAATCAGACAGAAAAATGCAGAGTGAGAAAAAGGATAGAGTATTTGTTTTAATTATAAAATGATACTCTATTCTAAACTTATTATTACACTATTTACAAAAAAATCATATTGAAATTTAGTTTTTAAGCAAAATGATCAGAATATCAATACTTAAAGGGACACTCCAGTGCCAGGAAAAATGAATTGTTTTCCTGGCACTGCAGGTCCCCTCTACCTCCCACCCCCCATCCCATGATACTGGCACCCAGACCTCTCCAATGGGCAGAAGTGGTCTGGGTGCCTGGAGTTTCCCTTTAAGCTGAATTGAGAACATTTCCTCCATCCCAATTTTGTTCCTTGGTGTCCCGCCTTCAGGGTCACTAGGGAACTCACCTCGGGTAACACAGCACAAGCGCATCCTGAACTGGCATCCTGAACTGGCACCAGGACCATGGTCCTGCAGGCTGACACACCCTTTTAGTGGGCTAGCCCCAGAAATTGCATCACTGGTCACACCCCATGTCGATTTCATATCACCCAATGTTCTAGTCTATATATAACTGTCCCATAACATTAGCTACTGTTGATGTATTCTATGCCTGAAATAAATAAAAATGTAATATAAATTGAGGAGTGATTACGCAGTTACATTTTATCTGTAAAGTGCATTAGTGAACAGCTAGTAAAGGTACATTGATCAGTCACAACATTAAAACCACTGAAAAGTGAAGTGACTAACATTGATTATATCATTACAATGGAACCTGTCAAGAGGGGGGGGGGATATATTAGGCAGCAAATTACCAGTAAGTTCCTGAATTCCATGTGTTCGAAGCAGGAAAAATGGGCAAGTGAAAAGATCTGAGTGACTTTGACAAGGGCCAAATAATGATGCCTAGACGATTGGGCCAGAACATCTCCAAAATGGCAAGTCTTTTGGGGTGTCACCAATCAAAAAAGTTGTGTCAGGAAGGATAACCTGTGAGCAGGTGTCAATGTCATGTGCGTCCAGTGGCATACATTGGCGCAGGTCATGTGCGTCCAGTGGCGCAGCCTCTTCTCCTGGGCTGTCCTGCGGGCGCGCGAGGGAGCACTCTCCCCTGTGTGCTCCCTCTTCAGCTCCCTCGCGCACGCGTACTGATGCCGGAGCCGGAAGAGGGAATCTCTCAGCACTCCAAAAGGTAAGGAGGCTGGGGGATTAAATTTAAAAAAAAAACATGTGTGTGTGTTAGTGTGTGTTAGTGTTAGTGTGTGTGTTAGTGTTAGAGTGTGTGTGTTAGTGTGTGTCTGCTAGTGAGTGTCAGTGAGTGTGTCTGTTATTGAGTGTGTGTCTGCTAGTGAGTGTCAGTGAGTGTGTTACTGTGTGTGTCTGTTACTGAGTGTGTTTGTGTGTCTGTTACTGAGTGTGTTTGTGTGTGTCTGTTAGTGAGTGTGTGTTTGTCAGTGAGAGTGTATGTTTTGTAAGTGAGTGTGTATGTATGTCTGTCGCTGAGTGTGTCTCTGTCAGTAAATGTGTGTGTCTGTTAGCTAGTGTGTATGCGTCTGTTCGTGACAGTGTGTGTGTGTCTTCAGGACTTACTTTTCTCCATTCAAACCGCCCATAGGAAAGCATTACTTAATACTTTCCTATGGACGTTCAGTGTCTTCTTACTGTGATTTTCACAGTGAGAATTGCGGAAGCTCCTCTAGCGGCTGTCAATGAGACAGCCACTAGAGGCTGAATTAACCCTCAGTGAAACTGCTATGTTTTCATCTGCAGGGTTAAAACTAGAGGGACCTGGCACCCAGACCACTTCATTGAGCTGTTGTGATCTGGGTGTCTGTAGTGGTCCTTCAAGTGTGTGCATCTGCATGCACTGGCATATATACCGCGGTCGCAGGAGTCGCAGCCCTGCAACCCCTGTGACCAGGTGCCAGCCGCCATGTGTTGCGGCACCGGCCCGCGCAGAGTAAGCGCAGGGGGGCCACGGATCAATTTTCACACCGGGGCCCCATGGGTCATGTGTACGCCAATGTGTGCTCCCAAGGCTCATTGATGCTCAAGGGAAGCGAAGACTAGTCCTTCTAGTCCAATCATATAGAAGAGCTACTGTAGCTTAAATTGCTGAAATTTAAGTAATGCTTAATTTTAAATTAAATTAAAGTAATGCTGCCCATGATAGAAAGGTGTCAGAACACACAGTACATCAGTTTTCTGCACATGGGGCTGTGTAACCACAGGCCATTCATGATGTCCCCTGTCCAATGGGGATGTGAGTGTCACAACTGAACCATAAAGCAATTGAAGAAGATTGCATGGTGTGATGAATAACACTTTTATTTTTAGATCAGGTGGATGGCTGTGTGAATGTGTGCCATTTATGTGGGGAATAGATGGCAGCAGGATGCACTCTGGGAAGAAGGCAGGCTGGCTGAGGCAGTGTTATGCTCTGGGCAATGACCTGCTGGGAAATCATGGATCCTGTGAATGTTACTTTGACATGTACCACATACCTAGAGATTGTTGCAGACCACGTACACCTCTTTATGGGACTGGTGTTAGCTAATGCCAGTGGCCTCTTTCTGTAGGATAATGCACCCTGCCAAACTGCAAATATTGTTCAGGAATGCAACTGCAATTTTGTTCATTAGGCTTTCATTTAAAGTAAGTTGGCACCTGACTTTCAAACCCAAAAGTGTTGAGTTAGAAATACACCCTGCCCCCAACATGAGGCCCATATATATAATGGCATAGAACAAATCCCGTAAGATTGTGATAGCCTACAGGCGAGCAAAATCACAACTCCCGCTCTATTGGCTTACTTAAGTGGAGGCTTACCAAGTACCCATTACCTACCCACACATATGACCCGTATGTGGTTCTTAACCAGCAGGCAGTAATAGAGGGCAACCCATACGATGCCCGGTAGCCTACACCAAGGCAACTTGTTATTCTTTAGTTTTTTTGTATTGAACCCCTCTCCTTTCGCAATCAGGCGCTTAATACCAACCCCAACCTCATATGCTTCCTGGAACACCATTCTAGTCTGCCCAGCACCCCTATCATATCTGGAATCCGCTTCATAGCAGACCACAAAGCTAGCTTGCCTAATCGACCTACTTCATATAAAACACTAAGCCAGTCTACCTCCTCAGGTTTGATTATTTACACTAGGCTGAGAACAACATAGACACACGAGCCCAGCCTGTGTAGACACATCCTTTATATAAAAATGTGCAGCCCACCCCGTGCCGAGTACAATCCATTGATGTTGTATTATTGCGTGTTGTTGTGGCACATCATATATGCTTGTTATTCTTTTGCACAGAAAAAAAATAATAATAATAAAAAAAAAGTACAGTATATACTCGAGTATAAGTCTAGTTTTTCAGCACATTTTTTGTGCTTAAAAACCCCCACTCGACTTATACTCGAGTCACTGTCTGTGTTATGGCAACTTAGAGATCCGCGGCCGTCAGAGCCGTGGCAACAATCCGCGCGGCAACCAGACCGCGAGACTTCAGTGGAGCTGACCGGAATGGAGGAGAAGGGAGCTGACAGGAGCTGCAGGAAAGGTAAGTAAATGCTTCCTGCCAGCTCCCCCACTTCACAGTCCATGCCACTGGACCACCAGGGATTAAGATAGCCCCCCTCCCTGACCGGTTAACAAGCAGGGAGGGGGGACAAAAAAATTTAAATAATAAAAAAAAAAAATATTAAAATTAAAAAAAATTTAAATAATAAAAATGCCCTCCCCCGACCCAGTTCACACACGCTACACAAACACACACTCTTCATTATATACACACTCTGCATTATATACACAGAGTGTGTGTATATAATGCAGTGTGTGTTTGTATGAGTGTGTGTGTGTATATAATGGAGAATGTGTGTTTGTATGAGTGTGTGTGTATATAATGCAGAATGTGTGTTTGTATGAGTGTGTGTGTATATATAATGCAGAGTGTGTGTTTGTATGAGTGTGTGTGTATATATATAATGCAGAGTGTGTGTTTGTATGAGTGTGTGTATATATAATGCAGAGTGTGTGTTTGTATGAGTGTGTGTGTATATAATGCAGAGTGTGTGTTTGTATCAGAGTGTGTGTGTATAGTTTTACCCGCGACTTATCCACGAGGCATAGCATATTTCACAATTGTTGGTCACAAAACTGCACTCGACTTATACATGAGATCGACTTATACACGAGTATATACTGTAATAAACCCTGCAATTCATCTGTGATGATTTGTGGTTCTGTTATAATGCACATCATGTATCCCTACATGCTATAATTTATCATGTTAGGACCCTTTCTATGTATAGAGTGATAATGACTTTCATGCACTGAATGTTATTAACCAAGCTTTGTATTTGCAGCTGAAATGCAAGTTGGTATTAATTGTCTGTAATTTTCCGTATTTACTGACACGTTGAATAAAATATTGCAAATTGATAATAATTCATGATAATATCTCTCCGGGTTACTGTATGGAGTGTTAAATGTTAGAAATTTAAATAGAAACAAAAATGGAAAACAAATTCAGAATGGGCAAGAATGCGTCCCACATTTAACACAGCTATCACCTGAATCTCTTGATCATTTTATGGACCGCCACTTGGCTTGTAACAGATCATGAACCATCTGAATGCTCCCTCCTCTCTGCTTAAAACTACACATTGATCTAATTTTACGCCTTTGCTTCTGTTGAGATTTTACATGGAGTTTAATTAATTTGGTAATGAATCAAATACCACAAACAATTACCAAAAAGGAATTACTATTATACCAAGTGCTTTGTTGTGAGCTACAAAGTGGTCAGATTAAATATTAATTATTTTTATATTTTTACAGGATGAAAGTGATAAATATATAAACATAATTGCCACCATTTATAGTGTCCGCAGAGGTAATAATTTAGATGATGTGGCAGGGATTATTCAGCTATTTTTGTAGGTTACTTCATGACATGTTGATGTCTGTTTAATGCAAGTGGGTAATTTTATCAAAACAAAATACACAAATTACACAAAATGTACTTTAAAAAACACTCCAAGCACCATAACCACTACAGTTTACTGCTCTCTCTCAGATGTTGTGATTCGCGACCTCTGATTTATCAAGACACACAGGGAGCACTAGAGACAGATAGACAGAATGTCTGTGCACAGACAGCGCGGCGCTTCCTGCATCCCCCTTCCCGCAGAGGTGGGTGGTTGGCAGCCAGCTGGAAAATATAACGGAAATGCTGTCAGTATATTCCCAATGCTGGCACCAGCTGGTATGACAAAAATTTGAAGCAGGGATTTAAAAGCATGAAAGAGGCATTTAAGATCACGAGGGTAGGTGGAAATAAGAGGTAAAATACTCTTGCTTAGCAAGAGAGAGAGCAGAACAATCATCGCAATTGTTTTTGAAAGACATTTTTTTTTTCTGTAAATGTGATTGCTGTTATAAGATTCTAGTAAAGGAAAATCAAAATTGTGAACTATGACAAATGGATGTGGAAACAAAATGGAGCATTGTATCCTGAAGATTAACACTTGGGAGTATTAAGCCGAAATGTTCTATGAATTGATATATATCTTGATTTAAAAAAAAATAATAATAATATATTAGGCAGTTAGTGAGATAATGAATAAATATGTCTGATAGACAGCCACTAGAGGTGCAGTTAACTCTGAAAGGTAATTATTGCAGTTTTTTCAAAATAATAATACGAAAGTATTTATAGTATTCATATTTGTATGTTGGAAATTCCGAAACCATTAATGGATTTATTTTCACAATTGCTCATTTTTTCCAAAATATAACATCAAAAAAACATAACTCCAATTTTCACCCTACTTTATATATATTTTTTTCACCCAACTTTCTTGCCTAAACCTGTCAGCAACATTGAAATTCTTTGTTAAAAAATGCCAGGTAGAAGAGAATAACTTCAAAGAGACACTGCCAATTAATTCCCCATGTTTTTGAATTCAAAGTCTATACATTAAAAATAATACCATATATATGAGTATTGTGAAACTATCATATTATCTGATGCAAGCTTGCATATTAAGTGCCTGGAGTGGCATTTTAACTCCGTTAACCATTGCCAAGAAATGAGAAAAATATTGCCAACAACTAATTTGGTGCGTCTCTGTGGGCACTCAGAGGTTACAATTCAGACGTCAACAGCAAATTGTTAAGGTTTTCTGGTTGACTCTGCACTTTAGTTGCCCTTTTAATCTCTAAATCTCAAAGCATTTTTCAAATGCATTTCAAACATCAGTACAGTTGCCATTAACCACTTGTAACATGTTCTATACGCTACAGGATTTCTGAGAATGAACTTCCCTAGATGGGTTTTTAAGAACTATATTATATACTCTTATATTTTCAAATCATTTTATTGAGTTTTTTGCAATTACAAAAAAATATATATAGAGAACATTCAACATAAATTTTTAACAAATATAAACACAATAACAAGGGGGAAAGAAGCAAAAATAAAAATAATAAAATAAAAAGGGGATTATACAATATAACAGAAGATAGCTGATCTATATGCAAGTTACACATTTTGAATGCTATAGCCTGCTCATTTTCCATTAATATTACTGTATAACCTTGCTAAAAAAATCCAGCCTGCTTAATTGTAATTATTTTTGTGTTTTGTAATTGATGATCTCAGCCAATCCAGTGCTCTCCAATAGGATAGTATAGGGAAGCTAGTGTGTGTGCATGGCAAAACGCCACACTGTACCAATTAGATGGTCTATATGAGGCCATCGGATTGAAATAGCCACGTATTTCTATGGATTTCTATGGATGTCACACTGACAGCCATTATAGGCATTCAAAGCCTGCAATGAACACAACGCTGTTTCTGCAGAATGGCAATGTTTTACATTGCAATGTTAAAACGGGCTGAACATGGCACCCAGAACACTTTGTTGAAGAGATAAAGTGGTCTGGACGCCTATAGTGTCTCTTTAACCCCTTAAGGACACATGACATGTGTGACATGTTATGATTCCCTTTTATTCCAGAAGTTTGGTCCTTAAGGGGTTAAAGATACATTTCATTTGGTACTACAGAAGTTAAGTTCTGTAAGGTCTTAGTTAATATATAGCCCAGGGATATCCAAGAAGTTGATCTCCCAGATTTTGTAAAATTTAAATTGCCTTTAGGAGGCAAAGCTCATGGAAGCTGTATTTCCAATACATAGCCCCATGCCTGTTAGAATTGTGTATACATGAGTTTGCGGTGTTCGAAATTGGTTTTGTTTTTGCAAACAGCCTACAATGCACTACAGTATATAGTAATGATGCTTGGTGTAACTGTGCTTTCTGCTTGTTTGCATAATATCCCAAAATCATGGTATTTGACCATTCATATTTAGCTATATTGTTACATCCACTGTATATGACAAAAATTGTACTTCCAATTCGGCTACTTTGGCTTTAAATTTGAAATTCACCTTGAATTCAGGTAAATTCTTACTTTAGTGAGTAACTCTGTTTGTGTGATAGGTATGATTCACTAGACTCTATACTGTAGCAAACTAAAATTAGAATAAAACTGAGCTTTAAATAGCAACGCTGTGACTAACTAAAATTTTCTGTATATAAGATACATACCTTTTGTAAAACAATTTTTTTCAGCTGACACTCTCATCCTACACCAAAGAGGGAGGCAGAAGTGGATAGGGGCCACCAAGAGAACTTTTGGGTTAAACCGTTTCAAAATAGTTTAACCCGTACGGTAAGACAGCGCCAAGGACCCCCAGACCCCATAACTACTTCATTATTATTATTATTAATGGTATTTATATAGCGCCAGGTTATTCCGCAGCGCTTTACAACAAAAGGGGAATTTACCAAATGAGACAATAACAAAGTGCAACAGGAACAATAGGAAGCTGAGAACCCTGCTCAAACGAGCTTACAGTCTAGAGGAGGTGGGGTATAAAAACACAATAGGAAGGGTATTGAGGGAGACAGCAAAATAGAGATGATGACTGTATGGGGCACAGGGCAGTCCTCTAAGAAAGAGTATGCAATAGTCCCTGGACTTCATTACGTTTTAAGTTTTCCAATAAGACATGTGCCATTTTTATTTGCATACATTGTTATAAACTTCAGTAAATTCTAAAGCATTCTAACAGACTTTATATTGGTCAAAACTTGATATTGAATATTATTTTGTTTTGTTTTTAAGGTGTTTATATATGTTAAACATTTATATTGAATGTTTTATATTTTTTTTTTAGCATTTGCAAAAAAAGAGTATATAATATAGCTGATAATAACCCATCAAGGAAACTTCATTCTAAGAAATCCTGTATAGTATAGAATATAAGGGGTTTAGAAATAAAATCACATAAAGAGTAGCATGTCCTCAAGTTAAAGAAGATCAAACACATTCTCTTTCCTGGCAGAGATAAGTCTTGTGAAATGTAGATTTTCTAAAGCAAGCTGTTTGAATCCATTCAAAATTCTAAACTACTCCTTTCCAAGATTGATATCTGGAACCAGTGAACTGCCAGACCAAAACAATTTCCTGAAGCTGGACTGATTCTCTGCTGTATTAGAATGGAGACTTTATAATATGTAATCTGCTATAAATGCTAAAATATATTCTACTGAAGCAGTCACAGTTTGGAGTGTGTTGTGGCTTTAAATGTATTAATTTTTTTAATTCATGTGATCATATTGTATTAAAATGTTACATAGAAATTCTGACCTATTGTGATTTGTTTTTGGATTCAAATGGGAATATCGCAGAATATCTGTAATGTGTGCTATTATATGATTTTGGTTTCCGTAATTTCATTAATTTAACAAGGGACAATATATTCTTGTTTTATGATCAACATAAAACATGTTTAAATGTAGATGCTGTTTGATTACATAAGTCTAGAACAAAAGTACTTTTATAATAGGATTTATGTTATTTGAATTTTGTGTAAATTGAAATAGGATTCTTTCCGTAATTTTGGTGTCATATCCAGGTTTTCGTCTCATTATTGAAAGAGTATAGAAACAAAAGTATTATTATTTGTTTCATATAAGATTTTATCTACATTGATTTTCTTCTGAATGGGTAAAAAATATTTAGTTCATGTTCTTTAATTTGTACAAATGTATTTTTACAGAAAAACATTTAAAATATATATCTTAGGAGCATTCATATAGAATTTAGACTAAAATTAGCTTCTCAGTTCAAGAAGGAAAAAAAAAATTTCTCTGCATTTTTTTTCTATTATCTAGTTTTGGATACATCTTAGGTTTTTCCAAGGCCAGTGAAGTGGAGGTGCTAGTCAAACCCTTGGGGATATTGAATAAAAAGGTCATGAACTACAACTTGCTTTCTAGCACACTGGTTTAGGATCTCAAAGTTTGACAAAGACCTGGCTTTCCACAAAATTGGAAGAAAATCCCTACTGCATACACTGCCGAGTGAATCAATGAAGAATTAGTGGATATGAGGCCAGAGATCTATGATGTTGTATTGAAGTTCCAGGAAGTTGAGACTAAAGAGAAAACTAATAAGGTTGTATAAGTTTTTAAGATTTCTCCTGAGAAATGTCAAACTTATTTAGAAAGTTATAGGGACTTTTGCAGGTTCTTTTCCTGATGGCTACTGAAAATCCCTGCAGCCATAATTACCAGGATGAAGGGATACAGATGGAATCTGGCCACCATAAATAGAAGCAGCCTGTATGTTGACAGTCCTTCTAATGGATTTTTAAGGTGCGGTGTACAACCTCTGCAATCAGATATCACCCTTTTTCACAGCATTCAGGTAGACCACGGCAAGAATCTTAAACTCTTTTAATGATCTCACATGAGCCTGAGCTTAGTATGAGAGATTGGAACAATTTATTTTATAATTCTTCAACAAAACAATCCCTCTACTCGTTTTCCTCGAGGAACCAACTGAATTAAAATAATGGACATTTTACATTCAATAACCACTAATAAAAATATAACATTCAGTTCAGCTATATCATATAAAAATGTCAAGTATTTATGCTTAATTACTGCATGTAAAATTCTAGTCAAGTGAAATTTAACTTCTCTCATGAGGTTACTGGAAAAATGAAATGCAATAACTTAAATCAGCAATGAATTCTATGAAATACTTTGATACATTTCAAGATAATGGCTTCTAGCCAATTTTAGAAATCAATTACATTAGAATATTGAAATTTGCAAGAACAAGTTTGAATAAGACAATATGAAACTTGATGCTTAGCTTAGATCAAAAACTTTAGATTAACCCAGAGTAAACAAAGCCTCCAAAATTGGCATCCTGTGAAGTGGGACACCATTCGGTGAGGTAAAAGAGGATGGGTCAGTGTCTCAAATCATGGTCCCCAGCCCCATCCAAAAAGGCAGACACACTTAGAAAGATGATGGGTCAGTGTCTTAAATCATGGTCCCCGGCCCTGTCCAAATGGGGCAGACACACTTAGAAAGATGATGGGTCAGTGTCTTAAATCATGGTCCCCGGCCCTGTCCAAATGGGGCAGACACACTTAGAAAGAGGATGGGTCAATGTCTCAAATCATGGTCCCTGGCCCCATCCAAATGGGACAGACAAACTTAGAAAGAAGATGGATCCGTTGATAGAATTGGCAGGTCCGCTTGGAGTGATTGAACACCAGGTTGCCTGTTTATCCACTGAAGGCGGGTCAAGTAGACAGTTTATTTTCAGCTTTCTCTCCATGATCCCAGTGCTTTGCGTATAGCATGAGCTTGTCTAATGCTGCTTTCAAAGTAGGACACCACAGAATAAAGTCAGGATGGCAAAAGAAGTCTTATAGTTATCACCACCTAAACTAAGACAGAGATCCCTAAGTGCTACTACTGGTATTGAGTTTTTGAATGATAGCATTCAATGTATTTTATTTAATTATTCAGTGACTCTTTGAGAACGTGGCTGTATCCACAAGAGCATATAGCTATATTTTCAGGTCAGTGTACTCTGGGAACTTGAAATATACACAGCACAACCCAGCTGATATACAAAAAGTAGAGTCTCGAATGTCCTGTGATTTATCCTCTTATTTCTGACCTCTGAATTTGCCATGATTGAACAGGGATACTCTAGGTAGCAAAACCACTTTAACTTAATGAAGCAGTTTAGTGCATAGATCATGCCTCTGCAGTTTCACTGCCTAGTTCCCTGCCATGTAGGAGTTAAATTACTTTTGTTGCTTTTTATGCAGCCCTAGCTACAATTACCCTTGCTTTGACTCACTAAATAAGCTGTGACAGTGCAGTGTGTTTACTTGAGAAGTTTGATTGTTATTTAAAAAAAAAATGTTTTTATCTCCTGCACTGTTAATTTGACTGTAATCACACACACACACACACACACACACACACACACACACACACACACGGCTCCTGCAGGCTCTAGCAGGCTATTAGCACAGCAAGAAATAATAAATTCTAATTAATCAGATTGTGCAAAAAAGAAGTTTGAACATTAGATCCCTCTTTACAGGAAATGTGTAGGAAGACTGTGTAGCTTTCATGCAGGTAGGGGTGTGACTAGGGCTACATAAACAAAATCCTTAATGGCAGAGAATTCAGCAGTTAAACTACAGGGGCATGATCTCTACATCAAACAATCACTCCTTTAAGCTAAAGGGTTTCTATTCTAACAAAGCTCTGAAACTTGTTCTGCTGTTAGCTTAAAGTTTTCTTTCATGGAGTAGTGAAGTAAGTCTTACAGTGCAGAGAGTAGTTGGTTCTCTATGAATGTAAATAATAACCATCGCACATATATGTAAGATACAGATGTTGATGTTTGTCTGGAATGATAGGGTTTGCAAGATAAAACAGTGTACAAAAAGGCTAGATTAGATTGGTGACAGGAGCTCTGGTAAACTGGAAGTGTAATTTGTTTAAGATAGTGATTATAACAGGTAAATTTGACATGCAGGTTTTTTTTTACAGAAATACATTTCCATAAACTTGATGCCATGAGTGTAGAAGATCTCTTTACCAGGTGCCTAGTCACTGATTCTACAAACCCATTTAGGGGTCTTGAGCTGGTGTACTGAGCAGGTGATCTAAATATGGACAACACAACAAGTGAAACCCAAACACACTCCAGTGAATATACTTTATTCTGGGTTTTTGATGACATTTCTACTTTTCCAACTTGTTGGATAATCTACTCCCTCCTCCAGCTGCAACTACAGGGAAAAATGCGTTATACAAAGAATAACGACCAGGTCATATTAAATTATTGTTCATTTTGGTCGAGACTGACCTCAGCTACCATCTGATTATCAATCAATTAAAACATTAAAGTTACTTAGGAAAGAGCTATAACATGATACCTCATAAAGAAGAGAAAAAAAAAGAAATGACTGAGAACAGAAAACAGCTCAAGTAGCCTTTCGATAGGTTCCTGTTCATATCTCAAGATAGTTCTAGCTCATTTTGTACCATTACAAAGAAAACCTAGACCACTTGCATATCGGACTGATCCCACACAAAAGGGCAGTCAACATTTAAGATGCAGGTTGGCTCTCTCTGTACAAGAGATACAGCAACCCTAGACAAGCATTTTGGCCTTTTTAGGCCTCATCAGAGGGACATAACCGATATCTCTAGATATCGAACCTAGACAAAGTGAGCAAGGGTTCCACGTCTGGATTACCCTTTAATGTTGGCGAGAGCAAAAAACCAAAACCTAACAAGTCCAAAATGATCATCTGGGGTTGCTGTAGCTCTCTCACAGAGAGAGCAGGCCTGTATTTCACATCTGGATCACTGTAGTAGCTTGAGATCTGAGCGGGGACCTAGTGGAGGGCAAGCTACTTGAGCTGTTCTCCATTCTCTTGCACCCTGCTTTTTTATCTTCTCTAATAGGTATCATGTTATAGCTTTTCCCTAATTATATCATTGTTTCTAATTGGTGGACAATCAGATGGTAGCTGAGGTTACTCTCTACCAATATGAATGTATAAATGAATATGTCCTGGTCTTTATTCTTTGTGTAATGCATGTATCCCTGTAGTTGCAGCATACCATGTTCTAATGACCATGTTGGTGCTATCAATGTAAATGTGTATACCTATGCTGAAAGGGTTATCAGAGAGTAGGCCTGGTCTTATACATTTGGATCAGGAGGTTCTAAATAAATCCTAGTGAAATCTAGAGAGGAACTTACAGAGTGTATAGCAATTGGAATAGTGAGAGCAAAAGTAAGATAAAAGATAATATCACAAAAGGTTTATTTGCTGTTCTGCTTTTTTTTGCATTCACATTTATGGTAAAATTAAACAACATCTGAGGAAGATACAGAAGATGCTGTCTGACAGATACAAATCTGCTACATACATAATACAACTGTTGTACAATATAGAAGCAATGATTATTATAAGCCTTCTTATGATGACCCTTTTTTTCAATACTCAACATGAGTCCATTCCAGTTAAATGTATTCAGTATTTCTGATTATGTACATGTGTGGAAAGAAGCAACAATTATACTTATCTTGAATAATAATGATTTGAATTTAGCTGGATTTGCAGTATTTCAACCTGTTATTTTGGATAGGTTCTAAATGCACGTTACAGGCAATAATGTGTGTATGAAACTTCCCTAATCATATGTGATTTATTTATGTTGTATGAACAGTTGGGTATACGAACCGCAAACCAAAGTTCAAGCAAACTAGCATGCACAAGAGACCTACATAATATATTTGAGACCCTATTTATCAACGCAAAACTTGAGCAGTTTGTGACAAAGCACTAATAGGTTAATTCACTAAACAGCATAAAAGCGTGTGTCGGAATAATGTAGTTATGCTTGTTAGTCAGTTAAATAACCTGTGATGTTTATTAGCAAGGCCTGCAAGTTCACTTCTGTGCAAAACATTCTCCTGGAGTGTATGCAGAGTTTGCACTGTGCCAGGAATAAAATATGTCATGAGTCTTAAATGATAGCTGCAAATTAATTTTGCTATTTTCAATTATAAGGCTGCCAAATCGGTAAAAATAGTAAAAATAATTACACAAATTTTAAGAAAAAAAAAAAAAGCGTGTAAAACAGAATAAAATGAACCATTTAATACTGCAGTATAGCTTTCTCCCTTGTTTTTTTTGTCTGCTGCAGTTTGTCTTTGAAGCTCTCTGCATTTATATATGAAGCTATACATGGTAAATGTCTATAAAATAAAATATACCGATGTGGAAGAAAGAAACGTGAGCCTTTTAGCTTGAGATCAATATCTGAAAACATTTTTGAATCAATTCTTAATAAAATTATTAATGCCCTTTAGGATAGGATTAATTAAATGCTGATATTTACCAAATTATCTTTGAAAAATCTATACAGTAGATCAATAATATCTAGCAATTATTTTTTTGTGGTGATTTGTTTCAAGACAAAGTTGATTTTCAGACGCAGTAACACAAAAACAAAATGTAATTTAATAGGTTCACTAAATTCAACAATTATGCATCAAAACAGCTGATGGGGGCACTCTTTAGATTCTTAACCAAGGTTAGATAATGATTTTAGCAGTAGTATTTGTGAAGGTTCTGTTGAGATAAATAATAGAATTGAAACATGCAATGCACCTACCACGAAAACCCCACATTCCCCCTGTTTCTTTTACATATGTAGAGTATATTTCTGCATGTCAGTTAGTTTTTATTTGTAAATCTCCTTCAATATGCTGAGAGGATTAATCACTAAATATTCAATCAGTACATTTGTATACTGCATAACACATTTTCTTATAGCATGATATAAATGTGTGTATATTAATAAACATTTCTAGATCTGAATTAAATCAAATATATTGGATATGCTTTTAAACCGGGATATTTTCCATCCAATTGATTTTAAAATTATTTCAGACTTAATAATATATATAAAAACAAGGTTTTATTTATAATAACATATCAGAAATATGCACGTTAGTGTGAAAGGCTGCTCAGCAAAGCAGCCAAGTGGAGCTCCTCATATGTAGAGTGTTGCTAAAACGATCACACATGAGAGGAAATGATCTGAAATTGTTAAACGCAGCCACAAGGACATTGACCATGTGCTAGGGCAGCACTATTTTATGCTCTCAGAAATAAAAAGGAGAAAAGGTCAGGCATGTTGGGTCCAGGTGTGCACTGACCGGTCCGGCACTCCGTTACAGACCAAGGGCCTAACACAGTGGGAGATTTCAGTGGCATGCCCAGTTTTCCACCATGTTCAAAATGTCAGATCCAAACTGACCATCGGGCAAACCGGGCAAAAAGAAGCCTGGTTGGGTAAGTGCCCTAAAATCATGGCAGCTTTAGCCGAGTATCAGCACACTATTAGGCTCAGTATAGATCAGCTTGCCCAGTATAGTTTATAAACCATTCTGACACGCAGTCACTCCTTTTAACCCCTTTATCTCAGTCACACTCTGTCTTTCACCCTTACCATATGACCCCCGAGCTATATTATTTCATCACTGCTGTATACAGCTTGACTAACAATGATAATAGCACCCACAGCATCTAACCCTAAAAACCGTCTTAAATTGTACTAAAGTAAATGCAGATATATTTCAAATTTTCTAATTTATCATTTTGAAAGGATACGCGTTGTTATTGTCTTTGTAAAGTAGATTTCCATTTTGCTGTAAAGGTGATATGATTAATGTATCCACTTAGACTCACTCATTGCAGCCCAATGACTGAATTATGACAGCATGTGGTAACCTCATAAAGCATGTCCAATTAAAGAATGCTGGAGGTACAGGCGTGCATGTTATATTCTCTGTAGAGCATACCTGTTAAATGTTCTAGCACTAGGCACATTTCGCTAGTAAAATCAGTAGGATTCAACCAAGAGGGAGAATATGTGACTGAGCATGCAAATGGGTAATGTCAGTACATTATCTATTTGTGAAGGGAGTGAGCAGTCTTGATGGGGAATGTTTGTGTAATATATGTTCATTAATTTCCATAGTGATTGCCCCAGTTTTAAAATTTTATAAATTGACAATATTTTTTATCAGATGGCAATATTTTGATAAATCTCCCCCAGTGTCTTTAATATGAGCTGGATGTGAATGACATAAGTGGGACATCAGACTGTGATAAAGACTGTCTTTGTACTGTCTTTGGGATTAAAGTGGGTCTTTGTACCCACTTTAATCCCATGAATAGTAAATGTGATGGAGCCGAGATTTCTGTAAAGCCTTCGAAACTTTTTTGGCATCCATGACATCCACATGGGCTTCAATGACCTTCACAAGAAAGGTAGAATGGTGTGCAGTAGAGCTAGCATCAAAACAGTAGTGGCAAAAAATGTCACAAGAAGTATAGATGTAAGCTGGTCTTCCTATATAGTGCAGTCTACAAATATTGGTAAATATGGGCAGAGAAGGCCATGAAAATTTGTCTTTCTTGTTTAACATTTTGACCTTTGGTTAACAATACACAAAAATACTCTGCTCTCATTTTTTTATTGAATATATGTGTGGCACTATTACTGGCACCCCTATGAAATCATATGGTAAATATATATTTGAATTATATTCCCATTGATATTTAACATTTTTAGTACATCAGGGTGACTAGGAACAGGAAACTTGACTTCCCGTTTACAGTGGTATAAATATGAGGTAACACAAGTTCCATTATTTATTCATCACAATGGGTTAGACCAAGGAATATAGCTGTGATATGCTGCAAAAAGTTATTGGGCTTCACAAAATGGGAAATGTCTATAATTTTGGGCAATAATTAGATGTTCCAGTCAAATGGAAAAGGTATAAATTAACCTGAAATAGGACATTTTGTCTATATTGTCTCAGCGCACTCTGAAGAGGATGGTTCGAGTGACCACAAAATCTCAAAGGATCACAGCTAGGTAGTAATGTCTTGGGGTCAGAAAGTCTGAGTCACAAGTTGTATGGAAGGTTTTTAAGAAAAAAAGCCTCTACTTTCATCCAAAAACAAATTCTAGCATCTTCAGTTTGGCAGGCACTAATTGAACGTCAAATGGGATCTGGTTATATGGTCAGAGGAAACCAAAATAGAGCTTTTTGGAAATAAACACAAGAGGTGGGTTTTGCACACATACAGATGTAGCCATATGGAAAAGTACCTCATGCCCACTGTTAAATAGAGTGGTCTCTGTTTAATGTTTTGGGGCTGTTTTTCTGCCAGATGACCTGGATATTTTGTTAGGATACATAGCATCAAGGACTCTATCAAATTTCAACAGAATGAATGCTTGACTGTCTCTGCCGGAAAACTTACAATGGGTCATGGTTGGATCTTCCAGAGGGTAGATGCACCAAAACATACATCAAAATCAACACAAAAACTATTTACTGATAAAAAAAATCAAGGTCCTGCCATGGCCACCCCAGTCCTTTAACACCAGGGTCAACCTCAAAATTTGAAGGATCTGGAGAGATTCTGTATGGAGGCATGGTCTCAGATCTTTACCATGTATTTATCAACCTCATCAGGCATTCTAGGAGAAAACTCCGAGGCGCTAGGGAGGTAGCACGTATTATTAACTAAATGGGTGTATATATTTAACATTGGTTAATCAATAAAACCTATTTTTTACAGCCTACTTTGCTAAGGGTACCAATATTAAATCGAGACATAGTATATTGTGGGAGTATGTGTATGGTAGGAGTGTGGTGTCTGCATGTAATATATGTGAACTACCTGTGTGCAGGGCCGGATTAACATAGGGACTCATGGAGCTGCAGCTCCAGGCCCATGCCTATGGAATAGGCCCACTGATTAAAAAAATAAAAAAATAAAAAAATAAATAAAAATAAAAAATATGGCAGCCTACAAATTACTAACCCACTGGTACAGGACACCAAACCTCCTACATCAGATAAACCCAGATCAATCTGGCCTATGCTGGAGATGCCAACGAGAAGAGGGAGACATGAAACACATCTGGTGGGACTGCACAAAAATTAAACCATACTGGTTTAAAACATACACAGAATGCTCGAGAAATTCACGGACGAACCACCCCCCTTGGAACCAGCAGCAATGCTCATACACCACACTCCTACACCACACTCTAAGTACAAACGATCCATGACCATCCGAATACTCAATATAGCCAAACGGGTAATCCCCCAATACTGGAAACAGAACATAACACCTCCACTTAAGACTTGGTTCAGCCAAATGGAGGAACTCAGAATAACAGAAGAACTGACCATGACGACTAACGTGACCACAAAGACCTACACGGACATTTGGACGTATTGGATCCTAGAGACAGCGAAGGAAGGATTCCAAATGGAACTCGGAACAGACGTATGCCAAACCACGGACAGTTAGGCTTAGAACACCCACTAGACGACAGATGACGGAGACAACGACTACAGACACCCCCCTCCTCACCCTAACCCCGACCTTTCCCACCCCCTCTCTCCTAAAGACCCACACAGGACGATACCCCAACCAAAGCAGAAATTATTTCATATAGAGGAGACACTAGGGCCCTGAACGGAAAACCCACACGGGTTCACACACAACTCATAAATTCCAAGAGACACGACCCTAATGAAACATAGACCGAGCAGACGGGATAACCACAACATAGCCTGAGGGCAGCAACGAACCACGTTCAAACCCCCCCGAAATATGAGTCATAACCCTCTCAACACAGGTACACTGTACCCTAGATACAGGACACTCGGGACACTAAGGGGAGACTCACATTAATCTGCTACAGGCATAAAGCCCAACACTAAATTTAGGGACCTGAACGGCACCTAACAATAAAGGCTGCATACGAGGTCTGCGAACCTCAACACAAACATAAGGAGACCACCGGCTACTATACATGAAACGTATAAACCATGTAAACAAAACCCAATTAGGAAAACAAATGCAGATGGTAAGATGTACTTGAAGGTGCTTGTGAACCTGGAAAATAGGGACTTGCAAGTCCATCAACATTGTGGGCCTGCGAGCCCAAACATACATTGTTGTTTTCAAGGAAAAATTATGACTACTCACCTTAGAGACCTGCGAGTCTCCGATCTCCGCATAAGTAACACAAGAATAAATAAAAATTATATTCATAAAAAAAAAAATATATATATATATATGTATATATATATTTTACACTACACTTCACATGCTCTTGCTTAAAACTTAGGAGCGATGTAGGGGAACACAATAAGTGTGGGTTGGCTGACAATTAAATTAGTTATGGTAAAGCTGACTTTGCGCACTATGTGAATGCTCTAGCTGCTTCAGTCTCTCTAACACTGTGGCATGTTACCTTTCTTCTACAATCACTACATACACATTTTCTCTGTCCCAGACTGTATAACAGGAGCTTCTGCCTGCTAGTTAGGAGAGGAGTGGACCAGCGAGGGCTCGGGAACAGTCCTTAGAAAGAGCTAGCATTAGACACATTTATACTAAGCTCTGGGTGCTGTCTGCACAGTACGTCCTTGGTTAGTCATCCTGCATGATTGGCAGGCAGCATGACGTACATTCACACCAGGCTGACCATATAATTCTTCGTGCATCCTTTTTAGGCATGTTTGTCCCTTTGGGTGGTTCTGGTTACATGACTGGCGTCAGTGGCCCACCCTTTTAACCCAGCCACTGAAATCCTGCTTCCTTGGACACTGCTTTTAGGAGTAATGGATTTACTTGAAAGATGAATGTGAGAGATTAGCATGGGGTGTGTGTTTTCAGAGAGCAGCATCCTGTGAGCTTCCCTCCAGCACCACCTCCACCAGATACATGACGCTTGGGAGGTATAACTGTTTTAATGTTTTCTGTCGATAACATTCTGTAACTAGGCCCATCATAATTGTCAGCACCAGGCCCAATGGGCTCTTAATCCGGCCCTGCCTGTGTGTCTTTGAACCTTTAAATAATGGAAACTGGAAGTACATTAAGGAGGCAGTCTGTGTGTGATGGTTGTTAGATTTCTGTGTGGTGTAGTGGATGTGCAGTGGGTGTTATTTCTGTCTGCATAATATGATCACCTGCATGAATGTGCTATGTAATGTGCTTAAAGTTCTGTTGAGTTTTTCCTTCTAAAATTGTGTTTTGCATCATAACTGCACAATGACATTGCTTAGCATCAGTAACATTTCACCTGTCATTTTGCTTGTGAAGTAGCATTTGATTGCATTTTTGCAGAAATTTACTTTATTTTTGTTTACAATTGTTTCTTGATCTCCATGTATAAACATCCAAAGGCAACACGGCTAATGGTTCAACAGAATCAATTAAAATCTGTTTTAAATGTTCTGTCTGATGTCAATGGGAAAACTGCTATAAGTCATCAAATGTCATTTGTTTATAACAAATGGTTTACTTAGCAGTCTTAATACATAAACTATATTTCCATTAGAAGTAAGATAAAACTAATGAATTATATAATTTTAAAATGTCACTGTCACTTGTGGAATTGTGGTTCTTTTTGCAAATATCTCAAATGTGAAGATATACTTTACCTTGCTTTCTCTCTCCACAACTAATACACACATATCACACACTGTTAATACACCCATTACAAGTATCACACACAGCCAACACATAGCATACATATCACACACAGTCATCACACCTACCACATACACAGACAACACAAACATTACATCATACATGGATGACGGGGAGGTGGGGGGGGGGGGGCTGCATAGATTTTTCACACAGGGCGCCTAAAGGCCTAGGGCCAGCTCTGATAACACATCCTTCATCCTTCTCATCTTAAAGCAGCATTGCCACTTGTGTGGTTTTTGTATATTTCAAAAGATTTCCCATCGAAGTGATGCGAGTTAGTACTTTCCTGACTCTCTCCCTCCTTGTACTCACCATGCACCTCTTCATCTGTCGATTAACCTCCAGAAAGCTTCACCTCACTTGGTCATTGCAATTACAAATTGGAAGTCTATGGTAGACCCTACAAGTCAATGGAATCCTACATAGACCTTCTTGGGCACATACAATAAGATGACACGACCTCTGTTACATATCACGTGAGAAGAAATCTGTTCCCATCAGCCATCACAAACCATGGCTGTTGCAAAATGCCAGGCTGTGACTGCAGAGAATATTTTAATCTCTGCCCATTGTTATTTGCTTTTGTAAATGAAAGTATCTAGTTTGTCTCAAATAGGGTTTCTAATTTGACCCCAATCATGATTCTCCTACTAAAAATTGTATAAATGGTGCTGCCTTTTCCCCTTCTATGAAAGGTGTAAACTACTTTGATAGTTTTGTATGATAGCTATATGACATCATCTGGTGGCATTTACTTACAATTTTAAAGGGACAAATCTAAACAAACAATATTACCTAAATTATGCTGCATTTGGTGTGAGCAGATAGGAATAGTTGTGTGCAAATGTTATAGAATATAACTATTGACGGACAGTGGTGCCTAACCTTGGAATCCTAAAAATATGTCAAGTGAGTTACAGGGCAAACTAGGTGGGCATCACAGGATCATGATACACTTCCCTGCCCTCAGGCTGGATAAGTACTATGGGAAACATACTAAGACAGGAGGTCATAATTCTTATAAAACATACAATAATAAATTATCATTACCATTCTTGCAAAAGAAGACAAATTTATATTCTGGGTGGTAATAGAGGTAATCATCACGGGACATGTAGTTGCCAAAAAAAATAAAGGGTGCTAAGGAAAGCTTTCACATTTGTAGGAGAATTCTGAAAGAAAAACACAGATAGTTACAGTATCTCTTAATGAATATAATCGTTACGGAAATCCTTTCTGCCTGTGAAGGAAGTGTAGCCCATTCTGATTAGGTGTGGCTTTCCCTGCAGAAACAATACATGCGGCAGGTAGCAATACAATTGTTTTTTATTTAACGCTGTGGGAAATATGTTGATATTTTTAAATCAGTACGTTCCTTGTGGTCATTTCATGGAATGGGCTAATAACATTTATAAAAACCTTCCTTTAGCCCGTTTAAAGATACGTCCTTTTCACTGGTTAGCTGGATCTTAGGAGTAATGAAGCAAGAAACTGACGGTCAATATTAAAGGGAAACTGTTACTTACTGAAATCTTTATATTTATACTTATCTCTATGTTTAACAAATAGGCATTTGTGAGCTGTAATAAAATTAAATGTAAAAACATCTTTATTCTGGAACTCTGAGCTTCCTGTCAATCATAGTTATGTGCTCTGTCCTTTGCACCTGATAGTAAACATAGAGAAAGCGTACAGAGAAGAGGAGAAATTAAGCATTTGCATTGTTTTACCTGGCTGTGCCAGGTCTGAACTGGCCTTTTGCTATATCTGTATTATAATAGTATCGTTCTGGGAAGGCTAATGACACTGATGGAGGTGGATTTTTAGCTTCAGTATCAAACTACATTATCTCTTTGTGTACAGTGTTCGTATCTGAAATACTACACATACAGACCTCAAACACCATGACCACTTCAACGCTAAATGTTAGTCATCAATTCAAAATGTGTAGTAGAACTCCATGACATGCAGCTTTAGTGCAAAATATATTCCTTACGACATTCAATATGATATTACCATACTGGATGATAACTAACGTTCTTTAAATAACATGCATTTCCTGCACTCACTAAGTGGATTGCTCCTTGGCTGTTTTTTTTATGAAAATGCAATAAAATATTGATGTGTTTTGTTCATGATTTTCTTCATAAAATGAGTCAAACTGCACCAAAAAAAATTTTGTTGATGTTTTAATAAATGATGTCACAGATATATTTTCTACAAATTGTATTTATCACAGAGCCAGCACTAGCTGGCTGCACAATTTGTGTATTGTTTTTGCTTATATAAAAAAAAAAAAAAAAACAAGTAAAGTAATGGCGCTAAAGTTATTGATAAAAATTTTTTTTAAGTGATATAAAGCAGAAACTTTCCTAGTGCAATAACCCTACGAGAATCAATATATACAAAACAGGTGTGCTGTGTCTTTAAGACAGCTATAACTTTAACTGTATACCTTAGTATTACTAGTGTTGTTATCAAATACTAATGTAAAGTGCACAGTACAATATACTATAAAGTGTTCAACAATTACGCTCAAAGTGGAAAATGCTACAATGTTAAAGAGTACAACAATTACACACGAAGTGCAAAATGCAATCAATAAAGTGCACACCAATTATGTATAAAGTGCAAAATGCAATCAACAAAGTGCAAAACAATAATGTAAAATGAATAAATGAAAAATCTCAAGCAAGTGCTAAAACAAATATATGCAATACAACTTCACAACATCCATTTGTCATATAGAGAAAAAAAAAACAACTAAACATATAGTGTATTTTTGTCAAAATTATAATAGTTATATAGGTGAAATGCCACTCACAAGTGCAGAGCAATGAGTCTTCTCAGGTTACAGGTGCTCCTCTCCGCCACTTTACATCATCCAACTGGAAGATGGACCAAATAATGCAGAAGATCAGGCAGTCAAGTGACCTTCCAAAATCCTTATTTTCACAAAATTAAAAAACATTATACATTAATAAAAAAGACAAGATGCTTATTAATAGAAAAATCCCCAAACTTGAGAGGTGTCTGTGTCCCAGCTTCCACAGAGCTATAGGATACAATTTTAGCTCCAGATATTTCCAGGGGGCAGGGGCAGTTACATCTGACATACCGTAACGTGATGATGTCAGAATATTTAACTATGTAGGAACCTTGGGATAAATATATGGGAGAAGCATACCCCTCGCCTTGCTATGCTCAAACGAATCCTAGCAGTGACTCCTAAGCCTCCGACATATACAGTAAACTTTATTTCTGTTTACCTTTTTTATATTTATGTTTTTATTTTCCATATGAATAAAATTAGAAAATGATGTAACATTGTGTCATGGAATAGAGGAATACCTCTTGGTACTAAAGTGTGTCAATACAAAACCCTTTGATATAGAACTGTGAGCTAGTAGTTGTACTGAACCTCCATTGTACTTACAGCGAATATAATATGTAACGAGGCCTGAGTCCTGAGGCCTGGCGATAAGCCAGCAAGGGACTATCGGGACTTGGTCTCAATATGTGTCCTCTTTGGCAAGCAGGGGGATAAGATGAGACCTACAGCCGAGCCTTGAGACATAGGGGGGCAGAATTTTGTTTTATTTTCAACTGCATAGTCTCCTATGTATACTCTGGTCCCCACTAACTTAAAGCTGTTTCCAGGCAATAATCACTGTTATAATTGAGTAGACCGGTCGTTTCATCACCTAGTTAATCACAGTGTTTTACAGCTGACCTGTGAAAGTTTAACAATGTTACGCTCATACGATGAACCATGCATGTTTTGTTATCACTTTAATTTGACACCCCACCAGTTACCTAGCCTGACTAATATCTCAATGTTAATTCATCCGGTGGGCACCCAACTACATAGCGACTGATATGTTGTCACTAGAATCATTATATTTTCTATATTTCACACAAATCATAATTTTTACAACTGTTAGTCACTCAACTGTTTCACTTAGCAAGATCTAGCATGCCCATGTTTAGCAAGTAATGTCCTAATCGCTGCTTTAGACTAGCTTGTCTGACTAGCCTTGCTGGCAACCAGCCTGTAATAATAAGTTATGCTAGCCAGGACTTAACAGTTTTGTTTCTCATCTTAGAGATCTATCGCAAATGGCTAGCCTGTGTCTCATGATTATAATTTTATCCTTTAAAATGTGCACCTTAATCAGACGCTCAAGGACCTAACCTAAGAAATGTTAATCGGAATAGCATGTAATTTTCTCGCACCTGAAATGCCTTCTTACTAATGCAATGCCTTAGACTTACAAATCTCAGCGCTACTAGCCATATCAAATGTACGTTCAGTCTAGCATGCCAATCTATATTAACTTTATGTTAAACTGCCGGTATTCCTCATGTTATATATAAAAAAAAATTTAAAAAAATGTGCTGTCTACACTGCAAAATGTTATGAAAATACGTGCAGAAGCTGTCTTAGCTCTGCGTGCTTGTTGTTAATCTGAGTACATGAAAAATAAAGAATTTAAAAAAATAATTAATGGAACATTTTAGCTATGAAGAAAGGTTAACAAATTCAAACCTCTTTAGAAATGGCACCTCAGAGGGGATATGATATCACTATACAAATATATATATATATATATATATATATATATATATGGAATTCTCTGCCTGAAGACGTGGTTTTATCAGAGTCTGTACGGATGTTTAATCAACAATAAGATACATACTTGCAAAAACATAATATTCAAATATATAATTTTGTAGATTAAACAATAATAGTATAGTAATAGATAGTAATATATTTTTGATCCACAGATAACTCTGACTGCCATTCTGGGGTCAAGAAGGAATATTTTCCCTAGTTTGTTGCAAAATTAGAAGAGCTTCAAACTTGTTTTTTTTTTTCCTTCTTTTGGATCAACAGCAAAAATAACAGATGTGAGGAAAGCTGAACTTGATGGACACATGTCTCTTTTCAGCGATATAACTATGTAATGTTGACTTTGTTGCAGTTATTTACAGTTTATGTATGTTTATACTTTTGTATACCAGGAAATGTCTTCAATAAAAAGCTCACCATCGCTCACTCTTTTCACACATCACTGCTACTTTAGAGATGTTTACTAAGCACTGCATAAATATTTCATCTTGTCCCATCATTTTCCATATTGAGGCAACAGAAGTGATCTGAGCATTATGATTAGCATTGGGCTTTATAAGTTCTGCTGTAGATCCTGACAGCTGTGTTAAAGTTACCAATTATTTTTTTCATACAGCTATTAGGCTACTAAGATTTTGTTTTCTGTCATTTTATTTCTTCAATGTTTAATAATATCTTGTACATATGAATACATACATATATATATAGATAGATAGAAGGCCGTAGGCCTGAATTTGTGGGAGGAGTTTTCTCTATATAAACGCAAGTCTCCTACTCACCTATGCCGATTCTGCTGTTTGATCAAACCCAACACACTCTCAACTACCTTACTCTCACATTACCTCTTTTATTACAGGCCTACCCATATGTTGGTTTCGGCAAAACACTACCAACTTACACCACCTACAATAGTACCTCTACTATTAAGTTCCGATCACTAAACAGCGACTTCCATGTTGACAGATTTTATTTGTTTTTTTTTGTTTTTTTAAATACCTAATCTAGACCAAAATAATGGGGGTTTAGTTACACTATATGATCATACATTGCATAAGCCTGCCACAACATCAATGTACCCCATATTTGGCAGGTCCTACTCTGACAACCTAATGTCTGCTCTTTTTGCACTGCAAATTTTACCATTCGGTTCGCAGATCAAGTTAGAAAAAAAATCAATAGAGGAAAAGAATATCAGAGCAGTAAAAAAAAAAATCTATATTTTTTTAATTATTTTATTATTTATATAGCGCCATCAGATTCCGTAGCGCTGTACATTGGTTATATTGTAGGTTTTATTTTACCGTTCCTCCTATTTTTTCCTCTCTATTGCTCACTTCTTACTTGATATGTGAATAAAATCAACATGCAGGTCTATCCCCAAGCAATCAACCATCTTTTTTCCATCATCATCTCTTTTTTTGGCAGTACTCCGAAACATGAATTAAAACAAACATGCTCATCCTTTGTGCAATTTGTTTCATGATTAGATCTTGCACTAAGCCCTAGGGGCCTGGAGATGGAGATGAATAGGAAGACATATGGAATGCTGCCTCTAAGGTTTTTATATGTGTTTGTTTTCAAGAACAGATGTACAAAGTAATGCTAAGATGGTGTGCTATTCCTGTAACGTTTTATCAAATTGGTACATTCCCAAAAGAATCCGGTTGGTGACTTTGTAGGAGAACCTACATTCATGTGTGGTAGCCCTGTCACAGATCAGTCCCCTATTGGTAAAGTTAAAGTAAAGCAAGTAAAAGAGTTATTAATGCATAAATATTTCACATTCCACATATTCCACTAGATCTCAACCCATGGTCCATTTTACTGTTAAGACTATTGGATGTCCTGACAAAAGTTATAGTTAAAGTATTTAATAAGATTACACTGGCAGTCCGAAGGCCAGGGTTGATATGTGGTTAAAGCATGTCTTTTTGAACCAACCACTATCAACTAGCTGAAGGAGAATGGTGGCAGCGGCGATGGAGCTGTAATCTTCAAGCTCTTATTGCTCTGTTTCCTCGTGCACCCTGCTGTGATGTCACTCCCTGCATCACTCAACAACAGGAGAGGGATCAGAGCAAAAAGAGCTGGGAGATTACAGCAGCCACATTGGAACCCAGGGAGATAATCCATCCCAGCTCAAAAGCAAGGAGGTTGAGTGGACTTAAATTAAAATAAAAGAAAAATAATAATTTGTCAGTGCATGGGAAAATGTGTGTTAGTGTGTCAGTATCAGTATGTGTGTGTCTGTCAGTGTGTGTGTGTCTCAGTGGGTTTGTGTGTGTGTGTCAGTGTGTGTGTGTTTCTTTCAGTTTGTTTGTGTGTGTTAGCGCGGGTGTCTTCCTGTCATTGAGTGTGTGTGTGTCTGTCAGTGAGTATATGTCTGTCAGTAAGCGTGTCTGTTTAAGTCCCCCTCTGATGGCATGGGTGTTTTTAGTTACCTTTTTTCCCATGCCATGCCTGTCTTGCCACGGCTGGTCCCGCCTACATGGCAGAGATAATAAATCTGGATGATCTCAATCAATCCAATGTTTTCTCACAGGAATGCATTGGGAGGCTATTGTGCATGTGAGAGAAAGCGCCACGCTGCATCGTGCTGATTATTATCTTCACATAGAGATTCCTTGATTAAATGCATCTCTATGGGTCATTCAGCACCTTCATGCAGAGAGAGGATACGCTAAATGTAGCAGCTGCACATTGTGCAGCACTGGACTAGGAAGCACCTCTAATATCCGTTTGAGTGACTGCTATAAGGGGTGTTACTAGGCAGTAATGTAAAAACTGCCTTTTCTCTAAAAAGGCCCTTTTTACATGGAAAAGCCTGCAGGGACAGGACATAGACAAGAGAACAACTACATTAAGTTGCAATGGTTCTGGTGACTATACTGTTATAATGTTTTTATCTGGCTCCTAGATTCCAAGCATATTTGTCAAGCCCTGTTGTAATATTACAGCACCTTATACACTGCCTGAACAAAAAAAAAAAGTTGCCACAAAAAAAAAAAAAAGTTCACTCTCTCTAATATTTCATTGGACCGCCTTTAGCTCTAAATACGGCATGCATTTGCTGTAGCATTGTTTTGATAGGCTTCTGTAATGTCACAAGATTTATTTCCGTCCAGTGTTGCATTCATTTTTCACCAAGATCTTGTACTGATGATGGGAGAGTTGGACCACTGTGCAAATCCTTCTCCAGCACATCACAAAGATTCTCCATGGGGTAAAGGTTTGGACTCTGCGGTGGCCAATCCATGTGCAAAAACGGTGTCTCATGCTCCCTGAACCACTCTTTCACAATTTGAGCCCAATGAATCCTGGCATTGTCATCTTGGAATATGCCCATGCCATCAGGGAAAAAAAAATCCATTGATGGAATAATCTGGTCATTCAGTATATTCAGGTAGTCAGCTGAGCTATTTCTTTGGTACAAAATTTTGCTGAAAATGCCCCCACAGGCTTGTACAGTAGGCACTAGGCATGTGTGTGTGCATCACCTTATCTTCCTCTATTCTTACCCTGATGCGCCCATCACTCTGGAACAGGGTAAATCTGGACTCATCAGACCATATTACCTTCTTCCATTGCTCCAGAGTCCAATCTTTATGCTACCTAGCAAATTGAAGCCCCTTTTCACATTAGCCTCACTGTTTAGTGGTTTTCTTAAGGCTTCACAGCTGTTCAGTCCCAATCCCTTGAGTTCCCTTCGCTTTGTGCATGTGGAAATGCTCTTACTTTCACTATTAAACATAGCCCTGAGTTCTACTGTTGTTCTTCTACTATTTGATTTCACCGAACGTTAAATTCAGGTGGCAACTTTTTTTTGGGACAGGCAGTGTATAAAAGTTCAAAATAAAGGTTTAAAAAAAAAAATGATGCACACATTTAAATCCTATAATATGACAAGGCTCATTTATCTAGGTATGCTGTAAACATAATTATTTAAATCGTTCAAGGAAAGTATAAACAAGCTTCCTGTCTTAAAACAGTTTAACTGTGACCTTGTAGCTGCACAAAATGTAACACACAGCAACGCCATGGGAGGAGTAAAGTATTTTAAGAACACTTCCTGGGATAATTGGTTGAGTTCATGATATTTCACGAAAATAACTTGCCTTTCCATTGTGACAGGACGAATTAAACCTCAGGAAGATGAATCCATCATAAGCATACAAAGCACTCGTAATATCATTTCGCATTATTTTGCAAGAATTGTAATTGTCATGCTGTGACAGAGGGAGAAGAAAGCATATAGGTATCTTATTTTACTTTTATAGCAGAGATGGCTACGGTTAAACTGCATTTACCACACTACACAGCTACCCTAAAGGCACTTAAAAATATTTCCTTAGATAGTCAACTACCCCTTAAGGACACAACTTCAGAAAAAAAAGGGAATCATGACAGAATATTTCCATCATGTGTCCTTAAGTGGTTAAACCTGGTTGATGATCACAAGGAATTTAGTTTACAAGTATCTGGAGTGTCAGTAATTAGCCAACTCTGTCCTATGGTGAGGACGTATGGTTTAATGGAAAGAACATTGGTTGACAACCAGCACCATCCCAGCTGTTGAAGAGTACAATTTCCATGATTAGATTATTGGAATTGTAGTTTGACAGCTGAAAACTGTAGGTTGCCTGCTCCTGAATAACATTGACGTCTCTTGATTTTGTTATTGTCATTACGTTAATTTCCAAAAACATTTTTGAAGAAAACAAGCCACTTCAGTGTATGACACAGAAACAATTTTCATCAATTGATTAATACGGTATTGTATGAAACGGAAATCAGGGAGAAATTTAATCAATCTGAAAATCGTTGTGTGTAAGAGTGTTGCACGGATCTTAACGATTAACGCTTGTTAATCACCTTTACTGTAGTATAGCCTTTTTTTTATACTCTTGCTAATTTGTATAACATTAGGTTTGTTTTATCTGTGGAAAAATTTGTTAAAATTTTTTTCTTTACATTGACAGCCTTTGTTATTATATCACAAAACAGTACAGGTGTGAAAAGTCATGCTGAGTACTAACCCTTCTCCCAAAATGTGTGTCTAGCTTCAGAACAGATTAGTAGAAAACAGTGATAGCAAGACACTTGGCCTTGGCTTGGCTTAACAGAAAATATTTCATTTTGGCCCTTCTTGGGCCCTTTACAAGCTACGAGAAAGGAAGAGGCAAAACATTGCCTTTGTGGTGTATTAAACCACTGTATATGTGCAATTGGAAAGTATCCTTGGGTGTCTAGTTTCCTATGTAGTCTGGATGGAAGCACAAAGCAGTGTCTGCAATGATTTATCCTTATCAGAATCATGGCTTAATCAAGTCTGGGAACGGTCATAGAATCCCGTGATAGCAAGTTTGACAGGTAGAATACAGAATTTTCTCGGCAGTATATTTATCTCTTGGAAAGGGAAGTAGCTCTTACAACTTCAAATTTTGGCAGAGATGATCACACTTTTTGCATCCCCATCCCTTTCTTTACCTACATGAGCAAATATGATGAAGAGTAAAAACCCCACAGAGTAACTGAGAACATTAGCTTCCAAGTCTGGGGGAATGGTTCTTATTACATATATCTCATCAGTAAATGTGTGACATATGTCTTTGCACTCTTGCCCAGTGAACCACATGGGATACATTTGTACCTGCATTCTCACATCTATTTATCTATCATTGATTCCATATATTTAACCCTTTCCTGATGTTAGACTGTGCTGTGCTGTCCTACAAAGGAGGGCTTTAACACCATAGCACACCCTAATGATCTGGCCCACCCTCCATGCAGATACTTACCTGCACCCAATCCAGCTGATCACAATGACACCACAATCAGAAGATATGAATTGGCAGGATTGCTAGCAGGGTAAGAAGGAGTTATCACAGTCTCTTAGTTAAGGTTTACATTTCTGTTCCGGTTGCTGTTGTGGTTGCCTCCATCCCACACCCATGGCCTTTTACATACTTCTATCACTTTCCTACTACCCATCTGTATACTAGGGACTAAGGCTTACTGCTCACTTTGTCGGAGGACTAACCCAACATCAAATGTCCTCACTTTGTCAGAGGACTAACCCAACAACAAATTTCCTGCTACACACACATATATATATATACATATATATATATATATACACACACACACACTGGGACCTTTTCTTTCCTTATTACATATTATATAAAGCATTTCTGCTCTGACGTTATGTTTTCTCGCTTACCATATAGACAATCATATCAGTTTAATAGGCAGGCTGCGTAATACTATTATCTTTAAAACTACATACACTGTATTGATGTTTTCATATAGGCTGTTATATGTCTTGCCTTAGAACTATTGTATAGGCAGTTGCTCTTTAACTAATTAACCAATGATGTAGCTGCCTGTCAATCTTATGTACACTAAATTGCTCTTTCCAATGCAGATAGTTGTCTGCTCAATAAATTCTGAATGGAGAAAAAAAAACTTAAATAAGCAGGGATGTAAAAGCTGTAGTAATATTTTTTTTTCTCACTCTCTCATGTTGTCAATTTTGTCTAAAGCCACAGGCTTGAGGATAAGCAATTTCCTCTTTCACGAAAGCTGTGCTTTTGTACAAGTGTTTTTACAAATGAATCTGCCTGTTTACAATGAATTATGTTACAACTTTATACAAGAGTAACCTTGGATAAGAATAAACATGATAAAGTGTTTTATTTAAATGACGGTATTATTAGTAAGGACAGTATTGGAAATTCTATGCTAACACCAAGTTAAGCTCACATAAATTAATCTAACTGGCAATTAGTTCAAATCTAAGACACTAATATTTTAATTTTTTACTTATTATATAGTGTGTGATGAAGGAGTGTTAATACATTGCAATTTTGGTCTGCTTTCTAAAACATGCAAAAATGCATGGTAAATAGTAATATATGATTGTGAGGCACAAATATTTTATTTTATTTAGTCTCTTGCACAGACAATGATTCATAAAAACAAGGTTCTTGTTATGCTGGAGATTCCTAGAATGTAGGCCATGGTTCCTCAAGATGGCTCCACTTCTCACTGGGTCACAAGCCTTTGAGGTACTGCACTTCTCTACAGACTTGGTAGACCAGCTTCTGACCAGCACAATGTGGGGACTGTATCAGAGTGTATTGTCTCTGTAAAGATCAGTTGCAGAGATACCTCTCCTGTTCCATTATAATTTAACTAAGCCCTTATTGGGATGAAATGCACATGGTAGAACTCTTATTCACACAACTATGTTCTGGCATATACAATAAAAACAAAAAGACCTGCCATTGTAAGAGAAATGAATCCTTCTCATGAATAGATATTTACTTCTCTAGGACCCACTGTGCTAAAAAAACAAACAAACAAACAAACAAACAAACAAACAAACAAGCATCCTTTTGCTGTCGTTACCAAGCAAAACAAATTACTAACCATTGGAGAAATAGCACATCACAGATCTGTTTTATATCTTTCTGTTTTAAATCTTTACTTGTGTAATGTTACCTATATTTTCAGCAAAATATAACATTGACATATCCTATTTACACAGGTCTTTACCTTTACCTGAGTGAATGTAATTATATTGCTAATGATTTCCCTCAATCAATAACCTGTAATTAAAATACAGTTGACTGTATGTCCTTTTGATTGTGCAAGAATATATTTGAATGGCTATCTAAAGAAACTTTTTAGTTGCAATTCTCTAACAAATTGCACAAAGCCCACTATGCTTTCACATGTCACAATGTTTACATTAAGCATGATTAAAACATGTTTATTTTAGCATATCTATAATTATTTATAGCATCAATATAATTCACTTTTATTCATCTTAGCTATGTACCTAGCAAGTTATAAAACAGGGACATGATAGTCACCAAAACAATGTTAGCTTAATTGAGTCATTTTTGTACATAGATCATGCCTTTGAAGTCTATTTATCAGTTAAATCACTTTTATTCCTGTTTTTGCAGCACTAGACACACCTTCCCTGACTGTCACTGACATAGGCTGTAAATTGAACTTTAATCACACACAGGAGGCTCCTGTTGGCTCTAGCAAGCTATTAATAGAGCAGGAGATATGGAATTATAAATTAAATAGAATTTGCAATAAAAGGAAGGAACATTAGATGACTCTTTTTAGGAAGTGTTGAGGAAGGCTGTGTAAGTCACATGCAGGGAGGTGTGGCTAGGTTTGCATAAACAAAGTGATTTAACTCCTTAATGACAGTTAATTAAGCAGTGAGACTGCAGGTGCATGATCTATACTCCAAAACTACTTAATTAAGCTAAAATTGTTTTGGTGACTATAGTGTCCCTTTAAGGTACTTTACTAACAGCAGTACCACGAAGAAAATTCTAACTCTGGAATAAGCAATCAAATATTTCAACCAAGCATCGTGCATCTCATGGCCATATCCTAGTCTGGGAAACATCCATTACCATCACATTGTATGCTGTTGATGAATATCTTTAACCCCTTAAGGACACAACTTCTGGAATAAAAGGGAATCATGACGGAATATTTCCGCCATGTGTCCTGAAGGGGGTTAAAGTTAATGTGGCACTGTCACGCCGAACTTCCCTTTCCCCAATCGGTTCCTCTTCTCTCCCTCTTTCAGGATCTGTTCTTCATTTCTTCCTGTCTGCTCTAGTTTTCTTTAAAACATAAGACAAAGTAGGGACTAGTTTGTCTTAAGTATATTTCGTACGCTTGTCCAGCTGTGACCCAGGGGAGGAGCAAAGTCTGCTCCATTTCCTGTGGTCAAAGCAATTTTCAAACAATTCTCACCTTCCTCCTGATGCTTAGTTCGGTGTACAAATACTGGCGAAACTACCGAATTTCACCCTGACAGAATGAGAACAGTTTGTCCATTCGTGTTAGGATGCAATCGGGAGTTTTTGTTCGGATCGGAATTTCCCACGGTATTAGGGAGCTATCTATTAAAAGGCTGAAAGACCTAAATTGGTGAAGATTAATTAGTATTAGTAATTAATGGAGATTAAAATGTACCTTCTGCCCCTACTCGTTATACCACAAGTAGGGGCATGCCTACTAAACAGTGGCTGCTCAGTGTTGTAAAAAAAGACGCCCCAACATTCTTATAATGTGCACCTTATTGGGGAACCTTTAAAAATAATCAGCAGGGGTCCCACCACTCCTGCACCTCAAGTGGGGGCCACTAAAGGGGGGAACCTAGTGTCCCCCCTCGGCCTCCACCTATGAGTAGCGGGTGGGGGCCCAAAATGACATTAGGAGGAATCTACTGCCTTTCCCCCCCGGCCCCTATCCATGAGCAGTGGATGGGGGCCCTAGTGACAATCCATAATTCCCGTCAAATCAATTGAAAATAATAAAAAAAAAAAACCCAAGTGCAAAAAAAAAAAACACAGACGCTAAAAAAATAATCCAACTTTACCCAGCGAGGGCACTGCTTATAAAGCCTTCCCACACCCTCGAGTTTGACTCAGAGCGCTCTGATTGGTTAGTTTAAGCCAACCAATAAGAGTGCATTGATTGGTAAATCTTGGTAATTCTCAAGAATTACTTTCAAGGCTCAAAAAGCACTCTTATTTGTTGGCTTAAACCAACCAATCAGAGCGGTCTGAGTCAAATTGCAGGGCGTGGGAAGGCTTTAAAAGACTTTACCCGCCCTGTGGAGCTCAGTCTGTGCGGTGCCCTCGCTAGGTGAAGTTGGATTATATTTTTAGCGTCTGGGTTTTTTTTATTTTGCTTGTTTTTTTTTGAGCTCTGGATTTTTTACATTTATTTTACAAGTTCGACAGGAATAATGGATTTTTATTTGGCCTTTTTTGGGGCTGAAAAAATAAGGTTTTAGAAAAAAGAAGACATCTAATGGTAAGTATGATTTTTTTTTTATTTTCAAGTATTTAGTTTTTTTATTCCCTCTTACTATTTTTAGGGTGAGAGGCTATGCAGGAATTAATTTTATTTGAGGGGGGGTGACTAGGGGCTTGGGGACCCCTAGTTACCCTGGGGGATTACTTTTAGATCTAGCCCCCACCTGCCGATAATGGGTGGGGGTTGGGGGGGACAATAGGTCCCCCTTTTGCCGTTTTGGGCCCCCACCCACTGCTCAGAGGTGGGGGCGGGGGGACAATAGGTGTCCCCCCTAATGTCATTTTACGCCCCTAACCACTGCTCACGGCTGGGGGTCAGGGGGAAGCAGTAGGTCCCCCCCATTGTATGTAAGGGCTCCCACCCGCGGCTCATGGGTGGGGGCCAGGGGGGCCATCCCCCTATTTTCACTAGGGCCCCACCGTCACTCATGGGTGGGAGCCCGGGGCCAGACAATAGGTCTTGCCCCTATTTTCACTGGGGCGCCAACCCGCCTCTCATGGGTGGAAGCCAGGGTGGAGGCAGTAGGTCCCTCCCCCATGGCTCATGGGTTGGGAAGGGGGGAGCAATAGGTCCTCACCCCCTCCTATTTTCACTAGGGTCCCCACCCGCCACTCATGGGTTGTGTCCGGGGGGCAGTAGGTTCCCCCACCATTTTATGTGAGGGCCTCCACCCACCACTCATGGATGTCGGCCGAGGGGGAACTCTTTGGTAGTTTCGCCGGAGTTCGAACTCCAAATGAAGCAACAGAAAGAAGGTGAGCATTGTGGGAAATTTGCTTGGACCACAGGAAATGGAGCAGACTTTGCTCCTCCCCTGGATCATAGCTGGTCAAGTGTAGGAAATATATATATAAAACAAAATAGTCCCTACTTTGTCTTATGTTTTGAAGAAAACTAGAGCAGACAGGAAGAAATGAAGAACACATTCTGAGAGAGGAAGAGAAGAGGAAGCGATTAGGTAAAGGTAAGTTCAGCATTACAGTGCCGCTTTAATATCAAGTATCTATTATTTAATCTTTAAATTAGTTGTTAATTGTAGGATTACACATTAACTCCTGTCTTGCTTCAATGCAATATTTACACAAGCAACCAAGTTAAATTCTTCAGCGATATCCCAATTTCTTCTATTTTGACCTAAATATTTAATTTTGCCATCTTTAACTGTAACTTGAGTAACCCACCTGGAGCACAAGTTTCCTAATTTCCCATCATACTTTAGTGTAAATATGAAAAAGATACTTGTTATGCTATGTAGCATATAGGTTTCATTTAAATGTATGATGCATAGGTTTTGAACTTAAAATGTAATTTGTTAACTTGTTTGCTCTGTTTATTCTAAAAGTAGTCCAATACTCTTAACATGCAGAGCAACACTCTAACACTATAAATAATTTATTTCATTATAATGTCAGTCTTCCTTTAAATTATAATTTCAAAAACAGGTATTTGATGAGTTCTAATTCCCAGCCTTTTAGGGAGGAAGACTACTCTTTATGTATTTCAGTTTTATGTGTGTTGACTACATAAGAGGTTTATCCCTCAAATAGACCATCAGGAGAAGCAGTAGGGGGAAGTACTATGTCCCCAAACAATTGCAGATTATCAATACCGTGCTTCGGCATGACATGACTGATGTTCGCCCGTTGAAAATTCATGCTGTCCTCTAGCAAAAGCTGTAACGAGAGTTCAACAGAAATAGCTTTCAGGCACAATACACTCATTAGGGATAATGGAGAAATGATAAATAAATAAATAAACCAACGGAAATTTATTACATTTAAGGCCACTGTGCAGAGACAAGCACTGCGTTTTTGCATTCATGGGGTGGCCTGTAACTTGATTAAATTATTTTATTACAAACTTTATCAGCACACAGAAACAGGCATAGAAAATAATGAATAATGGCATTGATCTTATATTTTTAGATACTTTTTTTTTTAAGAATATGAAAACACAAAATATTTTATCAATATACAATAATATATACAAAAAAATTAGCAATATGGCAAAATGTACATATTTTTCATAATGTTAAAAGTTTGTATAAAAATATTAAAACATTTAAAAAAAACTTACCAAGAATATTAAATCAAGGCAAATGCAGTTACAAAATGAAGGGCTTGGAAATGACATAATCCAGTATACTGGTCTGTTTTATAAAGTGCAAAATATTATGTCACACTTAAACAGTAAATAATATAAGTAGTGCATTGCGTTTTCACACAATGGAAACACACACCTGGGCTCCCTGAAATTCAAGAAAGTCCTGTTCCAGCCTTTATTTATTCCCATTAGTGATATGTTAACATGTCGGAAATAATGAGACACCGTGGGAGGTTTGTCAAAGTCTTCTGTTCCAAAAAGTGATCTGAAGAACTAAAAGTTGGGCAATCACCATAGAAATCATTGGATATTGGAGACTGAAGGTCCGGGCACTCAAAGGTCCTTCTAAAGTGCATGCTTTAATAGGAACAGCAAGCAATAAATTACATTGTTTATGCCAAATTGTCCTCTGTCAAGTCATAGTGAACGAACAAGGACACCTATATATACCCATTACAATATGCAACAATTAAATAATTACATTCTCAGAATGCTAAGCAAGCAACATCTCCTAAGGTTACATAAATACGTTTTTTTGTTGTCTGATTCTACGCTACATGTTATGATCCATTAATATATAATGAAAGATGCTAACATTTATATGCTCGGATGAAACATATCAATATGGGAATTATAATTCTGCTCCAGACAAAATAACACCTTTTGGAAAACAAGTCATTCAGTGTTACACATCTCGGCTAGTATATTTTAATAGTCCTTCTCATTGGTTAACGCAGAACGTATGTTGTGAGAGCTATGGGAGAATAAATATCTTGACAGATAGTTCCAGTAACTTCTTTTATGATGTCAGTATTAGAATGTAATCGTTTACTTGTTGTACATTGTGATGGGTACATATAGATGTCCTTGTTCATTAACTATTGATGAACTGACTTGATGAAGGCCACTGTGGGCTGAAACATTGTCATGCTTTGTATGCTATTCTTATTAAAAAAACCTGCACTTATAAGAACCTTTGAGTGCTCAAACATTGTATTTCAAATATACAATGATACTTTGGGATTCGTCACCTATCCTTCTTTGGTACATTTAAGAGCTGTGAGTGACATCCTTCTTTTCATTAAATAGAAACCAGTGGAACCAAGAGGCACATTCAATTGGTGACTCAGATCACTCTTCCCATCACTTAGCGCATGAAGCAATATATGGCCCTAGTTGAATATGGAATTATATTTATTGCACAGTAAGTTAGCTCATTGTATTCATTGTTTGGATGTAGATCTGATGTTCTATGTGCTCAGCCAACTTTTAAAACTAAAAAAAGAGTGCTAAAAAAAGCAATCAAATGACAGATTTTCATAACCTTGTTTGCTTAGCATGCTCCAATACTCCGCTAATGTTTGTGCTAATTTTTTGTACCTTTAAATCGCAGATTTATATTTAATTACATATAGTGAGCTTTCAGTAGCTAAAATGTGCAGTTGTTTTAAAATGCCAGTATACTGTATGTTGATGTAAAATCTTTACATGCAAATGAAAAACTCTGCAAATTCTGACTCAGTTTAATTTATTCCATTGATAAAGGGCCATTCAAACATTAAAGCATCATTTCATCATCATTGCATTTATTATCTAAACGTTTCTCTTGAGGACATGGGAGCTGTTTGATTATCTAGATTAATCAACTCAAAATTCTATCTACTATTTTATCATAATCACATCCCTTATTTAATGCATAACTCTTAAAGATAAAGAAAGATAAAAAAAAAGATGGAATATGTAAATGCTTCTTGCATTCGGGCAGCTTTACATCTTAGATGCTCCAGGGCTAGAAATTAAATAGCACAAAAGCTTTTTTCCCTCTAACTTTTCCTACCTTTGTATCTCCCATGGAATATTGGTTCCTATAATTTCATTCTATTCCATATTATTTGGCATAATCCCTGGCTTTGGTTTGCCAACCAACATGCATATAGTAATATATCCTTCCTCTTGAGCTATAGAAGTCATATTGATAAAGGGTGACACAAATGTGAAGATGTAACGTTCCATCAGATGTCAAAAAGAAAAATGATCAGTATATGTGTAAAACAGCCTAGTGTAGAATATGTTTAAGCAATCCAATGGATCACCTCTAAATCCACCTCTCAAAATATGTATGTGGATGCCCATACTTTAGACATATGTCACTCACGCTCTGTCCAGTGATAGTCGATCCTTTGGCCATATGAAATGTCCAAACAAAATGAAGCTTTGTAGCATTACCACGTGTCTGCAGTTAGGCACTTCCTCCTAGTGTAACTATAAAATATTCCAAAATTTTGGTGAAATGTACATTAAGTGAAAATTATGCAATTTGGAGGTTTTTGCAGACATCACAATAAACTAAAAAACCTAAGTGCTAACAGTAGGACTTTTTTAATATTAGTTTGGCACTGGGTTCTAAATGTCCTAGCCTGTGTGGCATTGCTGCTAATTAATTCTGTTAAGATTCCAAGTTGTCTGAATATAGCTATGTCCAAGGGCAACCTATAACTATTGCATTTCAATAGCCGGTTCTACCTTAGCACACTTCGGATTTCCGTTTCTTTGGGCACCATTTGCAGGCACCCAAGGTTACAATAATAATTTAATTTGTTGTCTGATTATACATTATATGCCATATGTTACATTATTTAAATATTATGATATATGCTAACCTTTATATGGATCTGATAAAACATATTGAAATGGATATTATAATTCTACTCCAGACAAGATAATTGTTTCTAGAAAGCAAGTCATTCAGTGTGTCACATCTCTGCTAGTTTGTTTTAATGGTCCTTCTCATTGGTTAATGCAGAACGTATGTTATGAGAGCTATGAGAGAATAATTATCTTGACAGATTAGCTTCTTGTAAGCAGGCGGTAGTTCTGCAGCAGATGGCTTTGGACTAGATGATTCCTTATGGAGACAAGTCTGTAGCAATTCTTGCTTCCAAGTGTCTTCCAGGTAGACTTATTTTTTTTATCTTATGCTTGCTTCTTAGCATTAAAGATTTGCAGAGTTTTGTAGTTTAAAAAAAGAGATTATCATTTTCTAACTATAATCTTATAATTGATATTTATGGAAATGTTAATGGCTGCCAGTAAAGAAATAATTTTAGTTTGTCGATGTGCTCACAGTTCCAGCAATTCACAGTTTTCTGACACCTCTTTTACCATTATCAGGTCAGTAAAAATGCGTATTATACCTTATATTAATGTGGAGTTTTGAGCAATCAGAATGCTATTTAAGATACATTATTTGATACTTTAAATATATCATCCAATATTAATTAAATAACTAAAAACACTTGTAAAGGACATAAAGAATGATTCTAACAAATAACTGATACCTCAAAATATATTGGCTTATGAGCATAACAATGACAGTGGTGCACAAACAAAACGTAAAAGCAAATTGTTTATCAAAAGAAAGGAATTCTTATTCTTAATCCCTTCCAAAATATACCATTGACATACATATACACTGTAATGGAGCTCCTGTATTCTGACCGAGTACCTCCACCCAGTCCGCTTCCTAGCAATTGGGGAGGGAGCCCCAGCAAAGGCTCCCAGGTCCAGCTCTCTTAATTTATCCCAGGGCTAGAAGGATCGTGCAGCCAGCCAACAGGTGCAAAGACTCTCTTACTTGGATCCCTAAAAATCCATACAGGACACAGTTCCAAATGGAACTAACATACAATACTTAGTTTTGTTTGGGACTAGCCCATATGTTCATTACATCAACCTTGGTGTGACAAACTCAATAAAATACAAATAACCAAAACGTGTCAGAAACCATACAGTGAATTATAACCTTATAGCATATTTCTAAAGGGGTGGTAAAGACAACATTTAACACAAAATATCTCTGCCTGCAGAATTATCAATATGAAATTATACCTGAATATGCAAATTACCAATTCTTGTTATTCAGGTAGTGCACACAACTGTTGCTACCAGGCTCCAGGCTCCATAGCCAAATACACCTAGTTGGCAGCAATCATCAGCAGGACAGGAGAGCAGACAAAACATTTGTTAATAAACACATACATACAACACACAGTGCACCTACAACAGGCACAAGGTGACTTAAACATATGAGTCATCCAGGAATCTAACTGAAGTGTGCATCTTATGTTCCCAGTGATGATACACCATACAATGGTCAAGTAAATAATCAAAAAGTGGTACTGTGCAGGAAAAGTGCTTAAATAATGTGATGAGTGATCACAGTAATAAAAACACTCAAATACTTGCACAAAAGGCTATAGACAGATTTAAAACTAGTAAAAGAAAAAAACAGAAGAAAAACCTAGTGCAACACTGTACAATATTTCAAACAAAAGAAAAAATGAACTCACAAAGAAGAAGTGGATGAAGTACCACTCACGACTGTTGAGCCCAGGGATGATCAATCCCTTGAGTTTGTAGGATCCGAGACTCTTTTATATGAGGGATTCACCACCAGCCAGAAACGTTCTCCTGTAACCTTTATTGTAATCCAAACAGATAAAAACAGCAAACCGGTTCAATTGTCCACATGCTCCTTTAGCTAGGTTCAGTCTTTCAAACCTCCTGCTGTACTTTCCAGAGCCCTCCTGTTGCATGCTTCTTCAGGCAAGGGTTGGTGCCAACACATTCTCTTCCTGGTCTGGCATGATGATGTCACTTTGGTATATTTTGGAAGGGATTAAGAAAAAGAATTCCTTTTTTTTGATAGACACTTTGGTTTTATTAGTTGTTTGTTTTGGTTTAGTGAACCTTTTACCAGGATTTGGATGGTTACTGCATTTTAAAGATTTGTTTTGTGACACATATATTATGTTTTTATGTTGAAGATATTCACATAGTTGTGTTTGTTTTCAATCTCTTTTTCTTGAATTTTTCAGAGAAAGAAAAACAGGCACAATACAGTACACTGTATATACGAGGAATGTAACATTGAGTAGTCAATTTAAGCTGACATATACAATGATATAATAAGGTGAAATAAAGAAAAAGAAAAGGGGCAATAAGAGTGGGAACAAAACTAATAAGCACACATTAGAAGCACATATTAGAAGATTGTCTAAGTTGTGTCATGAATTCCAAATTGGTCCCTTGGTGTAATCGCCCAATTAATTGGGGGAAAACGATAGAGAGAGAGATTTTTTTTCCCCTATATCATATAAAGTTGCCAATTTTTTATCTCTGCATATAAAGCTTACTACCACATAAGACAGTAAATTCCCAAGGGTTAGGGTGTGTGGTGACATGTCTAGCCATATCATAATTTTTCATTAGTGTGTGCGTTGGAGATCATTCCAGGGTTACCGATTTTTGTTAAAAGTCTCATAGTTTGAACTGTAATATAGATTGATTTTGAGTTGAGTTTTAGAAGGGTAAGCTGCTTGTTTCCAGTTGAGTGCAGTTAGGTTACTGGTAGCCAATATGATTAGCATTGCCAGTTATTTGCAAATTTTTCCCCAAAAAAATCAGCTTCCTTGGTCTGGCATCAACCTGACTACCAGACTGAGGCAGGGCCGGATTAACATAGGGGCTAATGGAGCTGCAGCTGTAAGAGGGATGTATGGCAACAAAACTTGTGTGGACTGGCTGACAATAAAATGAATTTAGGTAATGCAGACTTTGATTTCTCTAACACTGTGGCATGTCCCCTTTCTTCTACACTCACTACATACACCTTTACTCTGTCCCAGACTAAATACCAGGAACTTCTGCCTGCTAGTAAGATGATAAGGAGACAAGTGGACATGTGAATGCTAGGGGACAGTCCTTAGAAAGCGTGGAGTAGGTGCATCATTTGATGTATTTATGTCACGCTCAGGGTGCTGCCTGCATAGTATGCCCTTAGCTGGACAGCCTGCATGATTGGCAGGCAGCCTGACATGCATTCATGCCAGGCTGGGCTTCCAATTCTTTGGGCAAACATGCCCCCTTTTTGGGCATGTTCACCCCTTTTGGCAGGTCTGGTCACATGATTGGCGACAGTGGCACACCCTTTTACCCTGCCTATTGACTTTCTGCTTCACTGGACACTACTATTAGGGGATATGGATTTACTTGAAAGATGAAAGCATAAATTAGAGAGAGATTAGCATAGAGTATGTGTTTTCGTATAACTGCATCCTTTCCCTCCAACACCATCTCCATCAGATTCACAACGCTTGGGAGGTATGGTTATTTTAGTGTTTTTGGTCGATAAGATTCTGTAGTTAGGCCCATCATAATTGTCAGCTCCAGGCCCACTGAGCTCTTAATCAGGCCCTCGACTGAGGAAGCTGATTTTTTGGGGAGGAACGCTTATCTGCATCTGGAGCATCATTGGACTTTTTAAGTATTACTTATTGTTATATTTGATTGTTTTTTATTTGTTTAATTGTTAAATATTGGAATAAAGTATATACTTTTACAACTACTACATATGCATTCCTCCTGTATCTTAAAAAGAAAGTGTGTGATCCACGACACTACAAGACTAAGTTTGAGCCTCCTTACAAGGCTCCCTATTTGTGAGTATGTATCTGCTCTATATATATATATTGCACAATATCTAAAGCAATATTATATTATATCCACTCTATTTCCTTTCAAGTTATCCATTCACAGAACAGAAGAAGTTCTACATTTTTAAAGTAGAAAGGGGTCACCTATACAGACCCAGAAGCCTAACCTACCAGGCAATTTTGTCCCTACATCTAAAGTTTTTTGCACTATTAGATACTGTTTGTGTTTGAAAGGTACATGCAATGAAATAACAATTATTCTTGAAGATAAGTGTTTTTTAATTTAAATGGTGATTCCACTCATGCGGCACTGTGTGTGTTTTATTAAATTTTTTTGCAAAAGAGCACTGCCCTTTACAGAATATAAGCACTTCACTACTTGTGGAGATATGTGTCAGCAACATGTAGCTAGGTATTGCTCCTCTGGAGGAGCAGGAATTAAGATCTTTTTGGTGAGGTGACAGGATGTCAGCATATGGTTGGTAGTAGAGATTTGTGTATCCATCTGGGCCTGGTGCTTTATGAGCTGGTAGTTTTTGTGATGCCTTCCTTACTTAAAGACATTCAAAAGACATTCAAAAGCCTTGGAGATGTAATCGAGCTCCTCTGGGAGCAACCTAGGAAGGCATATCCTTGCTAAGAAATTTGGGTTGAATGTGTATGAGGGGGCTTAGAGTTAGGGTCGTCCTTAGGATTATATAAGGTGCGGTAAAAAGTAGCAAATTCAATTCAAATGTCTTGTGGGTTTATAATTTTGCCTTTAGTGTTGGATTGGAGGAATGTAATTTTGGAGTTTTTTGTGTGTGACATATGTTGTGAGGCCAATAACATGCTGGGTTTGTTCCCCATAGCAAAAAATATATGTTTAAAACATCCGGGTAAGTAGGTCATCTTCCCAAAGTTTGGTTTGTAATGTGAGTAGTTTCCTTGTGGGTGATGATGCGCTTTTGTTTTTACGTGCCAGGTCAATTATCTCATGGATTAGTGTGGTGTAGGCTTGTGTTCTTTTCTTCTGTGCTTATTTGTGTTCTTTGCAAAACTGGTGGCCTTCATAAAGAAACCACGGGTTACCGTCTTGTGTGCTTGCCAAACGTTTTCAATGTTTGTGTCAGAGGCAATGTAAAATACGATGTTAGTTCCTCCTTACTAGCTGAGACTACATCAGGATCATTGAGAATGGCACCATTAAACTACCAGGTGCCTTGTCCCATGTTAGGGAAATGTTCTTGTATCCATAGCACAACTGGAGCATAATGGAGGATTTAGTGAGAAACCTGCCAATTGTGGTGTAAGTATTGCGCACCGGTGAATGGCACATATAGCAGTGTTCTGTTGGATGAAGAACATTCCATGGGTTCAAAAAGTCATGTTGTAAAATCTTGCAACACCTTTGTGTTGCCACACTATATTGTTTTTGACTGCAGGTTGGTTCCCTAGGTCAACCAAAGAGGAGTCCAATGACAAGTCTAAGGTTCATTATCAACCTAGCATTGTATTAGCAAACATCTTCTGTGTTTGTAAAATATTTTCTTGAGGAGTGTGAAGGGGACACCTCCACCAATCAATAAGGATAACTCTCTCTTTCTTTTTGAAAGTGGAATTAAAATCATACAGGAAGTGCAACATTTTAGTCTGTGTCCTGGTAAAAAGTCATGAGCTAAGAGCTCATGCGGCCATCTTGTTGAGCTGTGAGACCACGCCCCCATATTCACATCGTTTTAATTGCACTGCACCACTCTATCATTTTGTATTCATTTTTTATTAGCATAACGAACACCAAAAATACCTCCCCTGACTTGATATGTGTGCAAACAATGTTAACTAGTGATTCCTTGTTATTTAATAACATAATCAATTGCATTAAGGCCGGTGAGATTGCTCAGTGGCTAATGCATCATCAGTAGAATCTGTTCAACCCTTGGGTAACAGGTTCAAATCCCAGCAGGTAGATAAAATGAGTTAAAACTGGATTCTATTCTAAATTGGGTAATGGTAACAACCCCTGGATGTTGGGCTAAGGTAACATCCCCAGGATGTACTTAAAACCAGAGTAAAATATTTGGTTAAATACTTTGTTATTATTAGAATTAAAATTACAGAATGTAGCACTGTAACCACATAATAACACAGCAAAATTTATATGAAAAAAAACAAAAACAAACGCATGTGCACAATGCCTCAAATGTCCATTTAGAAGGACCTTAACCCCTTCAGGACGGGTGACGGACGAGGTCCGTCACAGAGGGGAGACCCTTAACGACGGGCTATCGCGGCGATCGCGGGGTTAATGGTGCTCCCGGTATGCCTCTGCATTGGAGGCATACCGGGAGCACCCGGTCAGGAGTTTTTTTAACCCCTGAGGGTTAATTCTTTTTTTTTAACCCTCAGGGGTTAAATTAATTAAATTAATTAATTAAATTATTTTTAAATTATATATTTAGATAGCTGGGGTGGGTGGAAGTTAGTGGGGAATTGGGGGATTTGGCGTTAGGCTAACTAGGGGTTAACGTTAAAAAAAAGTTTTAAAAGAAACTTTAAAAAGTTAAAAATTAAGCTTAAAAAAATGTTTTAATAACATTTAAGTAAAAAAAACAAAAAAAACACACTTTACCTAGTCCAAATAAAAATTAACCCCTTCCCTGCCAGTCGATCACTGCCTACAGCGATCAAATAGAGATCACAGTATTATACTGTGATCTAATTTTTTTTAACCCCTGAGGATTAACTTTTATTTATTTTTTTTAACCCACAGGGGTTCAATTTATTTAATTAATTTAAATATTTTATAACTATATATTTTGCTAGCTGGGGTGGGTGGGAATTATGGGAAAATGGGGAATTTACTGTTAGTGCTGCGTACTGCTAGTTAGGGGTTAACGGTAAAAAAAAGCTTAGAAAAATGTTAAATCTGTAAAAAAGTTTTAAGAAAGTTTAGGAAAGTTTAAAAAAAATTTATAAGCAAAACAAAAGTTTAAAAACTAGTTTTTAAAAGTAAAAAAGTTATAAAAAGTAAAAAAATACATTTTAAAAACGCTCATTACCACTACACCTGGAACAAACTAGAGAAAAAATTATCCCACGCCAAGGTTCAAAATATGCCTTTTGAATTACCCCAGGGTGTATTCTTTAATAAATAGTATGTGTTTGTGGGGAAGTTTCAATAACCAACCGTCTAAACTACTCCAAATTGGAACATGGACACAGCGTAAAACTTCAAAGTTAGAAAAAAACTGAATGGCTGCGTCTCAAATGCGCCCCTTCAACATCCACATATACCTGGCAAAGGTACATACGGGGGTATTGCTGTACTCAGCCGACATAGCTGAGCAACATATGAAGTATTATACAGTCATAGCACACATAAGGTTTGCAAAATATGCTGCGCAAACTCACTTTGTATGTCAAAAAGGCAGAAAAAATGCTTATTACCACTACACTTGGTACAAGCTAGCGGAAAAATGATCCCACACTAAGGTTCAAAATATGCCTTTTGAAATACCCTGGGATGTCTTCTTTAAGAAATGGTATGGCTTTATGGGGAATTTGGATTATATAGCCTGGTAAAATACTCTAAAATGGGACATAGGCACAGCATAAAAATTCAAAGTTTGAAAAAAACTGGAATGGCTGTGTCCCAAATGTGCCCCTCCGATGTCCACACATACCTGGCAAAGGTACATACGGGGGTATTGCTGTACTCAGCCGACATAGCTGAGCAACATATGAAGTATTATACAGTCGTAGCACACATAAGGTTTGCAAAATATACTGTGCAAACTCACTTTGTATGTCAAAAAGGCAGAAAAAACGCTTATTACCACTACATCTGGTACAAGCTAGCGGAAAAATGATCCCACGCTAAGGTTCAAACTATACCTTTTGAAACACCCTGGGGTGTCTACTTTAAGAAATGGTAGGCCTTTGTGGGGTAGTTTGAATTTAAAACCTGCGAAGATGCTTGGAAATTGCACATAGGCCCAGCGTCAAAATTCAAAGTTTGGTAAAAACGGATATGGCTTGGTCTCCTATATGGCACTGTAGCTTCACAAAATAGTGACAAAGACATTCATTGGGGTGTATTTTTACTCAAAAGACTTAGCTGAGCATAATTTGGGAGGTTTGAACTTAGTGGCACATATGAAATATACAAAACGCCCAGCAAAAATGCAATCCGTATGTAAAAAATGCACAAAATAATTTTTTTACCACATACTTTGGCATATATTGGTGAAAAAATGGGGGTATGTTAAGGCACAATATGCACCTTATGAGATACCCTGGAGTGTCTACTTTTACAAATGGTAGGCCTTTGTGGGGGGTTTTTTGAACAGTCAAACTGTTATAATACCCCAAATGGAAGCTAAGGCTCATTAAATCCATCTCTCAAAATTCTACTGTGAATACTGTAAAGGACAGGTCTCCTATATGGCACTGTAGCTTCACGAAATAGTGCCAAAGACATTCATATGGGGTGTCATTTTACTCAGAAGACTTAGCTGAGCATAATTTGGGGGGTTTGAACTTAGTGGCACATATGAAATATACAAAACGCCCAGCAAAAATGCAATCCGTATGTAAAAAATGCACAAAATTATTTTTTACCACATACTTTGGCATATATTGGTGAAAAAATGGGGGCATGTTAAGGCACAATATGCACCTTATAAGATACCCTGGAGTGTCTACTTTTACAAATGGTAGGCCTTTGTGGGGGTTTTTTGAACAGTCAAACTGTTATAATACCCCAAATGGAAGCTAAGGCTCATTAAATTCATCTCTCAAAATTCTACTGTGAATACTGAAAAGGACAGGTATCCTGTATGGCACTGTAACTTCACGAAATAGTGCAAAAGACATACAATGGGGGTGTCATTTTACTCAGCAGATGTAACTGAACACAAAATAAAACTTTGTACAGGAATAGCACACACCAACTTTACAAAATATACACGAGAATTTCTCTGTTATAAGTTTGTGTGCCAAAAACCAAAAAGAACACAATTTTACTCCAATATTTAGCAGAGGTTGGCGGTGAAATGGCTACGTAGAAAGTGTCAAAACAACCTTAGGTAAATAGCCCGTGATGTCTACTTTATATAAATATATACTTTTGTGTGGCAATTTTGTTTTCTTTTATGGCTATTAAGCTTACAAGACAAACATACCAAATTCTAAAATCGCTCCACATTAAAAGTTTATTTTACTCCTTGTGCTTTGTGACCTGTAACTACCAAAAAAAACTTAAAATCCCAGACACATTATATATTCTGTAAATCAGAACAAATAAATAAATTTATTTTTAATTACTTTCCTTAACCTGCACTAATTATGCACACATTATTATTGCAAAAACTGTAAAAAAAAAACAATATTTTTCATTTTTTTGCATTTTTCTGTATTTTTTTCATAATAAGTAAGCATTTATATATATATATATATGTTATATCAAATTAAAGCCCTTTCTGTCCTTTAAAAAACAGTATATAATATGTGTCAGTGCAATAAATGAGAGAGATTCAAATTGCAGTTGAACGCAAACAGCAAGAAAATGCAAAAATTGCTTGTGTCATTAAGCGTTAGTCAAGCTTCTGAAGCTGTGTCCTTAAGGGTGTTAAAGAAACACAATCATATTGTTCCATTCCCATATGGAACAAAATAGGTTAATAGGATATATCATTATCCAAGCTGTCTGTAACCTTCAACTTGTGATTTGGTCATAAAGCCTGCCAAAGGTGAAACGTTAATTTTGTCGTCAAGTTTGTAATACTTGTAATACCATGCTCAACGTTGCAAGATCAACATGAAATCTTAGTTTAAGCATAACATTTTATCACATTGTTATGATGTTACCAGAAGAAAGAAAGTTTGAGATTGTGGTTTCTTTTTGCTAGACCAGGAGAATGTCAAAGAATACCGACGCTGGATTGTACAGTAGGGCCTCATTAGGCATTCCACGGTTAACATTGTATGTGCCAGTGGGATACCACAAATCACTCTGATCTTTGTTTTGAAAAAATGTATTACTTTAATGATCTTCAATACAGTATCACTAGCATAGAAATTAGATAAGCGAAGAAAATTTGCATGTGTTTTTCTCAAGAGACAATTTCCTTTACAATGAAAAAACGACATAATGAGCAAAATATAATTGATCCGTGATTCATGTAGAAAACCAGTTTTCTGTTTTACAATCCATTACATAGGAAAACTGCTTTAATGAGCATCTACATGCATTACTTGTTTTAGTAAGATTCTTTTTCCTTTCATTATACATTTAGAAAACATCTACTATACCCCAGAGCACATGTGAAAAGAAAGTGCTTGATCATAGTTAAAAAAAACAAAAGTCCAAAGTATCTATTTGACATAAATATATACCATATTTATTCTAATTAATATAGAGAAATGACTATATTATGAGTTGTATTGTTGTGAAGCTCTTTTAACCTTTTCTACATACCAAAAACTAATTTGATGCTACTACATACAAGAGATATAAGGGGTCAGGGGTTTTCAGTAACGTAAAAAAAAATGTGGGGAGTTTCAAGTGAATTCAAAGTGAATATTAAATTTAAGGCCAATATAGGCAACCTGAAAGCATTGCTAAATTTCCCTAGTTTGGCTATTTTGTCCTTACATTTTAGATTCACTTTGAATTCATTTTAAATCCCCATCAATTCTCACTCTAGCAACCTGTGTCTCACCTAAAAAGGGTCACTTCCAACTCTTCTATAGCTATAGTGGAGGTTAGGACTGGTGCTGGATGGACTGCAGGTAAGACACTAAACCATTCTAAAACTGTTAGACTACTTACTATGGGGATGCCATGGCGCTCCTGGCACCATAGCCACTAAAGCTACAGTGGTTACGGTGCTTGGAGTGTTCTTTTAATAACTGAATAATTTGACTTTGACTTTTTACTTAGAAATGTATTCAACCATTGAGCTTTATTTCATCTAGGTGAAAAAAAATGATTAGTGAAGCATTCTGATTAAAATATAGGTATTTTTCATAAATATATTTGCAAACTTTTTTGGGCGTTAAATGCAAAGGGCCCTATGTGATTGGAATAATAGTAAACCTATGAAAAGTGAATTGCCCATTTAGAAATATCTCTCCGTAACTGTCAGGCATGACGGCATTTAAGTAACAGAGCAGTGCAGGACAAAAACGATGTGTTTAGCTATTACACTGCATTGAAACTTTTGAGAAAACATTCTCAGCGGCATACAGAGTCAGCACATTTAATGTGTATTACATTTGAGATAAACTATATAAGGAATATGTTTAGTCAGGGCAACTGTAAACTGGGCTGCTTCCCAAAGAAAATTCATGCAGAAGCTTAAAAGATAAAACATTTGGATAGAGGAGAAAAAATAATTCATTTTAGCTAATGGGAGATTTCAAAACACAAGTATTTCATTGCTCAGTGAATTATCAAATTTTAAGCCAAGGGGGGGCCTCGGTTTACCTCTGGAATAATCCTATCTTCTAGTAAGGTATTTAAAGATGATATGATGACCACTGCCCTGTTAAAATAAAGTTAGCAGATGGCCCTAGATCCAAAACACTGAGATTACCAGGGCCGATATAGCATTCAACCAATTACACGGTATCACTGAAATCATGCAATGCCAGCACAGATCCGTTTGGGGAATGAAAGAAGCAAGCTCAGCAAAGACTAATCCTGCCATTTATAATCATGAGCCATCTGGCCACTTTATGCTCATATTTTTTTTAAATATAACAAGCTCCGCTATGTGCTCAATAAAAGCTACACATGAGGAATTTCATGTCAGATTAAAGAGGTTCTCATATAGAATGGAGAATAGAAACTCACCCATGACTTTTTGTATTGTATTGTATGTGTCTGGAATTATTATTGCATAACATTGAAGGGCAGTAAGGGGTATACATATAGAGTGTAACATGGCTGCTCATAAGGTAGATCCCCAGATGTTTCAGAACTACAACTCCCTTGATGCTTTGCATGCATTTTTAGATAATGTTTTGCATGCTTTTAGAATGACAGAGCATCCCGGAAGCTGTAGTTTTAAAACATTTGGGAATCAATTGTGATGGTCTTATCCTGTGTGCACACTCTGAAGATTTATTTATTACTGGCATTTATAAAGTGCCAACATATCCCACAGTGCTGTACAATTGGGGAAAATAAACAGTACAGTATACACAGACAAATACAAAGGGTAAAGAGGGCCCTACCCGTGAGCTGAGATCAAGCCATTGAAGCTCCTTTTTGCAAAGTGCCTAGTTAGGTGGCGTGTGAGCTTACAATCTAAAGATAAAATGGGGATTTGAGACAAGAGGAAGGGGGATTTGCAAGTGATAACAAGAACATCTGCATTGCAAAGAATTATCATTGAGCTGCATTAGGAAGTCTATGACATAGGCTTGCGCACGGGGTGTGCCGGGTGTGCCTGGGCACACCCTAATCACACCTCCGTGCTGCACTGCCTTAGGGCAGACTGACATGTCAGGTCCTCGGTCTATGCCGCCGGGTGCGAGGCCCCTCCTGCCCTGATGGAGATCAAGCTTCAGTGTGCAGCTCTGCCGGGATTGAGCTGCACACTGAAGTGTCTCGCAATCTCCAGCCTGTCAGAGCATTGCCGCGGGTAACCACGGCAACGCTCTGACTGACTGGAGATCGCGATACTCACCATGTGGTCTGCAGCTCACTCCCAGCGGAACTGCAGACTGAAGAGAGAGGGTGCCCACTGGACCACCAGGGAAGGTATTTAAACCCTCTGCCCCCTGTCACTCACTGCCCCTCCACCCCGCTATCCCCTGTCAATGCCCCTCTACCCCCTACCCCCTGTCACTACCCCTCTACCCCCCATTATGTACCCCTGTCCTGCCTTCCACCCCCTAACCCCTGTCACTGAACCTCCACCCTCCATTACCCCCTGTCACTGCCCCCTCCACCCCCTTTTTAACCTCCTCGCCACTGCCCCTCCACCCCTCCTACCCTCTGTCAATGCCCCTCCATCCCCCTACCCCCTGTTACTGCCCCTCTACTCCCAAACCCTGTCACTGCCCCTCCACCCCCAACCCCTGTCACTGACCCTCCACCCCCATTACCCCTCTCACTGCCTCTTCACCCCCCACACCCTGTCACTGCCCCTCTCTCCACCCCTAACCCCACAAGTATTGCCCCTCCATCCCCCCCACTCTTCTGTCACTGCCCCTCCAATCTCTTACCCCTCCTCACTGCTTCTTCACCCCCACACCCTGTCACTGCCCTCCACCCCTGTCGTCCCTCTACTCCCGGGATCCCTGTCTGCTAAGCAACCTCTACCCTGCAACCCTGTCACTGCCCCTCTAACCCCCAACCCCTGTCAGCTGCCCCTCCACCCCTTTCCTCTGTCATGTTCCCTCCACCCCCTAACCCCTGTCACCCACACAGTGCACCCCTCACAATCATACACACTGTACCCCACACACACTCACACACACGGTACCCCTCACAATCACACAACACTGTACCTTTCACAATTACACACACACACTGTACCCCTCGCAATCACACACACTGCACCTCTTACACGCTGCACAGCTCACAATCACACACACACACTGTACCCCTTGCAATCACACACAGTGCACCCCTTACACGCTGCACTGCTCACAATCACACACACACTGCACCACTCACAATCACACACACTGTGCACTGCTCACAATCACACACACTGCACCTATGTATATTTGTATTTGTATATATATATATATATATATATATATATATATATATATAAATTCAGATAGTGATCAGCACTCACGGATTTTCAAGAATTAAAAATTAACAATTTATTAAGTATCCATTAAAAGATCAACGTTTCAGTCCCAGCAGGGACTTTCATCAGGATCAGGCAACCTGATCCTGATGAAAGTCCGACTGAAACGTTGATCTTTTAATGGATACTTAATAAATTGTTAATTTTAATTCTTGAAAATCCGTGAGTGCTGATCACTATCTGAATTTATTTGAATTTTCCTGGATTACAAGCACCCAGTTATTAAATCATCCAAGCGTGAGTGCAAGGACTTTTCTATTTTCTCTATTTTTTCTATATATATATGTGTGTATGTATGTATGTATGTACGTACGCGGCGTGTGTTTGTGCTTTAGGGTGCACACCGTAATGCAACAGGCTGCGCACGCCTATGGTCTATGATTGGACAGTCACATAAAGTCTGGGTGGGTTTAGAATGGGAGGGCTTGCAAAGGCTTCAGGCAAGAGAACTGCACCTTTTGCAAGCTGTATTTAGATACACCCCAAATGAAAAAATGCACAAATAAATGCATACATGCTACCAATGAGGGTATATCTACTAAACAGTGATTTGTACTTTGTTTTAATTTGGGCAGTAAAGTGTTCCTTTATGTAAGATCTCAAGCAGCTGGAGGAGCATGCTATACATTTTTGAAAGAACCTGGATAGGTGAGTGGGTTTGCTTAGAAAAGATGAAGAGTCTGAGATTTTGCTTGTGATGTTGGGTTTGTGAATCAAGGCCCAAGAAACAGGGATTGAGATGAGACATAGTTGTATCAAGGTATTTACAGCTAGGATGGGCAAAGGATGGAGAGAGAGAGAGGGTGGGTTCAATTTCATACAATTGAGATGTTTACCAATCATAGTCGATCACCCCAAATATTGATAACTACATGTACATGAAATATTGGTGGCATACATTCAATGAATATTACAATAGAAAACTGCATTTACAGAAAATTACAGTGGTAAACAACAGGTATAAATGATAACATTTTGTAGAAAAAAAGGCAGCATAAATAAGGTGGACAATCTTCCATGAAAGCTTCAGGGAGATGAGAAATTAAGGTATATGAATCAAAGCCTGAAAGTTTCAGATTAATGGAACACAGGGAAATGTACCAGGCAGTATCAAGAAAAGATCTGAACATGTTTCCTCATACCCTACAGAAATTTCCAGTGATTCAAGTCATGAATTTGTAGGAGAGGATGAGTTTTTCATGGTTCCTCATTTTTACAGTCCTGTTGGTGCAGTAAGATAAAGGGAATGTTTAACTACATGTCTAAGACAGAGAGATATGAAATTGACTGTCGAAAAACAAGATTACGTTTTGCAGGCTTAGAGTTTGTTAATTCATATCAACCAAGAATCTCATATTCAGAGGTACAAACAGACCTAAATATGGGCCCTTGTCCTTCTGTAACTATCTTTTGTTTTATGTTCTGCTTCTGAGGACATCAAGACATGTCCCTCTTTGGATTTAACAGAACCTTGTTATGGTTAATGCAAATGTTGCTACACATCAAAAACATACTATCAAACCTTACTTGTGTGATCTTCCAAATCAATGACAACATACTCATGGGTGTCTTTAGGAAAGGTCAAGTCAGGCATTTGCCCAAATCAGTGGATTCCCTAGAATCTAAATTTTTCATAAGTTTCACAGTGTGTGCTTCTGCTTGCATAAGCCTTTACAGCAACCTTCCAGTCCTCGGGGGACTTAATGAAGCCAAGCTCTTTGATATGATGTCATATCTATTTTCTCTGCTTTATTAAGCTACACACGAATTGCAAGATAGTTTAAAAGGTGAGGTGACGAATGACGTTGCCTGACCCTCCACACGGCAAGATATGCCTGCTGGAGAGTGGTGTCAAGGCACCCTCAGACAGGCATCAGTGGCTATGTCCCCACAACACCACATTCAGGGAATAAAAGACCAAAGGGTCCCTGAGACGATACTCTACTTATACCACCAGCAAGATTGCACATAGAGGGGCTATCCACCTCCACTCCCCTCAGCTCACTTGAGCCATGACTCAGCCATCGCAACGCATGCGCGCTGCTATAGATGGCCTACTGTACATAGTTATTACCCCCTATCTTCCCTGTTTAACTGCCCCTTTCATCCAACCCACACTCACCTGTAAACAGTCACAAATCACCAAACGAATTACACACGAGCATGACCAGCTCGCAAATAACATCTTTCCCTTAAGAGTTAACTTCCTCTGCTCAAACTCTCTAATACTACTCACTAACACTAATGATTCCACTCTATTAGCAAACCACCTACTCAAATACAAATGGGACTAAAAATAATGTCCATCAACACTAAAGGTCTAAATTCGCCCAATAAACGAAGACAGGCCCTGACAGAAGCCAGAAAACAAAAGGCACAGGTTACTTTCTATCAGCAGACCCATTTTGAATGGGGTACACGAACGCAATTTGGTTCGGCTCACTTCCCACATGACTACCACTCCTGCTATAAGAAAAAGAAAAGGGGAGTATCAATACTGATAAGCAATGCTGTCTACTCTCAACTAGTCAAAAAACTGGGGGACAAACATGGGAGATACCTACTATTACAATGCTACCTCAATAATGAACCATACATCCTGATTAATATCTACAGACCCCACACCAACCATCTTTGCCCTAGCATCCCTCCATAGGTTCGGGGAGATGATTATTGGAGGTGACACTAATTTCTTGATGGACAGCACACTGGACACCACAGCTAACACTAAGGTAACCCATTCCACAGCACATAAACTCTCAAATGATGATACTGCCAGATGTACACAAATATTACAACACAACTATCTTGACCCCTGGAGAATACTGCACCCCACAGATAGGGACTACACCTTCCACTCTATGGTACACAACACCTACACCAGGATAAACAGATTCCTCATACCCTCCACCGCAATCAACACCATTCAACAAGCAGACATAGGACTATATACTTGGACGGACCACGCACCTATTACATTGACCATACAAGAACGCTTCCCTACCCTAGGCATAGGCACATGGCGACTCAACGACTTCCTACTGACCGACACCAAATTCGTTAGCGCATTAAACAAAGAGTTTTTCTCCTACTTTGAAATGAACACTACGGAAGACTGCTCGATTGAAACAATATGGCAGGCACACAAAGCAGTAATCCGGGAATGCTTATCAAACAAGCCACCTACACAAAAAAACAGAGAATCAAACAGTACACTACATTGATAGAAGAACTTACAGCATTAACTCACAACAACAAAGTAAATCCCTCTAATACGCTACAGACACGAATCCTAGACATTCAGACTGAACTTAGAAACATGGAACTTGAAGAGACGACATACCTCCTAAGGCGATATAAATAAATAAATTTCGCCCAAGGTAACAAGGCATGGGCATTGCTAGCATCACAACTAAAGGCGAAAACGCGCAGCTCCAAGATCGCATACCTCCACGCAAAACAGGGCTCAAAAATACTAAACCCCCCAAGATATCGTCAATGAATTTGCTTCTTATTACAGCGACTTATATAACCTTGCAGATAACCCCCTTACGACACCCCCTACCATAGAGACCATTCAAGCCTTTTTCACAGATGTTCACCTACCACAACTAACACAGGCCGATTTAGATAATTTATCACAACCATTCAAGGAAGAGGAAGTTAAACGGGCCATACACAACCTACCTAAACACAAAGCACCGGGCCCGGATGGCTACACAAACAAATGCTACCAAACGTACGCCAACTCCCTAGCCCCACACCTGACAGTACTGTTCAACGCCTGTTATTCCAAAGGCCAAATACCAAGTGAAATGTTAATGGCCCACATCACCACACTCCCCAAACCAGGGAAAGAACCCACACAATGCCAGAACTTCAGACCTATCTTGCTACTCAATGGAGATGTAAAATTATATGCCAAACTGCTGGCGAACCGTCTGTCCACAATCCTCCCCTCCCTCACACACAATGACCAATCAGGTTTTGTCAAACACAGACAAGGATCAGATAATACCAGAAAATTGCTGAATATTCTATCTCACATGTAGTCAAATAGAATGGAAGGCCTTCTCCTTGCTCTTGACGTGGAGAAGGCTTTTGATAGACTAAACTGGACCTTCATGTCCCAGGCATTGTTACATAGGGGCTTCCCTCCCACTTTTCTAAAGGGCATCATGGCACTCTACAATAACCCTATGGCCCGAGTCTCTAACGCAGGTTTCTTATCTACACTGTTTCGAATCTCAAAGGGGACCAGGCAGGGTTGCCCACTTTCCCCCTTGCTGTTTGTTTTATCTCTGGATCCCCTAGCGCACAACACCTGACAGCATCAACTAATTAGTGGAATTCAAATGGGGAAGCGGGAACCCCACCTATCCCTATTTGCAGATGATATTCTGCTAACACTAAGCAAACCCGATAAGTCCCTTTCGGCCTTGATGTCTCTACTAGACTCATACGTCGCAATCTCTTACTACAAGCTGAACAGATCTAAAATGCAAGCTCTACCGATAGCTATCCCAACCCAAGCATTACAGGCACTCCAACAAAACCACGCTTTTGACTGGCGCACTAACCACATCACTTATTTAGGGATTAAAATAGCCCCCACACCAGGAGATCTATTCAAATACAATTTCAAGCTGTTAATCGCACAATGCAGAGCAGATATCTTCAAATGGAAATCAGTACACCTTTCATGGCTGGGGAGAAATAACACAATCAAAATGGTCTTGCTCCCGAAAGTCTTATATGTTTTTTCCATGCTGCCAATACAGATTCCTGTCTCCTTCTGTAAGTAGCTACAATCAGTCCTCACGACCTTCCTATGGGCACCAGGCAAACCTAGGATACCAGCATCCCTACTCCATAAACAAGGCCTCAAAGGAGGGCCTATCACATATATTGACCTATTACAAAGCCGCCCATATAGAGGCAGCAAGTAAATTACATGCCCCAGAAAAAATACTCCAATGGGTAGACATAGAAAATGGAAACGCCAGGGGTGGAGACTGAAAGACCTAATATGGACGTTTAACACCCTACGCCCTAATGTAATGGGCCTATTCCCCACTACAAAATTAGCTATACACCACTGGGACCTATTTCAGAAACAGCACCGAACCCGCCTTCGGTTTCTCCCATGCACCACCCTTACTTCACTTAGCGTGATCAGGACTCACCAAAATTGGGTGAAACACGGTATATCATCTATTGAAATAATGACCCACCAGGACAAAGTCCTTCCCTTCTTTGGACTGCAGTAAACAATATATTCATAAAAGTGGACCCTGACCTGCCATCCCTAGATGTACATGCAGGACTATTTTTGAAACTACCCAATTCCATAAAGCCCTCATACAAATAACTGTTCCTGCTCACTATCTTAGCAGCTAGAAACCAAATAGCTACACATTGGAAACAACCCACATGTCCACCCACATCGCACCTGATGGATAAACTTCAACAATATTACATATATGAAAAAATGTCACTCATATCCACAAAACACATTGAGGCCTTTGACCTAGCGTGGGAAAAGTGGAAACACAAAGGTATATTGGATAATTGAAACTAGATCTGAGGCAGGGGCATTGTATTACTCTGGGTTACACTGGGACACACAGTATTAAACTGCATACTATATTACAACGAAAACTAAGAGTAGGAGTGCCAGATGTATTAGATAGCTCTGGAAGAAAACGCACACTATGACTGGACTCTTGAAACTGTGAATTTGTGAAATTGTGAAAAGTGAATATCCCTTCCCCCTCCCCCCTTTTCCTTCTGTATCCTTCCCCATCACCCATGTTTATGCTCACATGACAAAATAAAAACATTCAAATCTAAAAAAAAAGTGAGGTGGCGAAGGTCCAAACCACTGCTAATTCAAAAAGCCATTAGGGAAATATTGAACTATGAATGTAAGAGAAGAGTCTTATATGGTAAAAGTGGCACTCTAAACATATTGTTTTCCTTACAGTGACCCTACATATGTAGCAAGGATTGTTTTTCTTCAAGTAGTTTAGTGCTATAAAATGAAGCATAGAAATGATGCACAGTGCTAGAACATCTACAGATCAGAAAACAAAAGGAAGCCACAGAGTATTTGGATAATCGGTCCACACTGATAATGGAACTCCAGTAAGTGATTTCCAGTGTGCAGTGCCCATCCTGTGGTTTTCTTATTAAAAAGCAAAGTTGGTAGATAGACAGACAAACAAGCAGACAGGTTGATATCTTATTTTTAATCATGCATTTTTATTTCAAATCCATTAATGGTCTAAAATTTTAATGGTAGGTGTATTTTAACAGTGAGAGACAGAATAACAAAAACATCCAGAAAAACGCATGTCAAAAAAGTTATAAATTGATTTACGTGTCAGTAAGTAAAATAAGTATTTGGCCCCTTTGACTTAGTACCCTTGTTGGCAATCACAGAGGTCAGACGTTTTATAGTTGTCCACCAGGTTTGCACACATCTCAGGAGGCATTTTGTCCCACTCCTCTTTGCAGTTCCTCTCCAAGTCATTAAGGTTTCAAGGCTGACATTTGGCAACTCGAACCTTCAGCTCCCTCCATAAAATCAGCAGGGGATCAAATACTTTTTTTCCTCACTGTAAGAGGAGTGCGACAAGAAGTGCAAGAGGACATGATCAATGGACCTACTCACATTGTGTCTTTTTCATTTTATTATTCATTTCATTATTTTTTTTATATAGTCACTAATATTTTACTGGAAGCATACTGATAGTGACTATACAATCATCATGTTGTTGGTCTGTGGTTTATAGCATGCTGCCAGTGCCTAGCCTATACAATCATACAGGTCTGTAACAAACTATTCTAAATTTAATAGCCAATACCTTAGCCTGCCAGGTAACCCTAACTTAAAGTTTTTCCACTCCGGTGTGATGTTTGTCTGTCTGGCCAATGGCATGTGATTATAGAGTTTATTTTCAGTTAGAGGCCAGTTAGAACATCATGCTAGTCTGCCTGCTATTTGCCACAGATCAACACTTACAGGGTTATTCATCAAAGTAAGAATTCAAGGTGAATTCAAAATGAATTTCAAGTTTAAGGTCAAAATAGCCGAACTCGAAGCATGGCTGACTGGGAGCCTTTTTCAGTGCAACAATTTTGTCCTTAAATTCACTCTAATTGATCCTTGAATTCTTTTTTAGCGAATACAGTACAGTCAATCTCTGTCTGATGTTAGTCTTATTGTTGTGACAATACAGAAGGTCATAAATACAGGTAAATATAAATTTGATCAAATGTACATGTTTTTTTCCAGAGTTTCACATGTAAGTATTTCCATTAAGAACCATTAGATATGATAGGTGGGCATAGGTAGGTAGATACAAGGTAGGTATATTATATGTAGATACGTGAAAAGACAATATGCATGCGTTATGTAAAACATAAGCCAAATGAAGTGCATTTGCAAGCAAGAATTATGAGCAATACGTGCGAGGTAGTTTGCTCACTAATTAACATATTGTAGTGCGGTGGATATTATAAAGGCAGAAAAACTAAATTTAAATAGCGTTTTACATTTTGGATGTAAACCTATGCAAGTACATTTTATTGTTTCATAAATAAACTCCCTGCTCAAAACTGAAGTTTGATTTGATGCATGATGACAATGGCACTTTTCTAATGCATTATCTTTGCATTTTTATTCAATTTGTCTAACTCACATTCGCAAAATAAATCACTTTAATGCGATACAGGCAAACCAAATCAACATCTGAAAACCATTCAGTTCATCCAAACCAATCGTAAAATTCAGATTTACCAAATTTTCTCTGCATACACATGGTTCAAAGGGAACCTCAATATCCATGCTTGGATTGAGAAGAAAGCAATATATCCAGAACATCTTTCCCTTTAATAGTCATGCTCTTTCTCCACAAGAGAGTCTGTCCCATGTGAGTGATGAGAGATTTCTGTGTTTAATACCATATTGCTTGGCAAAACTGACACACGCTGAACCGGAGCGTGCAGGTCTTGATAAGCTGGAGAGAAGGTCGGCATTGGAGATAGATGTGTCAGGCACTATGGCAGTTTCTTCACATCTTGAATGCTAATCCCCGTTTGTGTGATTTCAGTCCTGGTGCTACTGAAGAAAAAGTCCCTCCTAAAATTATTAGGAACATTTCATTTTAATCTTCCTACAGCAAAACAACATTTGTGCCGGGGGATCAACCAGAAGGCAACATTGCAAGATAATTTATTAGATATATATCAAAGGTTATAACAGCCTGATTAAAAGACAGAAACTTCAACCTTCTTGTGCATTTTATTAAACTTGATTTCGAGTATGCTGAATAGGTGTGCACAATTTGGGAGAGAACCCAAATATTAATGTATCACCCTCTGGAAGTAGCTCTTGATAAGTAAAACCATTTTTTTTTTTTAATTCTTTATTTTATTCATGCAAAGAGATGACACATGAGCTCACAATGCCACAACAGCTAGAGTAAGCAAACTTTCAAACAGAGGTGTACAATTGTTAGGCATTAGATAATACTGCACATTTTTATTATTTAATGTCGCTTGTCAGAAAGGTACTTCTTATCTGATTATTGGAGAGAGTTATAAACAAGAGTACATAAAACAAGATGGTATAGAATTAGCTCAGAGACTAGCTTGCTTAAAATGCAGAGTATGTACAGGAGAGAAGCGAACTAAAGGTTAATTTTAGGCATCTGCATTGATATGACCAAGTTAAGGCTAGTATGTTTATCTTATATGGTACTTGCAAGTAAGAGGGAAGTTCAGGTGGGAGCGTTAGTTGAGTGGGTACACAGTCCACATAACTTAATGCGCTGCATCCATTGCGGGTGCTACTGATCTCTGGCTTTGTGTCCAGCATCAGATTCATCCAATCTCCTTCTGCGGTAGTGGCAAAGCTCGGGAAGGCAGGTGTCGGGGGTCCCCCCAAGCGGTGCCCCTCCAGCGCTCAGTCAAGTCCCCTGTCTGTTTGTGCTCAGATCTTGGTCTTGGAGTCCTGTAAAATGATTACAGAGCATGTGTTGGCAGGAGACCTCTAGTGAGTTGGGGTGCTGAATATGGGGGAGTCATGTATTGATCTGTGGTCTTGTAAGGTAGCAACTCGGAGCTGGGTCATGCCGGGAGGTCTGAGGTCTTCTGGCTTGATGCTGTCTCCCAGGTGGGGCAGTGAGTTCCCTGAGGATAGAGGGGTGCTGAGGAGGTAACCCCGGGGTGAGTCTCTGTTGAGACTTTAGGCGCCTCACCGCTGGTCTGAGATTAAAGTGCTGGGGCCTTCATCCGTCTCCTTCTCCCCGCTATCCAGATCACTCCTGAGGCCCATTCTGGAGTTGCAGGCTGCTGCACAGAGTCTTTTGAGGTTATTGTCGGTGGGACCTATTCCGGAGTGCCCCTGTGGGTAGAGAGCTTGGCCCAGAAGTCGGCAAGTCGACGGTCTAGCCGCTCCGAAAGTGGGGGCATATGGGATCTGGATGCACGGTGACACGTGGCGTCCGCCATGTTATGCATCGTTGGTACGGCGGTGCAGGTAAGCCGACTTTGGTGCCTTAGTCCTGGGCTGCAGGCTGTGGTTGCCGGGATGTCCCTCACCGGCAGGGGGAGAGAGTGTGCCCTCTGGTAAGGTAGGCTGCAGTCGGTGGAGGGATCGGCCGCCTCCCTCATGCCGTCTGAGTAGGGCGCATGTGGGCCTCAGATCTATCCCCTGGATGTAATCGCCGATTTTGGTCAAGGACTCGATTGTGCATTGCTGCAGTAGTAGACCCCTCTGTGGCTTAAAAGCAGGCAAGAAGCAGGTTGTTTGCAAGAATTTTGACTGATTTTAGGTGCTCATCTGGTGTGCAACTGCTCAGCTTGGCTGCCAAGCTCCGCCCCCAGTAAATCACTTTTCAGGTTTACTCCTGTTAGTATTTTTCATTATATTAGCCTAATTTAGGCCTCGATTTAATAAGCGTTACAAATTATTCAATAGTGTATGATAAACTTTCCAAATTATTTATCTACAGAGGTTACCATTAACGTCTGTAAGAACTTTTGTCGAAAATTAATTTGAAAGGTTTTTTTTTTAACAGTTTTAAATCCTTTGGAAAGCTTATTAAATTAAGTTTGCATTGTTAAAAATATGCTCTTTAGAAATCTGATTGCAGAAAACAAACCCCTATCCTAAATGACCAATGAGTTGCTTGTAATAAGTGTCGTTGTCATGTTGCAATAAATACTTGGGTTTAAACTAGAAGTTAACTGATGGTTTTGTAAGATTTCCTTACTTGTGAAGACCAGTAAGCAGTAACTGCAGCTGCAATGTGTATCGGACAGAGTCAGGTCACAAGCTAGGCAATATAAGTAACAGACTAGAGTCCAATTAGTTAGAGGGCTTAGCCTACTGGACATGGATTGATTTTGGAGGTCTTATGATCTACTCATCACTTGTACACTGATTTGATTTTTTTCTAATTATCTTTAGTTTGGAATAACGGCACCTCAAAGGGGATATGATAACATTATACAAATATATTCGGGGCCACTACAAACCATTATCTGGCAATCTATTCATTGACAGGGCTATACATAGGACACAAGGTCACACATTTAGGCTGGAAGAAAGGAGATTTCATCTAAGGCAAAGAAAAGTTTTTTTTACAGTAAGACCAATAAGGATGTGGAATTCTCTGCCTGAAGAGGTGGTTTTATCAGAGTCCTTACAGATGTTTAAACAGCAATTGGATCAATACTTGCAAAAACATAACATACAGGGATATGATTTATGATTAGTGGGGTAATAGTTGCTTGATCCAAGGAGATATCTGACTGCCATTTCGAGGTCAAGAAGGAATTTTTTCCTACTTTGTTGCAAAATTTAAAACGCTTCAGACTGGGTTTTTTGCCTTCTTTTGGATCAACAGCAAAAACGTATGTGAGAAAGACAGATGGACGCAAGTCTCTTTTCAGCTATGTAACTATGTAACTCATGCAATGTAGTTCCTCAGGACAGTGCTTGCTGACATGATCTAATAACCATAATTTTAAAATAATACTCTAACATAAACATATATAAATAAAATGTTAGATTCTTCCTTTGAATTTTTACATTCTTTGCCCTTTTGAATAATAGGAACTTTTTAAAAGTTGCCTTTTATCCAGTGGAATCACAGTCACCTGACTGTCGTCTGACCAGTTGTGAGGTCATCCTTCCGAGGATGTGTTGCAATTCAATGCTTTTGATAAAGAAGCATTGGGGAACTATGGCAAATGCCTTGCCAATCAAATGCTTCTCATATAGAAGTGTTATCCTAGTGCTTCTTTGTGAGAAGAACTGTCAGTGTAAATATAGGATCAAATATGTAAATTGCATGAAAATGGAAACATAATGGCAAGAATTTTGCAAAATCTAGTCAAGTTAGAAAAGTAGGTGAATTTTTGTTATTTTTTAATCTTATTATTTTAGCCTAATTTTTGTCATAATTCCTTGGTTACTGAGACATCCCTTAGTATTTATTTCTTACTTCTATGTATTTATTCATTTTTCTCCTGTGATAAGATATAGTTATATTGGATTGAGATTGCAGTTAGTGTTAAAAGTTATAAATAATTTTTCTGGCTTGATTGATTTAGTGACATCTGTCTAGTAGTCTGAATGCCAATAATACCATAGCACAGACCCGTGCCTTCCTATCTTAACTTAGCCAAACCACTGGCTTGTCTTATTCCTAGCTATATGACTGGGACTCTATTGCTGAGCAGGGATAATAAAAAACCCATTGTATAATAGAGCAAATGCTCAATAATGGTTTAAAGCAGAATGTTATTCATTATTAGATGATGACCTGTAGCAAAGCATATGTTCCCCGGATTTAGAGTGCAATAGCTGCAAACCCAAGAGGGTATTCATTTTCACTAAGCTCTGGATATGTTAGATTTCCTTATATCATACAGAACCGGGGTAAAATATTCCAGAAATTTACAGAAATATATTATTCTTATTCCTATTACTACTTTAATGCAAGCAAGGGCACCTAGTGACATGAACTGTGGCTGTTTTATCTATCTATCGATCTGTCTGTCTGTCTGTCTATATATATAAGTCCAAAGAAATTATATCACTAATAATCAAGCCAAATTGATTGATTTATTATTATATCATAGATAGTGAGGATTAGGAACAGGGGATTTGACACAAGCACATTTTTGTACCAGTGTTTTGGGGTATCTTCTGACCCCAGTAATGCACAGAAAAAAACTAGCTCATTATACTCATAAAGAGGAGCTTTTTATGGGGATGAAAGAGCCTGAAGCCATCTGATCTAACAATTCTTTTATAGGTGGTGATCCATTATAGTAACATTTCAACCACCACCTACAAGGTGAATAGAGAGAGAAGTATTTGTCAAGGGTTAGTTGGTGTGGGTACCCCCGTTAACTTTTTTCCTTCTATCCATAACGGTTAAGGAGAAAAAGATATGGAAGATGATGGGCTCCCCAAAATATTACGTAGGTCTTTCAGACATATTCTTATTTTATTTGTTCCTAAATCAATATGGAGGGGTGAATAGGAGCCCTGTTTTGCTCTGTATCTGCTGCTTAGAGCCATGGTAATGTCATTGGCTTAGAACTATGAAACCAAGGTTTGTATCCTGGTCAGACCACCTCAACAGTAAGTGCCATTGGGCAAGACACCCAATATTAAATATCCACTTACCTAAATCATCATAGTCTGTACAGTCATTTGAGCAAAGACATCTTTACTCCAAATATCCCCTTTATTTAATTGTAAAGCACTGCAGAATATGTTTGCAATATATATATATCAAATATATAAAAAATAATTTGCAGAATAGAGACTTTCAGATATTTTGAAGGCATGGCTTTCTTTCTCTGATACTTCCCCCAGTAACAGCACTAATTGTCCATGAAATGGATTATATTGCAGCAATCTGACTAAACAACTAAACTGCTGGTTCTTTTTAGAACCCTAATGGAGAAAGTATTCAAAATGCACCTATTTAGTGGATAACTCATCATTGCGAATCTGTGTATTCAGAAATTTCAGCAAAGTACGTAAACAGTTCTTTAACTATATAAGAAACATTCATCATCAAGGACAGCATTTGCCAAACATAAGTTAAAACATTATTCAGTTGCCAGTGGTTTTATAGGTGTGTATGTGTGATTACAAATGTAAGGACAAATATATGCTTTACATATACCTTTTTGTTGTCCTATGTGTCAAGACTTTACATAAGAGAAATAACCATTTATCTGCTGACTGCTTCTGTTTTGTGCTGAACAATACAGATTCCTATAAAGAAAGAAAAAAAAATCACTATATTAATTCTAGAAAACAGAGACCTTTTCTTACCAGGAGATCACAGCAGGGTATTTATAGCCAGAGACAGGTAGTGTATAATTCTATTTTAGGACTTGCAAATGGGGGAGGACATTTTGAACTGGAGAGGTCCCATCTTCTTAGGCGTTGGATAATGTCAGATAAGTGTATGATAATCAAACTGGGCATTTAAATGTCAGTGCTGGATGTACAGTACAGAATGTTCTCTCAGCCAATATTAAATTACGTAGAACAAAATCAGTAAGGCTAGGAGAATAATTCAAAGAAGTGCAATATTTATTACCAAGGACTGATTCTAATAGCTAAAATTACTCTGGTGGTACTACCTATACTAATAGAAACCACATTTTACCCCGAGCATGGCAGTATAGCATTGCATTGCTATAAACCTGTCTATCTGTCCTCAGAAAGTAAAAATGTTATAAATATAACAATTCTGTTTAATGTTCTTACACCTTTTTATTTTAAGGTATTTTTCTCTATAAAATAAATTTGTCATAAATTGTATCTGAAATATGGGATGCATCAATTTGTAAATATTTTCTTCTTCATCGATGCCTATATTTAAAATTTTACAAATTAGGACAATTGTCTGTTGGTTTTTTCTTTTTTCTTTTGTCTTTAATGAATAATTTGCGGTTATAAAAATGCTAGAGATTATGTTGTGTATCTTATTTATCAGTACCTTACTTTAATGGGAATATTTAGAGGATACCACGGAAACTTGCATATGTTGACCAAATGTTATTCCCCCACTGTTGTAGAACTCCATATCCAATGATACATCTTAAGGCTGGTTATGGGCTATGTATCAGCAGAGTTAATCTTCTATAATAACTGGGGGATACCTTTTTGTGATCCTTGTTCTACAGTCAGTTTAAAGAACCCTCTCTCCCTGGCAGTTATAGAACCATCTTTACCTAAAATACAGATCTTAATATACTAAGCCTCTTGAGCTACATAAGGAGAGAAGGCATGGGGAAGCCAGATTTTAAAATTTATCTTCATGATACAGGGGCCCGCATACAGTAGAGGGGAAGTTAAGAGAGTTTTGATATCCATTTAAAAGGAACACTGTAGTCACCAGAACAACTACAGCTTATTGCATTTCTTCTGAGTATAATAATTCTCCCTTAAGGCTTTTTGCTGTAAACACTGCATTTTCAATTCATCGCTATGAGGAGATGCTGATTGGCCAGGGCTGTGTTTGACTTCTGTGTTTGACTCTGCCCTCAATCTGCCTTCTTTACATTCTCAGCCAATTCTATGGTGAAGCATTGTGATTGGCTTAGATCACCACTTCTAATGATGTCAGCAGACAGTTTCACGGGCAGAGGTTAGCAGCTGCAGACTTGAATACAAGTAAGATTTTACTATATTTAGGGAGGCAAGGGGGGCCAAGGGGGCAAGATGGTAGTTTTAACACTGTTGAGTCAGTAATACAAGTTTGTGTTCCTGACCCTATAGTGTTCTTTTAATGTGTATTTTTTTTTATATCTTCTTTATTAAAGTTTGATGTATGTAAAAAGATTTACATTATTACACTAAGTATTTCACCCCTTAACGACCGCAAAAAAACAGTTGTTAAGGACCTCAGGCTACTATGTAAATAGGAGCCCTGGTCTTACCTGGACCAGTGATCCGTTGCGATCACAGTCGGGGGGGACTGCCGGAGACGCCAGCAGTCCCCCTGCAGCAGTTCCAGCCACCCCAACCCTCCAGGGCCATGTGATCACCATGATCACATGGCTGCAATAGGAGTCTATGGAGCTGCCAGCAGGGGGACTGTCTGAGCTGTCAGGCAGTCCCCCAGGCTGCTAAAAAGTTATAATAAAATAAATATATTATACATATATTATATATGTTTAATATATTATAAAATAATTAAAGCATTTTATAATATATTATACAAATATAATGCATTTATATGATTTCAATATAAATATACTTTGAGATATATACACATATATCTCAAAATACACTTATAATGAAATCACATATATGCATTATATATGAATACTAGATTACAAAATGCTTTAATTATTTTATAATATATTATACATGAATAGGAAATAAAAGTGTGTGGGTGTGTGTGAGTATGTATGTATGTATATATATGAAACCAGGGGGCTGCACTCACTTGAACATGCATAAATGGGGTGCTGCTGGGGGGTAAATTTATACAATACACAAGATCCAGTTTATCCACTAAACAGCAATTACAATGTTGACAGATTTTATTAGTTTTTTTTAAAAACACCCAATCTAGAAAAAAAATAAAAAAGACTCTCGGAACAGTGTATGGTAGGTGTGTGAGTGTTTCTTCGATATGTGTACATTTATATGAATACTCGGACCTTCACTACAAAATTCATAGGTTGAAGATATTTCATGTTTTCTGGCAGAAATGGGAAAATAAATGAAATAGGGTATGGCTCTAATTTTGATATATGAGAGATGATGTTAGATGATAGATCCTGATTCCCAGAATTATGTAAATAATGTTAAAATATGAAGTGGAATGTACATATTTATTTGTTTGTCCTGTGTATTTTATGTGATTCTTAGAAAAAAAAATTGAATAAAATGTTTTACAAATAAAAAAAAAAAGGCAACATAGACCCAGCAAACCAATCTGGCAAACAGAATTGGGCAAGCCCTATATTGACCCTGTAACTTTCCAAAACACCATAAAACCTGTACATGGGGATATTGTTATACTCTGAAGACTTCGCTGAATACAAAAATGAGTGTTTAAAACAGTAAAACTTATCACAATGATGAAATCACCAATAAAAGGGCAGTTTGTGTATAAAAAAAATGCAAAAAACAAATATGAACACTAACTTTGGCAAGCGTTTGTGACTAAGTGGCTGCTACAAAAGACTAGACATACCCGATTTTTAATACCCTGGGTTGTCTACTTTTTCAAATGGTATGTCAAAAAATAAATTGGCAAATCTTATGTTTGACCCTGTAACTTTCCAAATCACCATAAAACCTGTACTTAAGGGGTATTGTTGTACTTGTGAGACATTACTCAACACAAATTTGAGTGTTTTAGATCAGTAAAATGTATTATACTGATAATATCATTGGTGAAATGGCAGTTTATGTGTGAAAAATGCAAAAAAATAATATAAACGCTAATTTTGGCCAGGGTTTGTGACTAAGTGGTTACTGAAAAAGACTGGACATACCCTTATATTGAATACCGTGGGTTGTCTACTTTTACAAATGGTATGCCATGATGGGGTTTATTTTCATTCCTGGGCTGCCATATGGTCTTAATGGCAACATAGGCCCAGCAAACCAGTTGGAAAACTGGAATTGGAAAACTGTGCACCCTCCAATTAAGGTCTTTTAGCTCCCAGAGAACCTGACACACCTGGGTGGTATCACTGTACTCAGGAGATGTTACTAAACAGATATTGGGGTGTTCTTTGGCAGTATCCCTTAAAGTGCTCCGCACATTTATTCTTAAATTGCTATGTGTGTCAAACAAATCACCAATTTATTTATTTTTTTAATTTGGCATAGATTAGTGGTAAAATGGTTGCATGAAAAGAGTCAAAATACCCCAAGTTTAATACCTTAGGTTGTCTTCTTTTAAAAAAAAAATATATACATGTGAAGGGTTATTCAGGGATTCCTGACAGATATCAGTGTTACAATGTAACTTCATTAATTTTGAAAAAATGGTTTGGAAATAGCAAAGTGCTACTTGTACTTATTGCCTTATAGCTTTCTAAAAAAAAAGCTAAGAACATGTTAACATTGGGTATTTCTAAAATCAGGACTAAATTTAGAAACTATTTAACATGGGTGTTTTTATGGCGGTTGTAGTTGCGTAACAGATTTTGGGTGTCAAAGTTAGAAAAAGTGTTTTTTTTAAAAAAAAAAAATCATAATTTTTTTATAGTAAATTTTATGAAATGATGAAAATAATAAAATATCTTTAGAAAGACCATTTAATGGCAAGAAAAGTGCTATCTAATATGTGTGGGTACCGTAAATGAGTAAGAGGTAAATTACAGCTAAGCACAAACACCACAGAAATGTAAAAACAGCCCTGATCCTTAACGGTAGGAAAATCTAAAAACGGTCTGGTCAGTAAGGGGTTAAATAAAATTATCAATACATCAAAGTTATTGTATTCCTTCATCAGTTTTAACGCTGCTAGTATAGACTCAAGGGGGTTCGTCAGAGTCAAAAGGGTGTCATCCGCAAATTGAATAATCTTATGCTCGGTTTGGCCAAACAGGATACCCTGTACTTCTTTTTGTGTAATTAGAGCCGCTAAAGGTTCCATGTCCAGAATGTAGAGCATGGGAGCCAGTGGGCATCCTGCCGTGTTCCATTTTTAATGTAGAAGTATTCTGATTCCATAGCCGTGCCAATAACCTTTGCTGTTGGATTTGTATATAGCATCATAATGCTGTTTCTGAAGTTACCTATCATACCAAATTGTTGTAAAACCAAATCCATAAATTGCCAATTCAACCTGTCAAACTCCTTTTCGGCATCTAAAGCCAAAAAGGCAGCTTTGATTTTTTTTTTTTTTTTTATTGATATCATGGATTAGATTCAGGACAATACGGATATTATCAGTAGCTCCTCTATCTCTGAAGAACTCTGCCTGGTCACCATGAATTAATGAAGGAATTATTTCCTTAAGTCAATTTGATAGGACTTTTAAATAGATCTTGACATCCAAATTTATCAAAGAAATGGGCCTATAATTTGAGGTTTTAGTAGAATCTTTGCCTTCTTTTAATATTGGGGAGAATAGAGGCCTGAATATATTCCTCAGGTAAATGTTCCTGTCTTGGAAGGAGAGAGAATACCCTCAGTAATAGTGGGGTCAGCACTGTTTGAAATTTTGATAAAAGAGAGATGTGAAGCCGTCTAGCCCCAGAGCTTTATTTTGTTTCAGGTTTACTATTACCTCATTAATCTAATTCATGGATATTGGCCTATTCATATTAAATTACTTATAAATTTAAAAGGGGAAATATTAGACGCATATATGTCAATTAAAGTGTACAAAATGTCATTTATTTTAACTATAAGAATTTGATATTGCCCATTAGGGTCCTTCTCCTGAAATATCAACTCAATTTTCTGTTTACTAGACAATATTACAGCTAGCATAGAATCATAGAATCTTCGGCCCAATGAGATTCCTGAATAAATGCAACACCAACATTATGATCACACAGGAGGTTATATAAACTTCCTCTCTTCTGTGGAGTGTTAAGACCCTTGATACTAATTGAAAAGTACTTAAATGACATAAATATGTAGTTTGTGCTTTATACTTCCACTTTCCACCCCTTTCCATTCCCTTCCTATCTATTCCCTTCCCCACCCCTCCCCTTCCCCATGTCTTATCAGATTCCATACTATATCGACAGTCCAGGTGAATTAGCCTGCATTGTGGAGAATACACAACATTCATACTACTTTCATACCAGATTAACACATGAAATCTATACATTATGTGTTAATCTTCCTTCGATGTCTAACAGGTGTAAGAGCCCAAGAGGGGAATAAACTATAATGGAATATTATCTTCCCACTTTCCACTTATGCCAAAAAAAAAAGATTGGACCAGTATCTTCCCTCTTCTCTCCATCCCCTTATTTACCACTTCCCGTGAAAAATTGGGAAATATGTTATACAGAGAGAGGGGAAAAAAACCTCATATGTTCCCTTTAATACTTAAGAACCTTAAGTTCCTCTTACCTAAAAATTTCTTTAATCCTTTTTTTTCATATGTTTGTAACTTACCTCAAAAATATAAGTGTGTCTTTCCTTTGATTGTCAAATTGTGACCCACTACGCTTTACTATATGTTTATCTTGAGTGCCTATATTCAAGTAACTGTAGCATTTTATGCCCAGTGTTAACTTCCCCTTTAGAGTCTTATTTTATCTTATTGATTGTTGGTCTCAAATGTCGTTTTCTTTGCATAGTCCCATTTTCACAAGTTTCTGGCGTGCTTGGGAAGGGTCTTTAAACATCATTGAGGAGTTTTCAAACTGAATAATCAAAGCTACTGGAAACCCCCATCTATAGGCAATGTGATTTTCTCTCACTATTTTTGTGCAATCCTGGAACTTTCTTCTGGCTTGTCTGGTAGCATATGATATATCTGCGAATATCTTCACCTCTTTATATTGTTCCAACTTAGTTCTTTTCTTGCAGTTTGTGTGATTACATTTTTAATATAATAAGAATGAGAATCTCACTATTACTTCTTTCGGTAGGTGCTCAGCTACGCCTTTAGCTTTCGGTAAACGAAGGGAAATTGACCCAGATTATGTGAGGGAATTAATGAAGAACATAGATCCAATAGAAATGTTTTTAATTTTTCTTTCGGATAATCCTCAGATATGCCTCTGATTCTCATATTTTTTTCTTCGGGCTCTGTTTTCCATTCCTATAGTTTTAGCTTCCAGATCTTTCAGTTTATTTTCTTTATTTTCTAGATTTTCATGTTTGATAATAATTTGTAATTTTCTTGCAGATCGTTTATTGTTTCTACTTAAAGCGAAATAGAGTGGAGAATTTGGGAAGTTTCTTCTTTAAATGCATCCATGAGACTTGACATGTCTTGCTTTATTTTTTTATATAAATTGCCCATTAGTTCCGTCACACATTCCCTGGTTAAAGGTTGAAAATGTTCAGGTTTTTCCTGTTGATTTTCAGCATTATTAAGATTGGATTGATTAATTTCTGAGCTGCCCAGTGAACTTCTTGATTCAGTTTACCTTCCTGAATTCTGAGGCGAATAATAAGTATTTATAGGTTTCTTTTTAACTGAGATTTGTGACCTTTCTTTTGTGGGAGCCATGGTGGGAAAGAGTTCATTTATTCTGTTAGATTTAACAGAAGAGATATCTCTTTAAGAGGAAATTCCTTTGCTGTAATGGTTTTTACTATCTTTCTTTCCACCTTCTTTTTCATGTTAACGTTTAGTCTAGGTTGGTCTGTTTTCTCATCTTTTCCCTCTTTTTTTGTCTTGTGCTTGCTTTTATGTTTAATATTCGGGGGGTACTACCCTAACAAGGAGCTTGCTGAAAATGGCTTACATCCCCTTAAGTGTGTTTAAAACTTTTTCCCTTTTTTTTTTTTGCTCTTAGTTTTGCCAGTTTGGAACTTGCAGTAGCTTGTTGTTTTTTTACTCCTTTTGCTCGCATAATTATCAGAGGTGTTTTCCCAGCATTCATTACACCAGTCTCTGTTATATTGCATATAGTTGTTAAATATTTGGAACTCACGGCACCCAGTTTTAGATCCGACTTGTACCTTCCATCCTCCACACCATCTGCCACCAAAAGTATACTGGACCGGTCACCCTGGCTCACTGACCCACAGCGTACAACCCAGAGCCACCCGTCTGGTTAGTTCCCTCGCCAGGAATATCTCCTTCGCTTCACCTTGCTTCAAAAGCTTCAGTAGCGTGGCCCGTGCCTTGAGACAGCTTTGCTCCCCCTCCCTGCTCTTACGCACGAACGACTAATGACTGCGTTGTGCGTCGTATCTACGTCATCGCACCCCAGTGTGTATTTGTTTACATTGTAATGCAGCAATTTAACCCCTTAAGACCGGAGGGCGTACTATTACGTCCTCTAATAGGCGGCTCTAAACGCCGCCGGGCGTAATAGTACGCCCTCCGGTCTTTCTGTACTTACCCGGTCGCCGGCGGTCCCACGCCGGCGATCGCGGTGGGGGGGACTCCCAGGGAGCCCCCCGCGGCACGACCGTCCTCCAGGAAGCCCCCCGGCCGTGTGAGAGTGGGGTCCTAGCGAGGACTCCACAATCACATGGCCGGGTATAGCTGGCTTCTGTATTGCCAGCAGGGGGGCTGCCTGTAATTACAGGGGGTCCCCCTGCTGGCTGAAAATAAAAGTAAAATAAGTTAAAAGTGTAAAAAAATTAAATTATATATACTTAGATCATATATATATATTATATATATATGATCAAAGTATATATATACACATATACATACACACATGTACAGCGTCTAGGTGTATTTTACTATTAATATATATATCATTATATATATATATTAATATCAAATTACACGTAGACTGATACTGATTAAATATATATATAATTATTGTTATATATATATTTATATATATTATAAAAAAAATTAAAATGTAAATACGTTAAAAAATAAAATTACAAAAATAATTAAAAATAAATAATTAAAAAATATATAGATGTGTTATTTCGTTCTAACTGTATTGTGAAATTAATATATATATATATATATCAAAATACACATAGAACGAAATAATATATATATTTATACACATAAATATATACGTATATATCACTATATATATACCTATATATAAATAAAAATATTTTTTAAAAATTATATAGATATATACATATATGTACACATACGTATATATATACATATATTGATTCTACATATATATTTATGTAATATTTTTACATAATTAGGTATCTTAATTAATTACAATTAGCAGGACCTGCATGACAACCCCTGCCGAAAGTAAAGGGAATTTAATTTGCTAGCACTATATTTAACCCTATAACTTTCCGAGACACCATAAAACCTGTACATGGGGGGTACTGTTCTACTCGGGAGACTTCGCTGAACACAAATATTAGTGTTTCAAACAGTAAAATGTATTACAACGATGATATCGCCAGTAAAAGTGACGTTTTTTGCATTTTTCACGCACAAACAGCATTAAACGGACAATATTATTGCTATGATACTTTTTACTGTTTTGAAACACAAATATTTGTGTTCAGCGAAGTCTCCCGAGTACAACCCCTCATGTACAGGTTTTATGGTGTTTTCAAAAGTTACAGCGTCAAATATAAGGCTTGCGTTTCATTTTTTTCACATTAAAATTCGCCAGATTGGTTACGTTGCCTTTGAGACCCTATGGTAGCCAAAGAATGAAAATTACCCCTATGATGGCATACCATTTGCAATAGTAGACAACCCAAGGTATTGCAAACAGGGTATGTTCAGTCTTTTTTAGTAGCCACTTAGTCACAAACACTGGCCAAAATTGGCGTTTTTTGCATTTTTCACACACAAACAAATACTAACGCTAACTTTGGCCAGTGTTTGTGACCAAATGGTTACTAAAAAAGACTGGACATACCCCATTTGCAATACCTTGGGTTGTCTACTATTGCAAATGGTATGCCATTATGGGTGTAAATTTCATTCCCGGCTACTATACAGTCTCAAAGGCAACGTAACCAATCTGGCGAATTTCAATTTCAAATGTAACGTGCTATATTTGACCCTGTAACTTCCCAAAACGCCATAAACCTGTACATAGGGGGTACTGTCTTACACGTGAGACTTTACTGAATACAAATATGTGTATTTTATTGCAGTAAAAGCAAACAGTATTATGACACTGACCGTTAAAATGTCATGTAGAACTAAAAAAATAAAAAAAATCTTATTTTCTCCCATTTTTTCATATTAAATTATGTTTCATAGCTAAATATTTGATATCAAATGAAAGCCCTGTTTCCCCTGAATAAAATGATATATAATAAGGGTGGGTGCATTTACTATGAAAGAGGTGTATTACGGTTGGACAGACATGTAGCGGAAATGCCAGGTTTTGTTTACATTTTGTTTTGTTCACAACGTGTACATTTGGCTCCGTCCTTAAGGGGTTAATCTCTGCTCATCCTATCAGTATGCCTCTGCCACCAATTAGCTGTGAAAATGCATCTATATGTCCAATTTATTAAATTATGAGATGCAGTTGAAGTATGATTTTTATTCTACTCACAAAAGTAACAAAATGTAAAAGTAAAAAGTAACAAAATGTACAAGTAAAAAAAATGTTTCACGTTTAATGTGCATTTCATTCAAAGGTGAACCTTCCACCAAGCTTATCTTGTAGAGCAGTGATGATGAATGTATTGCACTGATGCAATTTCTGCTGCTGAGGCCCTGGGGTGGCACTGAATCTGCAGCCAAAGTAGCCATCGTTGCTAGTTGATCCAGCTAGCCAGGAAATGTAATGACAAAGAACATGTTGATCTAAGTGTATTGATGGACATAAACATAGTGTAAGGATAGTGCATGAATATAGTGGAGGCAGAAAGTGAAGGCTGGACTTTTTGGTTAAAAGTAGAGAATTTATAGGATCTATGGAATAGGGAGACCATGAAAATTTGATGGAGTGAGCTCAACTAATGAGTGGGAACATGTATTGAAAGATTTAAAACATGGGTGAAGAAACACCTTATGTGTATGGTATATGAAATTGATGTGTCCGAGAGACTGGGATGATGGAAGAAAAAGATGGGAACACTAATGAAGAAAGTTTGAACTGTAATGGTGATAGTGGAAAATGAAAATTTCACATGAAGAGACGATATGAATAAAATACAAACACAATCGGTATGGTCATTTTTAGTTCTATTTCTTAAATTCTATATAAAATCTGGCATTTGGGGTAAAATGAATGCCATCATAGAGCAATGATATTGTATTTTAAAAAGGTCAAAATACTGTAAAACACAGCAGATTATTAATGTTAAATGATTTCTTAGTGTTTAATGTTAACATGTTGGTTTATATGAGACTAGAATATCTGCCAATAAAACAGAAATTATTTATCAGAAAATGTATTTTGAACAGTTCATAAAATATACAATGAAGTCCTACTGAGCAACTCTGCAAAACATTAGAAAATTTATATTTTTCACACTTATTTTGCATAGTATTTGTTGACTGGTCATGTCGTTTTTTTGTTTTTTTTAATTTCTCTGCTTTTTCTTGGAAAATAAATGGGTTAAGATGCCAAAAGCATCTTATTTGATGCAATGATTTCAAAATGCTTGATGCTGTCATGTTGCCGTCTTTGGAACCCTAGGCCAGCAATTTTCTGGCCTATGGTGAAGCCAATCACTTGCTGTTGAGAAAAGCACATTAATTATGATTTAATGGATTAAAGTATTGATTCGCCATGGGGCAGGCACTAATTAACCTTCTTTCACTGTAATGTTCTGAGCTAAAGATTGTGTTTGTAATAGCAGCATTAGAGTTTATTTTCTAAATAATGAATTATGGTGAATTGAACATAAAGTTGCCAAAAAAAAATAAAAAATAATAATATAAATTGCAAGAAATGCCTCAAATGTTACACAGATTCCAGAGAATTGTATAGCTTTAACTCTATATCAATTAGCTGATAGAGATGTCGCGAACCGTCCGCGAACTTCTCGCGAACGGTTTGCCGCGGTTCGCCACGAGCTGTTCGCGGCGAACTCCGGTCAGCTGACACATCCCGGCCAATCTCCAGCAGACCCTCCCTCCCAGACCCTCCTACTTCCTGGACAGCATCCATGTTTCAACATGCTGACACATCCCGGCCAATCTCCAGCAGACCCTCCCTCCCAGACCCTCCTACTTCCTGGACAGCATCCATGTTTCAACATGCTGACACATCCCGGCCAATCTCCAGCAGACCCTCCCTCCCAGACCCTCCTACTTCCTGGACAGCATCCATAAAACATGGATGCTGTCCAGGAAGTAGGAGGGTCTGGGAGGGAGGGTCTGCTGGAGATTGGCCGGGATGTGTCAGCTGACCGGAGTTCGCCACGAACAGCTCGTGGCGAACCGTTCGCGGACGGTTCGCAACATCTCTATTAGCTGATACACACTTTAGGGTACTTTACTTCCAAAACTTCCAAAAATAATCCTTGTGCACCAAGTTTAAATGGTTGAAAATGGAAAATGCTATTCAAATGGTTTACAATAATTAAAAAAATGTTTAGTGCTAAACTGCATACGTTGGGGCAAAATACCAAATTGATAGCACTGTAGATTTGTTATAGCTTGACTGCTTTACCCCAAATTTTGCAATTCCATTGTCAGATTACCATATTAGCTGTTTAGTAAACAAAAAACATTGGGGTCAGTTTACTAAATTGAGTCCCTAGCAGGGATGGGAAGCCTTTGGCACAACAGATGTTATGGACTACATCTCCCTTGATGCTTTGCCAGCATAATAGCTGTAGGAGCATTATGGGAGATGTAGTCCAAAACATTTGAAGTGCCAAATGTTGCCTACACCTACTGTTTTCTGGTCACAGTGCACTTTTACACAAAGAAAGGCATATACAAGCTTGTTTATGTTTGACGGGAATCCACCAGTTCAGTAGATTCAATTGCAATTTTTCATGACAAAAAAAATGCTTATTTCCTGGTGTAAAATGTATGTCCAAAGGGAGAGGAGAAGTAAGAATGGGCAATAAAACCAAGTGGCATAAGAGAATCTAAAAGTAGAAAAGAGGGATATAAAATATGTAAGAACATAAAAGGGGAAGAAAAAATCTGAAAAAGAAAAGGGTAAAACGGATAAACAAAATGTTCTCGTGGATGTGAAATGCAATGGATAGGAAATAATAAGGGGACAGAAAAATTTGGGGAGTTTTAGCAGAAGGAGACGTGATGGTAAATGCAATGATGGCGAGGAGATAAAAGTATTTAGGGATGGAGAAGAAAGGACAACAGCTGAGCTAAATAATAAGAGAAGTGAGGCACAAAACAAGTAACGTTAGATAAAGGAAAGTGTAGGACAGGGATGGGCAACCTTCGGCACTCCAGATGTTGTGGACCACATCCCCCATAATGCTCTTACACACATAATGCTGGAAAAGCATCATGGGAGGTGCAGTCCAAAACATCTGGAGTGCCGAAGGTTGCCTATGCCTGGTGTAGGATGTTATAAAAAATAAAAGAAGCTGAGTAATGGTAATCGTCGTCAGTGCATTGCAGTGGTGAATCAGACTTATGATAACAGTTGTGGGAGAAAAAAAGGAAAGAAAAGCATTTAACAGTGAAATAAAACAAACGTCTATTTGTACTATATTAAAACTGCTGCCTGTCTAGCTGTAATCACTCAAATAATGCTGTTTCTCTAACCGGCAATGAAAGAGGTCATATTTAATGTAGTCCTAATGAATACAGTTTATGAAGTCAGAGGTGCTCATTAAATGCAGTTTATTTACCCAATATCTCACACGTGGCACTTTCATCAGCAGTGCAAATAACAATGTGTGGGGAGAAAATGGGACACGTTAGTAAGCACTGTACTTACTGTGAGAATTATACACCTACATATACACATTCATTTTAATCTACTACTCAAAATTGCAAGTGCTTTTATGTTGAATCTGTTTAAGATGAGTAATAATTGATCCCATTTATATTAATATTTCCAAAAAAGGATGGTATTTGGGCTGGAAGCATTATGCTTTGAGGGCAAGAACAAATTGTTGGTCTTTTTCCCACATATTGCACAGGTCTCAGTGGGTCGTCCTATTAACGTGGAGCTAGCGGCGGAACTACCGCGGTCGTAGGGGTCACAGCTGCCCTGTCGACCCCTGCAACCGAGGTGTCTGGTGGCATTGTGGTGCAGCCAGGGCCACATTAAAGGGGCCCATGGTTTAGAGCCACCCGATGACAGTGGATTTCCTGGGACTTGATCAGCGCTGCAGAACTTTAAAAGCACGACCGGGCTCCAGTTATGATGTCAGAGCTGGGAGGAAGCAGCCATTCCTCCCAGCTAACGGAGCGCCGTGCAGGAGGAGACCACTGGGGAGTAGAGGAGGACGTCAGAGTGGGAGCTCTGACTCCTATCAGCATGAGGCATCCACTGGACCCCATGGAAGTCACTAAATATTTTGGACAGTTTGCATGTGTGTGTGTGTGAGAGAATGTCTGTATCAGTATGTCTGTGTGTGTGTGTGTGTGTGTGTATGTGTGTCTGTATGTGTATCTCTTTGTCTGTGTATCTGTTTATCTGCATGTGGGCCTGTCTGTGTACCTGTTTTTCTGCATGGGTATCTGTTTGTCTGTATGTGTATCTGTGTGTCCACATGTGTGTGTCTGTGTATCTGTATGTGTGTCAGTGTTTGTATCCGTAGAAGAGTTATTCTGTGTATCTGAATGTGTGTCATTCTGTATGTCTGTGTATTAGCATGTGTGTCCGTGTATGTATCTGTATGTGTTATACAAATGGAGGGGTGTGGAGTGGTGGGGGTGGGAGATGCATCAGGGGGCCCCAGGACACTTTTTGCACCAGGGCCCTGTGATTTCTAGTTACGCCTCTGCGTCGAGCATATCATATATGGATATGGCTGTTGGATGCTGCAGGGATAGTGAGGTGTGACATCATGTATGTCTGCTACCTCCATGAGTATGCATACCCTCAAACTGCAAAATCCCTAGTGGGCAGGGTACAAGGGGACAGGCCATTAATACAAACTCCATCATTAGTGTTGCCTTAAGTGAGGAGGTCCACCCAAAGAGTGGCATAAGTGCATGAAGGGTGGATCATGCAGAGAGTGTTTTTACTCTTTGCATGGCCCTAGGGTCCTTAATGTACTGAAGTGCTTGCGCTATATTTTTTTTATTCCTTGGTGTTCACAAAAAGCGGAGCACCAAGGAATAAACTTGGGATAGCAGGAGAGGACACTGAAATATGGACTGTCCTGTCTGAATAGGCATAGTTGGAAGGCCTGAGTAAGATCTGTACAGTATGACAGAGATCTGTGCGTTCTTAAGAAACGTTTCCCACAACTTTACTGCCATCAATAATAACTAGTGTATTATGAATGTTTTGAGCGCTGTTTCACCCCTCCCATGTGTTACGGTACCTTCAGCATAAAATGTACAAACCGCCGTTTAGTGAATGCTCCCCGTTCGCAATAATGTTGGCTATAAGCGTATCCAATACAACCATGCGAACCGCCAGCAAGGGAACACTCAAGCCTCAAGCTCACGAACCGCCAATATCAGCCGAACGTCGGTATCTCCCAAGCGGCTGATAATTCCAAATAGCAGTCTCTAGTCGCCGGTAATAAAATCCCCCCCCAATAACAAGACCAAGCTCCGCATTGATGGTGTTCGTTTGAAAAAGTGTCCGTTTTCAGTTCCATGAATTTAGTACCGAACACCTCTGGTCTTTCGCATGGTTTAAAATGGTCGCCGCCTCGTGGTCGACATACGTACGACGACCACCCTGTATTCGGTTTTAATTGAGAAGTGTCTGTGGTTAACCGCAACGTTCTAATTGGGATCAATAGGTTAACCAGCAGCACACTTCTCTTCTGGGTTGCCGTCCGTTCGACAGTTTTGTTCGGTAAAAAAGTCAATTCACTTAAATCCAGGCATATGAATGGGGGAGTTCATGAAACAAGCAAACAGACGAACCCAGCAATCTTAGTTCATACGGATGGGTCTGTCACACCATGAGTACCAATTTAGGAGGGACGGTCCTTTTTTGGGATCAATTTTTCGAATAAATTTATGTTATCTTTTAGCCAAGTGAGGTTATATACCTTGTAAATGTTGCACTATATAAAGAGAGAAAACTTTTATCTTGATAGCCACACATGTTTTTCACAATCCCAATTCCTAGACTTGGAGATTTGTTTTGTTTTTTACAAACTGCAATTTTGATTAATTTGGGCCAATTTGGTGATTGATTGAATTTACAAACTTTGATTTAAAGTGTAGCCAAATCACAGACCGAATCAAGAATGCAATGGACAAATGTCTGTTTTGATTCTTGATTTGGTATTCTGAAGTGATTTTTAGGAAAAAAGATGATTGATGTCTAGGGGATAGTCACTAACTGCTGACTTTATTCATAGCTCAAATGAGAAGTGAGCAATATAGGAGAAAAGAGAAGGAGGAGTAAAATAAAATTATATTTATATATTACATATTTACTAAACATGTAATATATATATATAAAAATACTTTCTATTGGTTACTTCTTTTGATTTGGTCTGTGAGCCAAATGGTGGAAAAATAAATAATATTTATATTATGTATATATTTTGTAGTGCACTGATTGGCCTATTTTGGTTCACCTGATTAATTTTTCATTATGAAATTAGGATACGCTAAATCAGTGTATGGTCAAAATTGGGCCGTCCCAAAATACGTTTTTTGTTTGTTTTTTTGGGCAGAATTGATTTAGTCGAAATACATATTTCTGATGTGTACAAGCCTACCAATTACCAAGTGCTTCTTCTATAAATGATATACTGAGATTATTCAAGGATTTTTATAGTATGGATATGTGATGTCCTAATTGCAATTCATTTTTCATTGTTGCTAGGAGACCAGTAAATAATGGCTGGTCTGACATAAAGTCAACATTCTGAAACACATTGATGTTATGAGTGTCACAGCTGTGTTATCTAAGAATGCAAACTGTGCTATATTTTTTGTGTAGCAATTTAAGGGTTTATATAGGTATCTTAGGAACCAGTAAAAGCTTTATTGTTGGCTTAGATCTTGACAGGTCACATTCGTTTGATCTGTCTTGTGTCTACCACACAATGTTTGTACTGCTATCTTAGCAACTAAAAGGATCATAATCAGCCTTTAGATGTAACCAATAATAAAACAATCCTTGCAATTATGATATTGCATAGACTTCGTTCTTCATATGGGTCAGGCTACAAATATGGAATACGTTTATCCCCATTTATGTAGCTCAATGGTTTGAATAAAGTCTGAGTAACAAATCATGGAGAATTAATCACATGAATTAACAAAAAAATACCAAGCAATTTCTCAGTTATAGATAATATATCATGCAGGATTCTACCTTGCACAATTTTTTTTATTTTCTTTTAATATATGTTAATTTAAGGGCTTCACCTGGCACAAAGTCACTTATGTTTATCCATGCAATAATTAATTATAAGAAAGTTTGGCTATATCTGCTACCTAAACCTGGGCATAATTCAATCTACGGTTTGTACTAACACAATTGCCAGTGGCTGTATCTATTAATATACAAGAAAACCAGGCATTTACTACTGACATCCGTATTCATTCAACCTTGATATTATACTTTATAGACCCACCTTTGCCTATTGAAATGTTTTTAGTTAGATTTCTACCATCTGAATCCTGCAATTTTTGACTGTTTGTTTAGACCAAATTGTTTATGCCCTATCATGGTTGTGAATGTTAGTGAACATACATTTCAACAGCAGTATTTAAAGAGTTTCCATCATGCTGAGGTTTGGGCTTTGACGTGGTTGTTTTAAGACATTCGGATTCTTAGTTTTAAATCACGCAAGCTTAGTTTTGGCTCTGTGCTGGGATCATTGCTGTGAGCACGGGGTGTGTCAGCTGTCACTCTAATGCACCCGCTTTACAAGCAACAGGGAGATCAGAAAATGAGGGATACCTGTGCTCTGTCTCTGTTGTGTGGGAGCTTTCCCAGTGGAGTCACCACTGCTGTCAGCAATTAAAAATAACAAAAAACATTATTTTAATATCATGTTCCAAACCCTGGAAGATTGGTGAGGAGGTGAGAGGAGTAATGGTAGATCATAAAAAGCTAAAGGCCACTGGGATACATATTGACAGCATATCCTAACAATCTGGGACTTGAAGGACAGGCTGGAGCAAAGGACTGGCTGGGAGCAGGTATTACTATCACCACATTGAGACATCCAGGTTGCATCTGATAAGGGGTTGTTTAATGAGAGTGTAGTGAGTGGCAGTATGTTTTTTGCAATATATTTCCATGGGTCACTGTGTGTGTTTGTGTGTGTGTATATGTATGTTAGTCATTGTGTATGGTCACTCTGTGTGTTAGTAAATGTGTATGGGTCACTGTGTGTGCTAGTTAGTGTGTATAGGTCACTGTGTGTGCTATTGAGTGTGTGTGTTAGTGAGTGTGTATGGGCCACTGTGTGTCAGTGAGTGTGTATGGGTCACTGTGTGTGTCAGGGAGTGTGTATGGGTCACTGTGTGTGTGTCAATGAGTATGTATGGGTCACTGTGTGTGTCAGTGAGTGTGTAGGTAATCACTGTGTATGTGTGTATGTCAGTGATTGTTTAGGAATCACTGTGTGTATGGGTTACTGTGTGTGTTAGTGAGTATGGAAGGGTCACTGTGTGTGTCAGTGAGCGTGTACAACTCATTGTGTTAGTGAGTGTGTAAGGAGGCACTTTGTGTGTTATTGTGTTTGTATGGATCAATACCGGTGTGTCTGTCAGTGTGTGTGTGTGTGTGTGTGTGGGTCACTGTGTGTGCATCATTGTATCTGTATGGGTAGTGTGTGTGCCAGTGTGTGTTAATGAGTGATGTGAGTGTGTGTGTCAGTGAGTATGTGGACAGCAGGGAGCAGGGCCATCATCACAACTACACTGGGTCACCAGGGAGCAGGGCAATGATCTTCAGAAAAATCAAGAGCGTAGCCCCTCATAGGCCAAAATTAAGATGGGGCAAAGAAATAATGTTTTTCAACAATTCTAATGTGCATCAGCAACACAAAACACACATCACTTAGATATCTACAGATAATCATGCACTGCATTCATAGCTATTTACATACTGCCACAGACATCAGTCACAGCTGTCCACACACATCACACACAGCTATCCACATCACACATGGATGGCCATATACATCATACATACAGCCACCTCACACACAGTCAGAACACATACATCACACACAGCTACTATACAGTCACCACATGCATACACAATACACAGCCATTCCACACATACACATGCACACTCATCTCACTGTTTTGCTAGTTTGACAATTTCCATGGGTCCCTTGAGGCACCTCACATGTGGTCTTCTCATGCAGAAAATGCCTGATGTCGTCACAGAGCTTGCAAAGAGAAACCGGAAACGGGGGCTGCAGATGCAGGCTCCAACGCCACCCAGATGTGTTGTTAAATTGTTCTAAAACAGTATGACAAATTACACTGCGAGGATGCCAGGGCAGTCCTAGCATCATAACCACTACAGTGGACTGTAGTAAAGATAACATAGACAGAACTCCTGGGTGCACACCCTAATAAAATCTGCTATGCTTACCTATGGTTAAGATCACTTCTGCAGAACGATGGAGCATTACCCTTGTCTCAATAATTCTGTTTTGGCTTCATCACGGTGCTCTCAAAATTAACAACATTTTTCAGACGTGCCAATAAAAACATCCACGTTGCACTTTTCTACCACCATGCTTCCCCATTGGCAAGGTGTTACTAAGGCGAGGGGCAGTGTTTTGTGCTCAATCCAAAAAGTACAATTCTGACCTCTCAGACCAAATTATATATATTTTTTCTCAGTTTGTTGTGTATCACACATACCTTTTGGCAAATTCCAAATGAGATTTGATACTTGTATTGTCAGCAATAACCATCTTCTTGCCATGTGTCCATAAAGCACAACTTTTGCAGTGATATAGTTCTCCCATAGATAGGTTTTCTTGTCTCGGATATAGATTTGGCCAGCTTCTTTACCAATGATTACCGGTAGCCCCTTCTCATCTTTCACACTTTTCTTTTTATGTAATATTGTATAATTAAGAAAACGAAATAGAAATTGAACAAACACATAGTAACACATGTAACACAATTAGTTTCTTTGCACAGATTTCCATCTTGTTCAACAATTTACATTACGTTCTATAACAAAACAAAAATTCAAACAGAGGAAAAAAAACACCACACCAAACCAAGCCACTGTTTACAAGGAACCGTCTTATTATCATAAGAGTCAGTGACCAAGTCACTACAAACTTGTTCATTGTTTTAAGAGAAAAGTGTTGAATGTATAGCAAATAGTCAATCACCACTGAGATCTCTTCTATATCTATTTCTTTTTCAAGTTGTACTTTGTTACTGGTTGGCAGTAAAGATATGTTGATGCTACTTAAAATGTATCTATACCGTGCTTGGTTGGTTGCAAAATAGTTTTACCTGACTGTAGATTATAAAATGATTCATAATAGCCTGCAAATGTATTAACAATTTTATTAGGATTATATATCTTCCAAATGGTAAGGCTGTCTAGGATTCCATTTTTTATATCTGCTTGACTGCCATTAGTTTAAAACTTGCTCTTTTATATTCTTAATAATCTGTATTCATCTGTATTATGCTTCTTTTAGCTCACTTTTATTTAAGGAATCCTTGCATTCAGTATTTTATTTACTAATTCGTCTGTTTCTGCTACGTCTTTTTTTATGCTTTTAAATTTGAGATCCTAATTCAAGGATTATCTACCAGTCTCTGTTTTAACTTTTTAATCTCTGCTGCATGTTTGGTAAAGTACCTGTGTATTACTATCTTATGGGCTAACCAAAGTGTATGAGCGGAGCTGACTGCGCTTTTTTCCAAAACCATTTTTATTGTGAATGCATTGTACACGAATATAACACGAGTGACATTATCATTTATGCTTTTAAGATGTTATTCGGTAAGTTACATTTACTATTTTGCGGTTTTCTCAACATAAACAAAACAGAAAAAACAAGCAAAATAAATAAGAGTTACCAAACCAAATAGGTCATTGTTAATAAGCAAGAGGTTGAGCTTAGACAGTTACCTTTAGATGTGGGTGTCAGACAGGCTCAGCCATTGCCAGTTCTTCCGAGATACCACTTGCGTGGATCAGGGTTTATGAGTTGCTGATTGAGCTTTTATTACTTTTAACCCCTTAAGGACCAAACTTCTGGAATAAAAGGGAATCATGACATGTCACACATGTCATGTGTCCTTAAGGGGTCAAAGTCATCTTTAATCAAGTCGTCTCCAATCCCTGTTGAATCTACCCATTATCAAACCATCTCATCTCTCTCTCTCTCTCTTTGAGCTTGACTGTCTCTACTCGTGCATGGTTTGACCAAGTGATGTTTCCTCAATGACAAGTTCTAAAGTACTCATATCAGGGAAATATTTCCACACACTGCTAGTTGTTAAAAAGTTAGTTGAATGTAATGCACTAGATTATATTGGATGTACCTCATTTAGAATTTTATTCTAAACAAAATAAGTTTCTTACACATATAATATTTGTATTTGATTTATTTTGATGTCCTAAAATAAAAATTATTTACACCCCAAAGTGTATCACTTCAACCAGAGACTTAGGGTTTCTTAATGATCACTTTAAGAGTAAGCCTTATAACTGTAGTGCTATATCAAATCTAAGAGATGCATCTAACCCCCTTTATCCCTACAAAATATAGGCAAATTCTAAAAATAAAGATATTGAGGCAATTAATCTTAACTTGCAGCCCCTCAGTTGCTAAGATTCACTTTATTAGTGACCTTTGATATATTTTTTATGGAATCCTAATAAAATTGGTCAACATAGACTGTGCGAGACTTAATTAAAGAAAACAAGCATTTGGCAATGTTTTGTGTGATTTCTAGGTCACCGGCAATTTTCTGGCTCCTGAGTCATCAGACTTGCCACACTTTCAAGCCTTCCCTAATAATTCTTAACAAGGTATTGGATCTGGAGTGCAAAGGACATTCATGTTAGAACATTGCCTACACAATTGCTGTATGTTGGATGACAGACTTGGGCTGCTGTGCCACTGGTTACTGGAAAGATGTTCATTTAAAACAAAATCTCATACATTTCAAAAAAAGAATCGATTAACCTCTACCTATAAATTGTGTACACATTTCTCTGTGTTACTGCTAGACCCTTCCTGAAAAAAATCAACTAAAAGAAGATGCAATGTACACACTAAGTAAATAACCATCTTGTATTATTAATTTAAAAAAATGTACCAGCTAAATTTCCAATTCCCCTATCAATGTCCATGCTTCCCAACTCTTTTTTGCTTTGCTCTACCTGCTTACTTTTCCCTTTAGAGAGTAGACAGAACTCTGAATTTTTGGATTCCATCTTTGTTATTTATTAGGGGTAGGGGTAGAATAGCATATGTGCAGACAGCAGTGGATTACCTTCTTTGGTGTCCTGCTTCATGGATGTATTGGGATACAGATTTCAAATAAGACCTCTCAAATCAACAATAACATTATACATGCACTCTACCAATTTTGCATTATGACCCGCTCTATTACAATTTGCCCATGTACCTTGATATTACCTGCCCTCATCTGATATTTGCTGTTAGAGAAGGGCTATGTTGCAGGTGGAAGCAAAAATAAAAAAAAAAGTAAAAAATGTTGTGCCTGTGTACTCCTTGTAGAAAACATTGGTTCCCTGAAGGAAAAAAAATATATTGACTTTTTTTATTTTATATTAACAGGCGATCTTTACAGAGTTCAAGGGAGGAAGCATCAATGTCCTCGGCAAAGCAGTTTCGAAATTCACGAGGACAGTGAGGTGAGAACATTTTCACATTGTTTCTTCTTTTTCTTATAACATCTCGATATTGCTTTCTAAAGCTCGGTTCCTAGGCTGGATGATTTTCTAAACAGTAAATATAACTAGATATCACAAGTATTATAGAAGATAGAACAATAGGGCAATGAATCTCAATAAACAAAGGAAAAGCTGTGAGTTGGCTTAGAATAAAGGGGAATAGATGGATGATGGGTGTATCAGTTTAGGATGGGAGGAATCGATGGATGGGTTGGTAGGTACAAGCTTATTTTGTGGATTTATAATTGGAAATACCTCTAACATAAAAAAACTGACTAAAGAAAAATATATTCTATGTCCTTATTGTTTTAAACCTGCAATTTAAGCATTGATGTTTTGCAGGAATGGCAATGTTTACTCTGCAGGATTGAAAAGCCTCTAGTGGCATACGTTGCATGGTTTAAATGTTTCTAGTGTCTGTCAGAGTAAAACTCAGATGGCCGCTCATGCACACTAACCTCCCAATGCTTTCCTATGCAAAATCGTTGGATTGGCTGAGATCATCAAAACTGATTATCTCAGCCAAGTAAGTTGGGCCAACGGCAGGGAGAGATTATTTTATTAAGTGACTGGGCAACAATATCTGCCCAGTGGCTCGTTTTTAATTACAGTGAGCAGTCTGTTTAGTAAACATTCCCCCACCCACAGCATCACAGGTGAGGGGTGTTTATTTTAACTATTTGCCCATTGGCTGCTAGTGAAATCAGTGAGCAAAAAGTGAAAAATAGACAAATTATCAACAACGTTTAGTTGTTGCATTCCAATTAATTTGTTATGGTGCCTGAGTGTTCTTTTAATTACCTGAATGAATAAGATATGTCATATGATCTGTAGCATCTAAAATAATCTATGAACTATTTTGCATGGCGTAGGGTTTCAGAAACCATTTCCTTTTTTTTTTTTTTGCCAGTATTTGTTGCACTGGCTTTAAAATACCAATATCAAAAAGAAAAAGAAAAAAAGTGCTATTCTACCTAAATGGAGTATGTGAAATGTGGTGACATAAAATATAATTTTTATTTGATAAGTATAAAATATATATAGGAAACAAAGTGGCTAAAAACAATGAGGAGAAAAGAGACTCTCTATAGTACGGCTCAAATAAATAGAACAGGCTAGAATAGTGATATACAATGGTGTGGAGTGTAAATACGTTTGTAGCACTATCTAAGCAGGCTCTAATTAATAGTAGTAAGGAAAAGAACAAAGTGGCAAAACAGAATAATGTTGCCACTTTTATCTTAACAAGGGAGAGAGCACAAAACAGAATTGATAAGCCGAACAGTTAATTGCTGCTGCTTAAAAATTGTCTAGCAGCAGTATTGAGCGAAAGAAGGCGTAATGCCTAGAGGCATTTAGAGAAGGAGTAAAATTCCTATTGGTATTTTATAACCGTTGACATAATTGTGCCGAAAGAGAGCGGTATAAAGTATAAAATTACTGTTGGTACTAGATATTAATCACTGCCGACATGGTAGCAGTGTTACTATTGGTATTTGCAACTGTTGATAAAGTAATACCGAGACATAGCAACCCCATCTACAAATCCCCTTATAAAGACTCCTGTACCAATACAAAACCCCTGCCCCCTTCTACAAAATCCCTGCAGCCCCACACACACAGTTACAGGCAGACAGTCACACATACAGTCAAAGACAGTCATGCACACAGTTACAGGCAGATAATCACATATACATTCAAACACACACACACACACACACAGGCAGACAGTCACACACACACAGTAAAAGGCAGCAGCAGACAGTCACATGCACACAGTCACAGACAGATAGTCACACACGGTTACAGTCAACATCAAACAGTCACAGGCAGACAGTCACACATACATAGTCACATGCAGACAGTCACACAGTCACACACACTGTTATAGGCAGACAGTTACACACACAGTCAGTTACAGGTAGTCACACAGAGTCATAGCCAGGCAGTCACACACACAGTTATTGGCAGACAGTCACATATACAGTCACACACACACACAGTCACAGGCAGAGAGTCACACACACATACACAGTTACAGTCACACACACAGTTACAGGCAACATAACACAGTCACAGGCAGACACACAAACACACACACACACCATTACAGGCAGACAGACAGACACACACACACAGTTACAGGCATGCAGTCACACACACACACACACATACGCAGTTACAGGCAGACAGTCACACACACACAGTTACAGGCATGCAGTCACACACACACACACACACACACACATACACAGTTACAGGCATGCAGACACTCACACACAAACACAGTTACAGGAAGACAGTTTTACAGACCCAGTCACACACACATTATTACTTACAGACAGGAGCTGGAGGATTTCCCTGAAGTCCTTCCCTGGAGGCTGGAGACTGTTAGGTGGAGAGGCAGGGATTCCTTCTTGCTGCACCTCCATGTGCAGCAGTAACAGTAGCGGGTAAGGGCCGTATTAAGACCCGCCCCCGCTGCTGATTTGGCTCCGCCCGATATTGCTTAGCCCCGCCCCCACTTTCCTTCCGTGCGGCCAGTTCAGCTGCTCCTTGCCTGTATGAGCTGTTCTGGCCGCACAGCACCCTAACTACCATGGGGCACTGTGCGGCCACAGCTCACACAGCCCCCTCCAGCCCCCAGACCAGGGTCATGGCACCCCCCACCCAGTGGCACCCGGGGCGGACAGCCCCCTCGGCCCCCCCTTAGTATGCCACTGGGGGGGCAGCCTAAATGAAGAGTCAGCAAGGAGCAGGAAGGGTCTGCAAGGAGCAGGGGCAGCAAGGAGCAGAAAGGGTCTGCAAGGAGCAGGGGCAGCAAGGAGCAGGAAGGGTATGCAAGGAGCAGGGGCAGCAAGGGGCAGGAAGGGTCTGCAAGGAGCAGAAAGGGAGAGAAGGAGCACAAAGGTAAAGGAGCAGAAAGAATCAGAAGGAGCAAAAAGGTAAAGTAGAAGAAGGAGCAGAAAGGGATGGCAAGGAGCACAAAGCTAAAGTAGGAGAAGGCGCAGAAAGGGTCTGCAAGGAGCAGAAAGGAATCAGAATGAGAAAGGAGCAGAAGGGCGCAAAATAAGCAGAAAGGTAAAGCAGCAGAAGGAGCCAAATATGTCAGAAGAAAAAGAAGGCTTTCAAATGAAGGAGAAGAAAAGGAGATTGGAGCAGGAAGGACAAATTAAGTGAACCCTCCACTTTATTCTGGACCATCATAAGGCTTTGGTACCTGGGCCTGGCAGGGAAACTCTGGACCTACTCATCTCCCAGGTAAAAAAAAATATCAGTGTTATTTACTGAGTGTCAGGAAGCACAGAGTGCCGCTGGGTAGGGGCGTTGCTGATTGGCTAGAGTGGTCAGCTGGCACTCTAAGCCAATCAGTAGCTCCCCATTCATAAAAAAGTAAAAAACTTTTATGAACCAGGAACTAGCGATTGGCTTAGAGCGTTAACGGTCAACTCTAGCCAATCAGCGGCATCCATGCCTGACGTCAATCTGCACTTCCTGACACTCCGTTTCAGATGCCGACTACCACTGAGCGACCTGGAGCTGGAGGAAGCCTTTGGGGTTAAACCATTTGAGAGCGGTTTAACCCCTTAAAGGAAAGAGAGCACCCAGGGGTTTCCTGGCATCATAGCATTTTCATTTAGATGAAGTTGTTATGGTGACCAGAATGTTCCTTTAATTTGCTTAAAGGAACACTATAGTGTCATGAATACAAACGTATTCCTGACACCATAGTTGTGAAAACGCTATTCACCCTGGCTTTATGTGATAATGACTATGCTCCTCCCCTTCATGACACTGTCAAAAAGGGGCCAAGCATAGATGTCATTACAATTATGCCCCCCCACCCCCCCTGGAAAAATTCCTGCGGACGCCCATGCTTTCTACCGCTCTCTTTTGGCACAATTATGTCAACGGTTATAAAATATCAATAGGAATTTTACTCCTTCTCTAACTGCCTCTAGGCATTACGCTTTCTTTCGCTCAATACTGCTGCTAGACAATTTTTAAGCAGCAGCAATTAACTGTTCCGCTTATCAATTCTGTTTTGTGCTCTCTCCCTTGTTAAGATAAAAGTGGCAACATTATTCTGTTTTGCCACTTTGTTCTTTTCCTTACTACTATTAATTAGAGCCTGCTGAGATAGTGCTACAAACGTATTTAGACTCCACACCATTGTATATCACTATTATAGCCTATTTTTTTGAGCCGTACTATAGTCTCTTTTCGCCTCATTGTTTTTAGCCACTTTGTTTCCTATATATATTTTATACTTGTCAAATAAAAATTATATTTTATGTCACCACATATCACATACTCCATTTAGGTAGAATAGCACTGTTTTTCTTTTTGATATTGGTATTCACTGTTTAGGGGTTATCCCCCTTTCTTCCTGCTTTCTACCTTTAGGAACTAACAGTTAGGCTGTTTTTCCTTTTTCTCCCTAGTAAACTGGCTTTAAAATGTTTTAGCTCTGTAATTATACAAAATTAATTATCTTAAAATGTGTTTTATCAGCACGTGAGATTTTTAGCATTTGCTCAACTCTAGAACACTAGCATTGTAGAATTTTTTTGGCCTTGAAAAAATTGATCTATTTCTTGAGTTGCCTGATGCACAGTGAGTATCGTCTCAGTTGATTAATACTCTGATAAAAAATGCAGTCAGCCATATTGTGTGGGGCAACCACTGTGACGTGCCAAAGATATACTACTATCAAGTAAGTCAGGCCTGCCATAGGGCCCATTAGTCTGAATGGGAATAATCGATTTAAAAGCAGTGTCTGCTAGTTATCTTATGTTACATTTAAATATTGCATGTGGCTACTTATAACTGCATTGATCGCAAAACCTTCTTTTCGTAATTCACCTCTGCTGCTTGCATTTAAAATATTATTTTTAGGGATATACTTTAAAATCCATTTATGCTTTCTGTGATTTTAATATTTTTTCAAATGTAACATATATATTAGTTTTTCTGTGAAAACATTTTTTCCACTGAGCTGTAAATGGGTTTATAAAAACAACAAATACTTAATAAACAAGTTCAGATAAACAGAAAACAGAGTGAAAAGGCCATACATAATTGAGCTTTGAGTCTAAAGGAAGAGAGGTGTTAAAAGCTTTGTCTAGAAGGGAATATAGATTCCCCAGGTATTATGTTGTCATGTGATAACCCTTTCACTACTGAGCACTTTTTCATTAAAAAAAAATATTAGCGTAACATTTATTTGAAGCAAGGATGCATAAGTAGCATATAGAGATGTTATAAAAAAAGCTATTTTGTGTACAGATTGCTTTTCAGACAAATGTAAACATTATAATTATGCAAATGTAAACAATTTTCATTTTTACTTATTCTTTCATTATTTATTAAAAAAAAATTATTTGGCTTTAGAAAGTATACAGTATCTTGCAATATTTCACAAAGAGGCCTCGATTACGTGTATCATCTGTTTGTTTGGTTCGTGTAAGCTTTTTATCGATTCAAATTTAATTGAATTTCTGCCTTAAAAGGCTTATCAGCAGCTGACAAATATCTGATCGAATATATGTCTGCCTGATTGAGTCTGGATCTTCTGTCCTGCATTTGGATCTGGAGTTTCAATTGTATTTGTATGCTCTGTGGGAAGAGAGCTCATCTGGCTGGTAGAAAACGCACCAATTTGTAGTGTGATTTACTGCATTTTGTATTCTGAAATGTTATTATAACAGACATTTATTTTTTTCCTAAATGCAGTCAGTGTGACAAAAAATAAAATTAACTAAAAATGGTCAAATACCTTTTAAGAATTTCTAAGGACCCTGAAGGAATTTACTAGACAGCTTACTGAAAGTGGCAACATAATGTAAAAAGAAAGCCTACATTTAAACATAATGCCAATGTACAGTGAATGCAGTTAAATCAAACATTTCTAAAAATAAAGATATTTATGTATTTCTGGAACGCTAACACTGCAATGGTATGGAGTCCATTCACTACTCCCCATCCCAGTCTGTAGGAATGGTATGACCTATTGAAACTTCCTTTACTGTTAGGAAGCAGAGGGCAATCTGACATTTGCAATACACTTCCAGCCATTAAATCAGAGACCAGTGAGTTCTGGCAGAGAAATGTGTTCCTCTACATACTGGCAATCATTCATAGCGTGTAGATGAGGGTGAGTGAGGCTTTATGGAATAACAGTGTTATTTCTTAAAGTGAGAATTCAATGTGAATCAAAAGAGAATATCAAAATTAAGGTCAAAATAGCTAAAATGATTTTTTTTTTTTTTAGCTATGTGTGTTGAATCCTCACTTTAGTAAATCACTACAATGGAAATTTTATTCTGCAAAGTACATGAAAGTAAAAGTGTTTATACTTGATTCTGCAAGTGAAGTGATTACATAAGAAAAGAACAGCAATATAAAGCAATATAAAGACACTCTGTAAAACCTAATATTGTTTCAATAAAGAGAACATTTGAGACACTTAAACAGACACAATGTGAAAATAGACAGACAGAACCAATGGTACAGAGAAAAAAGACCCAATACTTTGATAGGATTTGCTATAATAGGCTAGTCTTCAGGTTTTTAGCCATCCATATAAATTCACTAACAGAACAAGGTAGGACATCCATGAGAAAATTAACAGTTTGCAAAAACTTTAAAAGTTCTCTGAAAATAACAAATCAAAATCTAGAATTTTTAATGTTTTTTTATATATATAAGAGAAGACACTGAAAGAGTTGAGTGAAATTAGGAAACCAAACAGGATTGCAGTGTCTTGGTTCCATATGGTATGATCGAGGACACACAGGTAAGTAGAAGAGAGTAATCCAGTGTCAACAGCAACAGAAATATAAAAAAATAGTGTTTAGGGACATCTATTTTTAAGCAGTCTAATCATTGCTAGAGTTATATTGTGTATGGTTTTATTTATATCTATCCAGGATGGATCTCAGCAGAGTGACTGTAAAACGCATGTACTCGCTCTTGTCCTGCATGGTGGCAGCATACTAGACACAGGAGGAGGGGACCCCAACAGCAAGATGGCTGACGTAAACACCTTCAGCTCTGTGTTTGAAAAGGTGACACAAGCACATTTTCCAGCTGCTCTCGGCCACATAGAGATTAGACTTGTCCCGTGTCCTGCAATATGCTCTGAAGCTTTCTCTTTGGTTTACAAGTAAGCCATTTTTCTATTTATGTTTATGAGCTTGATGTTTCAAACAATGTGATTCATTGTAATGCACTCTGGGTAAATCTATCATTTATGTGATAAATACCATAAACATTAACTTAACCATTCCAAATCAGAGCTTCTCGTCTTTCCTCACTCAAGTGTTGCTACTCCTATTTCTGTTTCCATCCAAGTCAATGGCACTACCTTCAGCTCTACCTCGCAGGCTCACTGCCTAGGTGTTCTCTTTGACTCCAACCTGTACTTCATCCATCAAGTCCAGTCACTTTCCAAATCCTGCCACTTCTATCTCATAAACATAAATTTCATCCACTCCTATTTAACGCTGGGTGCCGGCCCATGCTGGCCCGTTACAATCTATAATAAATGTGGCAGCGAGGCTCATCTTACTGTCTGCCTGCACCTCCCACACCTCCCCCCTCTGTCAATCCTTACACTGGCTTCTCATAAAATATAGGACTTAATTTAAAATTCTTGTGCCTGTTTACAAATATCTTCACAACACTGCTCCTACCCACCTATACTCACTGATACACAAGTATGTGCCATCAAGGCCTCTACACTCTGCTGAAAATCTAGATCTATTCTCTGCTCAGACTCACACCTCTACCGCTCACCTTCAAGACTTATCTAGGGCTGTACTGTCTCTGTGGAACTCCCTTCCATACTCCATTAGACTCTCAACCAGTCTCAGTTCCTTCAGTCTCACTTCTTTAGGAAAGCAGATCAAATAAACTGTTGATAGGTTTCCCTCTCCTCACAATGGTAACTCACATTTCTTCCTCTCCTGCAACAGTGTGATCCAATAAACTAACCCTTCACTGTGAACTATTCTAATGACTTTCACATGCTTGAAATACATCCGACCTTTACCACTTGTGCCACTTTACCCCACTCCCTCTAGAATGTAAGCTTGTTTGAGCAGAGCCCTCTACACCCTCTGTTCCTGTTCATCCATCTTGTTGTAATCTTGACCATTTGCCAAACAAATTCAGCTAAAATATATATTTAAATCATCCTTAGAGACCAATTGGCAAAGGGTTATTATTATTATTGATATTTATATGGCGCCAACTTATATACTTTGCATGCACACTCTTGAAACTCTAGGTTAGCTCAAGATTTGCTGATTACTCTCAAACTGGAGAGACTAAAAATACGGTCTATAGAGAGCTGTAGCCCGTGAGAAGTCCTAATAGAAAAAAGTTGTACCTTGCCTTTGTCAAGAAAAAAAAAAACATACAACAAATTTCGCAGCAGGTAAATCTTCCTGCCAGTATCAACTGTAGAGAAATGAACAAAAGGAGACCTTTCTCAAGAGAACTCCAGAAGTATAAAAGTTCTTACGTGAGTCTTAGAGCAGACAAGTTATTCAAAGGCATTTCTAAAGGACTAATATTTTACTTATCCACCAAACCTACTTTTGACCTCTGTTGAATTCTGGAGCAGGGATTCTTTTAGCAGAGTTTAAAAATCTGTGAAATTAAAATATATTTGATGCTCTGCATCCAAGATTATTTAAACACGGTCTGAACTGACCTGCGCTTATTTTTAATTAACCCAGAATTTAAAACTCCAGATCCTGAGGAAACTCTCTTACAGAGACAGTAATATTAAAATGCAAAAAATTCTGTTTAATGCAAACATTTGCATCTATAGCAGTTTTTTTTCCTTGCATGAATATTTTAGATATTAGAGTTTGCGCAAAACTCTTCAGCATCACAACTACTACAATCTACAGCAATGAAAACAGTGTAGGAAGTTCCCTGGTGCAGTCCCACGTTTATATTTATAAGACTAACTGCGGCCCCTAGGTGCTATGTTCTGGCCTCCCATTACATTCAAGTTTAGAAGAAATTGACAGGCTGATAATATTAGTGTGATACATTTTAGTGAAATATGTTTAAACTAAACATTAAAAAATGAAGGGGACACTGTATTCTCCAAAACAACTTTAGCTTAATGAAGCAGTTTTTTCGAGTAGATGATGCCATTGCAATAAATTAGACAATGACAAATTGTTACAGGAACCATAGAATGATTAATGAGGTTCGAATGCGCTTACAGTCTATACTGTCTATATTGCTAGAAAGCTATAACATAATAGGACAAAAAAACTTTACATTGATTAAATAAGCAGAAGATGGGTTATGAAATAAAGATTAAAAAGAGGTGAGGGCATTTTAGCCATTTTAAACATATCCCATTGCAACTACCTGGATTGATTTACTGCTAATATTTATTTATATCTATCTTAAAAGAGTAGGCAAGTCATGAATACTATTTGCACCTCGCCTGCAGTCATAGTCATTACTTGTTTTGCCTGTATGATTTCTTTCATAAGGGAATGTGTATTTATGTATGGATGTTCCTCATAAGGGGTCTTTAAACCTCTTGCTATCAAACATTCCTTTTCTGATGTCTTGTGGGTATTACAGTATTCCTTGTTCAAACACTTCATGTGATTAAAGAAAATAAGAAGATTCTCACATGCTAATATAACTGTAGCGGTGGATAACTATTATTAGACGCTTTTATTTGGATGGTTTTTTTTATTAGATTCTTAACACAAATGTTACCTCTGCCACTAACTCTTTACCACATCAGATTGTTTGTGTTTACATCCCATGGCTTTTGGAATTAGGTTGCTATGGTAATAGAGCCACATTGGTGGGATTACTTAGTTCGTTTGAAGACTGTATTGGCGCATTTTAATATTTGTGATTTCTTAGGCTCTAAACACAGGATACCTGTCAGATGCATTTATTTTACCGTGACATTTGGGGAAATATGCTTTTATGCGATGAAACATTTACAATATAGCTATTGTCACTTACATGGTTTACATGGGACTCAACAACTGCTTTACAAAAGACCTGCTATGCAGATTTTAAATGATATAACTTTATAGCACTTTATAGCCGTTAATATAGTGGAAGATTGATTGCTTTGAGTGCATATTTATATGCACTTGTGTACTCACAGGACTTGTGTAACACATATCGTCAACGTTTTGGCATCTATGGTCTTTACTATACGAATAAGGGGCATACAAAAACATTCAGACCTGCATCAACCTGTGGAGTGTCAGTTGGATAAGGTTTTAGAGCATTAAACATAAGTACATATAGGGCTAGTGCAAGTGTAAGGTGGTGTGTGTGGTTGCCTTGGGGTCCTCCAGGAGTTGGCTTTTGGGTCTCTCACTAAGGCAGAGTAAGCATCTGCTTACCAGTAGAGCAGGTGTCTGCTCTCCCCATAGGCATGCACACAGGGTGTGCCGGGTGTGCCTGGGCACAGCCTAATCCCCGCGGCACGCGCTATGTGCCTCCCTCTGTGGGCCGGTGAGGGAGATCAAAGATCTCCCTCGCCGACCCACAGGCTGGGAGGGAGGCAGGAGAGGACCCGGGAGCTCTTGCTAGCAGCCCTGCCGGGTTCCTCTCGCAAGGTCAGAGCGTTGCCATGGGGCTAGAGTTCACTCACCACTGGACCACCAGGGATGGCAGCAGCATGGTCCCCCCTCCTTACATAAGGTAAGAAGAAGGGAGGGGGGATATTAACTAAACGCCCCCCTACCCACTCAATTCACACAAACAGCACACACACACATCCATCACCCTTACACACACAGCGCACACACACACATACGCATACACAGCACCCTCACACAAACAGCACCCTCACACACACAGCACCCTCACACATACAGCACCCTTACACACAGCACCCTTACACACAACACTCTTACACATATGCACACAGCACACACTAACAGCACCATTATACACACAGCACCCTTACACACACACACACTAACAGCACCCTGACACGCACACACACACACACACAGGCACCCTTACACACACATACAGCACCCTTGCACACACATACAGCACCCTTACACACACAGCACCCTTACACACACAGCGCTCTCACACACACACAGTGCCTGCACACACACAGCGCCTACACACACAGCGCCCTTACACACACAGTGCCTACACACACACACAGCACCTATACACAGTACCCTCACACACAAACACACAGCAGTGTGTGTGTGTGTGTGTGTATATATATATGCAGCGTGTGCGTTTGTGCTTTAGGGTGCACACCCTTATACAATAGGCTGCGCACACCGATGGCCCTCCCCAAATGTATGGGGGGACAAAGAGGAAGTTATGATAGCCCTGTGCTATATGTATGTGTGTGTGTGTGTGTGTGTGTGATTATGTTTGTATGTGAAAATGTGACTGTCAGTATGTGTCTATGTATGACTTACAGTTTTCATATGTGTGCTAGTATCTTTGTTTGTGCAATTGTGTGTCTGGGTATGACCAGCCTCAACACCCAAAGTATTGTGAGAGAGACATGGTGATTCCTCTTCTGCAACTGTCATTAGTCTAATACTATCCTTACCTTTTTGTGTCATTTTACCCCACTCCCTCTAGCATGTAAGCTCATTGAGAAGGGCCCTCAACCCCTCTGTTCCTGTGTGTCCAACTTGTCTGGTTACAACTACATGTCTGTTCATCCACCCATTGTAAAGCGCGGCAGAATTTAATGGTGTTATATAAATAACATAATCATTATAATAATGGTGATTTGATAATCCACGTCCCTTCCTCTTACAACATGGCTATTGAGTGCTAGCAGAAAAGTGTAAGAAGTATAAAAAATGGGACATCAAAATGCATCTTCGCCTGTGTTGCCAAAAACCTTTGTTCTGGCTTAGAGTTTTGTGCTTTGAAAAAAAAATGTAGTTACTTTGTAATATGTTACTATGGGAAATTATACTCTCAATGTGTCTGTTTGATAAGCAGTGAGTTTAGTCAACAGTCTACTACAGAAAAAAGTCAAGTTCAAAAATGTTGAACTGCGTAAAGTCACCTTCTTTAATGCATGTTTAATACTCTCCAGATCGTATCAGCTAAATCAGTGTACATTTTTACCTTCAGTAGTGTACGTGAAGTCTTATAGGCTAGTTAGTGAAGTTCGTGATCAATCACTACACAGACTGCAACTGTTATGTCTAGAAAAAAACAGTTCAACAGTCCACAATCTCTAGTTAAAATACCAAGAATAAACTGTATTTCACCTCTGTCATGGTGCCTGGTTTGTACTAATATCCTGCATGAATGGCCCAATAAATGAAGTCACTGAGGCATTCTTTATTAGAGGTGTAAAGTGGGATATCAATTTGATTTGATGAGCTCAAGCCTTCTTGCTTCTCTCGATTGCTCTGAAGACTGCATGTTGATGTATCCCAAAGAAGGATATCATATTTGGCAGGCACTTTGCTTTAATATGTTGAACATCACATGCAAGTGAGAAGAATTCCAGTAGAAAAGAAAATCTTTTATAGATTGCTTTTAAAATGTATTTACTCGTATGCACTTGTGGCTAAGGGAATTGGCTAATCAATCCTACTGGATTAAAGCCATTCATAAATTTCTTACAAGAGATCTGTTGTATATGATGTCATCAATTATACATGGATGCTGATATAATAAATTAACGTCCAGGTGAATTCTATTGCATAAAGCAGTGGTTAGCTTTTAGGGGCTCTCACTAAGGCAATGTAAGCACCTTCTTACCAATGTGGCAGGTGTCTACTCTCCTCAAATGCAAATCCATTATATGTGTTGTCATCAATTATACACGGATGCTCATATAATAAACGTCAAGGTAAATTCAATTAAGTATGACAATGGTTAGCAGCAATTCCTATTACCGCACAGTTTAAAAGGAAAGTCGATATCAAAGGAATATGTGTGCCCATATTAATCTGACTCATCTATCACTGCATCTGCTTCAAGAATACAGTATCATTAGGAGTAAAAAGTTTTAATCAAATGTTTATAATTGCTGTAGAGGCCAAACATATTTATTATTAGCATTTGTATCGCACCAACATGTTCTGCAGCATTTTACAATTATAGAAAGGGGATATTTAGAGACGAAGAAGGTCCTGCTCAAACAAGGTTACAGTCTAAAAGGATTTGAGGTGAGGTGGTCAAACCTTCCAAGTTCTAAGGCAGGGAAAAATTATTTTATAGGAGTTTCAGGAGTCACTATAAGGCAGCTTAGGGTTACATCGCAGTGCTTAATGAAACGACAATGTTTACATTTGTAAGAGAACATGCCTTTAACAGCTCTTAGATTGACAGCCACTAGAGGTATTTCCTCATAAAAACTTTCAAAAAAATCAGGAAAAGTCTTCATGTTCTACATTATCACACACAGCACAATGACACCAAATTCTACTCAGAGAAGCATTGGGATAATGATTCTTAGTCTGATCTGCATGTGCCACATTTCCTCAATGCTTCTCTAAAAGAAGATTTGGATTTAACCAGAAATAATCAGAAATATGTTCTCCGGGCCATGTGATTGTGGGGTGCTCGTGATCACATGGCTAGAATAGCCGACTTGTGCAGTGCCTGCAGGG
>OW240912.1:57600848-57982688 GCA_933207985.1 Pelobates cultripes
ATTGCCCTATAACTTGCACACAAAAAACAGCTAAGAACCTGTTAACATTGGGTATTTCAAAACTCAGGACAGAATTTAGAAACTATTTATCATGGGTGTTTTTTGGTAATTGTAGATGCGTAACAGATTTTGGGGGTCAAAGTTCGAAAAAGTGTTTTTTTTACATTTTTTCATCATATTTTATAATATTTTTTATAGTAAATTACATGATATGATGAAAATAATGGTATCTTTAGAAAGACCATTTAATGCCGAGAAAAATTGTATATAATATGCGTGGGTACAGTAAAAGAATTAGAGGAAAATTACAGCTAAACACAAACATTGCAGAAATGTAAAAACAGCCCTGGTCCCAAACGGTAAGAAAATTCAAAAGCGGTCTGGTTACTAGGGGGTTAATGAATACCAATCAAAGGTTACCTCCTTTTACAGAGGGGTGTGTATAATACAGTGCTTTAAAACAAAAAAGGTGGTTTACAGGCTGCTCAATACACTTATGTGAAAATATCCTCTATTCCACAAGTTAAAGTTAAAATTGCTGACTGAGGAAGCTCCACAGAAGGAGTGAAACGCGTATTGGCTATTTGAAAGAGGACTTTTAATAGGACTTTTAATTACTATTGTTTTTATTTATTTTATTCTCAAATAAATTCATTACTTTTATACAATATTTCTTTTAAGTCCCTCTTTGGAAACCTCAAGAGAATCTTCCCAGGGGCAGTGTCATCCCAATTTAAATTGGCACAAAACCCATACACCTAGAGCCGGGACCCACAGGCTCAGGACCAGGTGAGCACACCATTTATCTCCACTATATTGTGTTTTCCATCAAGCACGTTCTACAGATTGGTTTGCTCTCTTTATTGTTTTGTTTTTGAGAACTACCCCACACCGAAGGAGACGGGCGGTGCTACCCTTATAAGCACATCGGCCAACATACGGAGCCAGTGTTTTTATATACAGGCTCCTACAAATGTGAGTGTTCAATTTACCCAATACCATCATAATTATTACATTATTACTTTCCACCGCCTGCACTATATTGTATTCCTTGTATTTCTTTCAAACATGTACCTTATACTTCGCCATTGAATGAAATATCATTCGGTAAGCCGTATCTGTGTTGGAGCGCTCCACTTATTGGTATAAGTTTGTTTATAGCTTAAACCACACCAATAATTTTAACTAGGGGGTTAATGTCTACTTGTTAGTAACATCTACTATTCCACCACCTCCCTCCCAAAAAAAAAGTTACAAAAATACTATATTTGCTTGTAGAAAAGAATTGTGCAACTTCTCCACAAATTGTACCTATCACCTTGTTCTCCAAGAAGTGCATTAACTCAATGCATTTCTCCTCTAAGGAGTGTTCAATCAGAAGAGGCAGTGTTTATACTGTGGGGACATTCTCTTTGCCCAGAACCACTCCCATTGTACAGCACTACAGATTTTGCTGGCGCTATATAAATAATAAAATAATAATAATAATTAAGCTGCAGTGTTTCTGGTGCTGAGAGTGTCCCTTTAATGCAGTTCTAGTAATTATTTCTTACTAATAATATGATGACCCAGGAACATTTAAGAAGCCTTGGAAGTAGACTTGGAATAAAAAATTAGGGAAGACATTTAAACATGATGAAGAGAGACATTTGAACAGTTAGATATAGTGTCAATTTACTAGCTGATGCGTGTGCCAACCTAAATCTTTAAGCAGTCACTTCTCCAGAAATTGTACTATTGAATAAAACATTAAAAATAACCCATAACTTGCGCTAATCATTTTTTTGAAGCGCTCTTTTCTTTTAAATTTGTATTAAAGATTTAGCAAATTACAATCACAATCCAGACCAGTCCAGGCAAGATTTCTCGTTCCTAATGAGGAGGAGAAATAGAAACAGGAGAGTAGATTCATCAAAGTGCTCGTTTCTTAAAATACCATTACACATTAGCAAAAGACATCTGACAGAGGGTTTGGGTATTCCAGAAGTGAAAATGCATTACAAAATTATGGCAATAAGTAAAGTATTCACATTTTAAAAAGGCTGGGAGAGCAGACAATGGGTTAATATACAAGCCTTTTGGACGATGAGGGGGTTCACACTCTTTTATGGCTTCCAAACTCTGCTTGACCTAAAACAAAAAAATATATTACCGACCACTGCCCGCTCTTAGGACAATAGATAAATATCGCACAAAGCTATGCATATACCAACCCCTGTGCCTGGCAACGCCTCTCTCCTGTTTAATTACTTGATTCCCACATTCAAAAGCAGACAATGGAATTCTTGTGGTTTGAACTTCTTGTGGTTTGTACTTCTTGTGGTGAGATAGCTCAGTGGGTTAATGCATCATCAGTAGAATCTGTTCAACTCTTGGGTTGCAGGTTCATCTTGGCACGGATGACCAAGCCCTTCAGAGTAATCTGAATGTACCTTTCCTGGTAAAATACTTTGTTATTATTATTAGCAGATTTGGAAAGGAGGTGAGTCGATACCCTTATAATAACTGATACAGGATTACAATCCACCAAAGAGGGGGGTAATTTTTCTTACTTATAACTGCAATCCCAACATCCCATCCACTAAAAGGAACACTGGGTACATCTATTACCCAAGTATCTAATTTTAAACACAGTGTTCAAATAGCTATCCAAAATATAAATCCATCGCTGCATGTTGTAATGAAATCACCAAAACTGACTTGCAGCTCCTCCTAAAATTTGCCAAGGCATGGCTGACAGACTTAGGACATAACCTATCTCCGTAACAGTGGGAGAGAGCATTTAGAATACACAAAGGACTATCTTATTGCTCTATGTAGCGTTACTTACCTTAACCGGGGGCCGGTCGCGGTCCTCTCTTCAAGCCACGCGCGGTCCTGCGGCTGCACGAGCCGCGCGCGGCTCATCCGACTACTTTAGATGGAAGGCGGGCAGTGACCGCGTGAAGCGGTCACGTGTCCCGCCTGAAACTAAGAGCGTGCCGCGAGTCTCGGGCGCGCTCTTAAAGAGACAGTGGGAGCCTAATTGCCAAAAGGCTCCCATTGGCTTCTGTCATACCACACTCCCTACACAATTACCTTTTGGGGGTGTGGAAGTGACAGGAGCCAATCACTTTCGTTTAAAAGCTATTTAAACTTACCTTTTTCCCTTAGCTCGTTGCCCTATCGTGGTTTCTGTTTCAGTTCCCTTTAGCGCTTGTGGTGTTCAGTTGTGTTTTCTCGTATTGACTTTGGCTTTGTATTCTGACTTCGTTTTCGCTTTATCCTTATCTGTACTGTTTGCCGGCTTGCTGTTTTCCGTGTACCAGACCCCGGCTTGTCCTAGTTTACGCTGTCTCTCTGTGCCCTTGACCTCGGTTTGTTCCTGGCTCTGTCTCCTCTCATATACGTCGAGTCCGGCCATTCTAAGGTCCGGTAGACGTATCTCTCCTCTGTATTGGCTTCTGTTTAGCTGGATCCTGCGTGTAGGGGTATATTCTCGTTACATTACGATAGGGCCATGGACCCCGCAGATTTAGCTCAACAGATGGCGTCCCATGAGGCAAGATTTGTAGAGCAGGATCACCGTATGGATCAGATAGCCCAGGCTCTCCAGACGCTCCTAGCTAGAACCGTTCCAGCAACCACACCTAACCCTCCTACGCCCCTTCTCCCTGAAGTATCTACTTTGCCTAATACTTCGGCCCATTTAACACCTCCTCCTAGGTATGGAGGGGACTCTAAGACTTGCAGAGGGTTTATTAATCAAATTGAATTCCACTTTGAAATGTATCCACGTTCATTTCCCACAGAGAGGTCTAAGGTTGGGTTCTTTATGCACCAACTTACCGATAAGCACTTGAGTGGGCAAATCCTATTTGGGAAGCTAATGGACCTATGGTACATGATTTCAACAGTTTTCTTACGGCTTTTCGTAGAACTTTTGACACAATGAAAAGGTCAAAGAATGCCGCGAGAGCATTAATGAGAATTAAACAGGGTTCTAGGTCTGTGGCTGATTATGCTATTCAGTTTCGCACTCTTGCTTCGCAGGTAGATTGGACCAACAATGGGTTAACTACTGCCTTCATGGAAGGTTTATCAGATACGATATTGGATGAGGTAGCAGCTAAGGAGCTTCCTATTGCCTTAGAGGACCTTATTGATTACCTCATTGATATAGATAATAGAATTCGTGACAGGCTCTGTACCAAGAACAGGAATAGACGTTTTGTTACACCTATTAACCCCAGAGTTAATATACCAGAGAGTGTTAAAGTATCTGAGGAGGAACCTATGCAATTAGGGGTTGCCAAACTCTCTGATACTGAGAAATTACATAGGAGAAGGGAGGGACTCTGCCTATACTGTGGTAGGAGAGACCATATGGTAAAGGAATGTCCTTTACTCCCGGAAAACTCTCGCACCTAAGACCTTATAGGGGACTGGCCTTGGGTGTGATATCTAAGTCTCCTAAATTGCCTCCTAACCGCTTGCTTCTCCCGGTTTCTTTATATATGGGAGAGATTTGTATAGTTGACAACATATATGCTCTGGTTGACTCTGGGGCAGCTGAAAATTTTATAGACTCTGGCTTTATAAAGAGAAACAACATTCCCATCAGAGAGAAGGAGATACCCTTGGCCGTTGAGGCCATAGATGGTAGACCATTAAGTTCTCCAGTTGTTACTCATGAGACTGTACCATTACACATGTACACAGGGGTTTTACACTATGAAACCATTCGATTCCAGGTCATCACCTCTCCCTCTTCACAGTTAGTATTAGGGTATCCATGGTTACGTGCTCACAATCCCATTTTTGACTGGGAGACAGGGCAAATAAAATCATGGAGTGAGGCCTGCCACGAGTCTTGTACGATTGAAGTCACACCTTTGAATTCTATTAAGGTACCTACCAGTCCTCCTTTGTCTACGGCTATACCCCCTCAGTATTTATCTCTAAAGACTGTTTTCGATAAAAGGGAGGCTGATAAATTACCGCCTCACAGACCCTATGATTGTGCTATTGACTTGTTGCCTGGCACTATACCTCCAAAGGGCAGGGTGTACCCCTTATCGGTTCAAGAAAACCGTGTCATGGAGGAGTATATTAAGGAATCACTAGAAAAGGGGTTTATTAGGAGATCCTCTTCTCCAGCTGGAGCAGGGTTCTTCTTTGTATCGAAGAAAGAAGGTGATTTAAGACCGTGTATAGATTATAGAGGTCTAAACAAAATCACTATCAAAAATGCATACCCTATACCTTTAATTACAGAATTATTTGACAGGCTGAAACATGCCACTGTGTTCACTAAATTAGACCTTAGGAGTGCATACAATTTGATACGTATAAAGGAAAATCACGAATGGAAGACTGCATTCAACACTAGATCCGGTCATTACGAATATACTGTTATGCCATTTGGGCTTTGCAATGCCCCAGCAGTATTCCAAGAATTTATTAATGATGTCTTAAGAGATTTTATTCACACATTTGTTATCGTGTACTTGGACGACATTTTAATATATTCTACAGACATACACACTCATCACAGACATGTTACGACAGTTTTGAAGACCCTTCTTGCTAATGGTCTTTATTGCAAGCTAGAAAAATGTCTGTTTGACCAAACCGAAGTCCAGTTTTTGGGGTATTTGATTTCCGCTAAAGGTTTTCGTATGGATCCCCAGAAGCTTGCTGCTGTAATAGAATGGCCTCTACCGCAAGGTCTGAAAGCTATTCAGCGTTTTCTTGGGTTCTCCAATTATTATAGACGTTTTATCAAAGGTTTCTCGTCCATTGTAGCACCTATTACCCGTATGACTAAAAAGGATGGCAATACTCGTGTTTGGTCTACAGAGGCACTTCAGGCTTTTGAATTTCTTAAAACTACGTTCGCCTCTGCACCTATTTTACAGCATCCTGTCCCCTCACTGCCCTATATTCTTGAAGTTGATGCTTCGGATATTGGGGTAGGTGCTGTCTTATCCCAAAGAGAGTCGCCTGAAAAGCCATTGCATCCATGCGGCTTCTTTTCTAAACAAATGTCCAAAGCAGAGAAAAATTATGATGTGGGTAATCGCGAACTCCTTGCTATTATTTTAGCACTTAAAGAGTGGAGACATTTGTTAGAAGGAACTAAGGATCCTATCCTCATCTTTACGGATCACAAGAACCTATCCTACCTTAGCGAAGCTAAAAGATTGTCTTCCAGGCAGGCTAGGTGGTCACTGTTTTTATCTCATTTTAATTATATTATCACCTATAGGCCAGGTGATCGCAACACTAAAGCAGACGCTCTGTCCAGACAGTTCGAAACTACTGACAAACAGGAGATTGATGTTACTCCTGTCATTCCCCCAGACAGGATAATAGCTACTACTATTTTGTCTATTTCCTCGTCCCTCTTGCAGGCCATACAAGCGAAACAAAGCATGGCACCTAGCGAGAGGCCTAATGATAAACTGTTCGTTGATGTTCCTGAGAGACGGGATATTATGTCATTATATCATGATACTAAGACTGCTGGACATCCTGGTATTTCCAAAACGGTGTCAGCTGTTTCTCGGTATTTTTGGTGGGATTCCTTACGAAAGGATGTCACTGACTATATAAGTGCTTGTACTACTTGTGCCTGTATGAAATCCTCCCGTAGAGTTCCTTGTGGGCTGTTGCATCCGTTACCCGTTCCCGAGAGACCTTGGTCTAACCTGTCCATGGATTTTATTGTTGAATTACCCCCTTCAAATGGTAACACAGTAATCCTGATGATAGTGGATCGGTTTTCCAAGATGGCTCACTTCGTGTCTCTTCACAAGTTGCCCACATCCAAGGAACTGGCTCATATCTTCGCTAGAGAAGTATTTCGGTTACATGGTATTCCCGTATCTATTGTATCCGATAGGGGTAGCCAATTTATTTCCAGGTTCTGGAGGGCCTTTTGTTCAGAAATGGGTATTTCTCTCTCATTTTCTTCCGCTTATCATCCCCAGTCTAATGGGGCTGCTGAACGTGCCAACCAGTCTCTGGAGCAATACCTCCGTTGTTTTGTGTCTCACCATCAGGACAATTGGTCTGACCTGCTTCCTTGGGCTGAATTTGCTCGGAATAACGCCACTCATGATTCTTCCGGCAAGAGCCCTTTTTACGTTGTCTATGGCCAGCATCCCGTTGTTCTTCCGGCTGCATTCTCCTCACAGGGCATGCCAGTTCTGGATGAGCATTTGGCTGGTTTGCGTAATACTTGGGAGCAGGTTCAGCGCTCTTTGGTGGACTCTGCTACTCGCCAGAAGGCTCAGGCTGACAAGCATCGCAGAGCAGCTCCGTCCTATGTTGTGGGGGACAGGGTTTTGCTTTCCACGCGGAATATTCGTCTCCGGGTGCCTTCTATGAAATTGGCTCCCCGCTTCATTGGACCTTATCGTATTATACATAAGGTTAATCCTGTTTCTTATGCCTTAGGCCTGCCTAAGAATCTACGTATTCCTAATGTCTTTCACACCTCATTGTTGAAACCTTACGTACGCAACCGCTATACCCGGCATACTCCTCCTCCCCCTCCTATCTCAGTGGAGGGTCATGAGGAGTTCGAAGTGTCTGCTGTTCTTGACTCTCGTTTCCTTAGGGGTCGACTTCAGTACTTGGTACATTGGAAGGGTTATGGGCCTGAGGAGCGCAGTTGGATTTCGGCTGATGCTGTTCATGCTCCCCGTCTTGTGCGCTCTTTCCATTCTCGTTTTCCTGCCAGGCCTGGTCCTACCCGCCCGGAGGGCGTGTCCTCAGGGGGGGGTACTGTAGCGTTACTTACCTTAACCGGGGGCCGGTCGCGGTCCTCTCTTCAAGCCTACGCGGCTCATCCGACTGCTTTAGATGGAAGGCGGGCAGTGACCGCGTGAAGCGGTCACGTGTCCCGCCTGAAACTAAGAGCGCGCCGCGAGTCTCGGGCGCGCTCTTAAAGAGACAGTGGGAGCCTAATTGCCAAAAGGCTCCCATTGGCTCCTGTCATACCACACTCCCTATACAATTACCTTTTGGGGGTGTGGAAGTGACAGGAGCCAATCACTTTCGTTTAAAAGCTATTTAAACTTACCTTTTTCCCTTAGCTCGTTGCCCTATCGTGGTTTCTGTTTCAGTTCCCTTTAGCGCTTGTGGTGTTCAGTTGTGTTTTCTCGTATTGACTTTGGCTTTGTATTCTGACTTCGTTTTCGCTTTATCCTTATCTGTACTGTTTGCTGGCTTGCTGTTTTCCGTGTACCAGACCCCGGCTTGTCCTAGTTTACGCTGTCTCTCTGTGCCCTTGACCTCGGTTTGTTCCTGGCTCTGTCTCCTCTCATATACGTCGAGTCCGGCCATTCTAAGGTCCGGTAGATGTATCTCTCCTCTGTATTGGCTTCTGTTTAGCTGGATCCTGCGTGTAGGGGTATATTCTCGTTACACTCTACTCATTAGGATTAGAGACAAATAGCCTTTGAATGGTACTTAGCACACTTTGGAGTAACATGCTCTAACCTTTGCTAGCCTAGCAGATCCCAGAATGGTGGTTCCACATATGGTGGAACTGAATTTTAATCAAGTCCTTTTGACATACAATTTGGGACATGGTGACTAAAATCATGAGACAACCAATCCAACTGAAAGTGTTTTTTTTTTCTATTTATATTCCTTCCCAGAAGTATCAAAAGATTCCAAGTAAATACACAGTCTAATTGCACCAAACCTACTAATTGCTAGGAAGTGGACCTCCACTCAAACCCCCACCAAACATAAAGTTATAGCACAGGTATCACCTAATGAAGCATACAAAAAATGTCACTTTACAGCTCTGATAGAAATTGTGAAACTATTAGAGCATGGGACAATTGGGAGGAACTTAAAGGAACACTATAGGGTCAGGAACACAAACCTGTATTCCTGATCCTATAGTGTTAAAACCACCATCTAGCCCCCCTTGCCTCCCTAAATATAGTAAAATTCTACTTGTATTCAAGTCTGAAGCTGCTGGCTCTGCCCCTGTCTACCTGAAACTGCCTGTGGCTGTGACATCATCAGATGTGGTGGTCTGAGCCAATCACAATGCTTCCTCATTGGATTGGCTGAGATTGTCAAGCAGGCAGATCAGGGGCAGACACAAGTCAAACACAGCCCTGGCCAATCAGCATCTCCTCATAGAGATGAACTGAATCAATGCATCTCTATGAGGAAAGTTCAGTGTCTGCATGCAGAGGGTGGAGGCACTAAATGGCAGTGCTGGCAGTACTCTGTGGCACTGCCCAAGGAAGCAGCTTTAGCAGCCATCTAAGGAGTGGCCAGTGGAGTTATCACTATTCTGTAATGTAAACACTGCATTTTCTCTGAAAAGATAGTGTTTACTGCAAAAAGCCTGAAGAAAAAGATTCTACTCACCAGAATAAATGCAATAAGTACTTGTTCTAGTGAATAAAGTGTCCCTTTAAAGCCACAAAGTATACTATATATGTGCACTGAAAATTCATCAAAGCTGAAACACTTCCAAGTCACTTTCTTTTCACTTCAAACTGATTTGTGCAGGAATCCATAGCCAATTCTCGGCATTGCCATACAGTGTGTCAATAACCAGTAGGCTTGCTTGCCGTTAGCACATTTATTCAAGCTGCTGGGTTATTTAGATAAATTATCATGGTTCTAAAACGTGGGAAATGCCATTTCACAGAGAAGTTTTCCTGTTGTGTTAGAGAAATATTAAAATATTACAACATTCTGCCTGCAGCGTGAATTCATTCAAATAGGGAACAGGAAATCCTGCAAACGAACAAATCTGTTTCAGTAGCTAAATGAGACTATATTTCTATTTTTTGTTTTATATGCATCCACCATCATTGAGGACTTTCATCATCTATATGTTACAGAGTGTGGGTAGTTCCGCTCAACACAGGAAAACCTGAGCTTTAAGAAGCTCTGTCCAGTGTGAGTGCATATTATTTCTATTGTTTTTGCGTATATTATCTGCAACTATTTGAGCATACTTCACCATAGCGTCTCTTTTTTTGTGTTCATTTTTTACTACCGGTATATTGCAATGGAGACCATCACGCCTGGAATCATTCCTAACATTAGTTTAAGGTGAAGATTGTACGCCAAGCATGTCCTATGTTTGAATTTAGATATATATATATTTTTTTTACTTTTTAGTTGGAGGGTTCCTTTTTGTTTAGATTACTAGACTATCCATGTCAGCAATGATGTTTGTGTCTCATAGAGAATCATTGGGATACACAGTCTATAAGTGGCGATTACTGCAATATGTCAACAGTGCTTCTCTTAGCAGTAACTTCCATTTTAAAGTACAAATTCAAAGCAAGTAGGAAATTCCCCAACTGTCTTCTTGATAGCTGCTAGGTGTTACTAAGGATATTTATAAAAGTGACAATTTCTCTTTAAATGTACTATTTTACAAAATAAGATAAAGGGGTTATTTAAAGTACCATTTAAAAAAAGTAGCTTTATAGTTTTGGAGAAATATTATTTGCCATCCATCTGCAGGTATAAAGAGAGATTGATTATAGCCCTGGTAGAAAATGTTGTTTCAGTGACAGGTGAGCACTAATGCTGGAGCAAAGGGAAATAAGTGGAAATTGATGGGCTAAATTCACTTTACGGATATGTTGGAAGGGAAGAGGTTAATAGAATGATATGAGCAACAAAGTAAGCAATATTCAAGAACCTGTGATGGAAGAGTTAATCTCTAATCTGAATATGCCCACCTCCTACAACAGGAAATCAGCTGGACTTAAAAGCCAAATTGATTTCATACAAAGCAATTCAGAATTGCATTTGTGTAAATTCAAAAACATTGCCTTTCGAGGCCCATCTGGATGATCAAAAGGCAGACAAAAAGAATGAATAGATGAAGCTGTTTCTATTGTTCTCAAAGTTTCATCTGAACTGCACTGTGTAGGCAATACCTTTCTGTTATTATTGCATTAAGATTTTTAGGATTGTTCATTTAACTTTGCAGAGTAACATGTATAGGTTTCACTAGATATTGAATTATTTTATCCTGTCTGTGGAATCAAAGTGAACGCAATAAAACGCAATTCATTACTTATTACTTATATTAAAAACTATAGTTTTCACATCAGAACATTCTCATTTCAGAAAAGATTTTTTTTATCAATTCTCCAAGTGACTCTATATTTCCGTAGTTCCAGTGCAGGATTATCAAATTCAAGTTACAGATATACCAGCAATTTAGTTTAAAACTACACGTTTCTTAGAGAAATCAGAAAATTCTGCCTCGGTCATGACCCATACCTCTGAGCTGTCCCTATTTTGGGCCCAAATCCCTACGTCCCTCTTTTCTAATCTAATGTCCCTCTATTTTAAGAACTCCATATTGTTGGTGTGTTTGGCTATATAAGCTCCACAGCAATAATACTCCCAATAAAGTGTCTTTAAACTATATTAAGAGTTTTTAGAAACCAATCTGTGTAAATAAGATAAAGGAAAATGTATTCCTACTTAGCGTAATTTTCTTTTCCTGGTCATGAACATGGTAGCACAACAATGGGTAGCTCCTCCCTATCCCTAACCAGACAGGAACCTAATTAAAACAGAAGGTATAAGTAACCTCTTCTACAGCTCCCACCGTCAGTCTTGTTTCCAGCAATATCCCAGAGCGGGATCTTTGTGCTGCCATGGCCTATGACCAGGAAAAGAAAATTATGGTAAGTAGGTATACATTTTCCTTTTTCCTGGCCATATCCATGGCAGCACAACAAAGGGGAATACCCAATCAATAACCAAGGGAGGGAAAGAAGTAGACAAGACTTTCCAAAATATGAATGCAAATTGACAACACACACACACCTCATAAGCATTAGAAATGAAAAACTGATTGCTCACTATTGGCACATTATCAAATTGATCAACTCAAATGTACCAAAAAAAAAATGTCTGAAAATTGAGGACCAATCAGCCATTTACCTACAAGTTTCAGGGAAACTTGGCCACCGATGCTCAAGAGGGAGAAATGGCTCTAGAGCAAACAGACCTTTAAGTACTGTAATACCTAGGGTTTAGTAGCCTAAAAAACAGCCAAGACTATGCATCTGCTGATGGCTTATATAGAGGCTTGAAGATAGTTATGGTCTATTAGTAAAGATAAACAGACTATCAGAAGAAATCCGGAAAGAGGATCTATAAAAATAGATCTTAAGGCATCTATATAGGACAGGAGGATAAAGTTTTATTACGACTCTACATTCTATGCAAAATAGTGCTTGAGGATCAAATATCCTTCAGTCCATGCCAATGTCACCGATAGAGCAAATGTAACATTAAGCAATTGTGGAGAGATATACTCTCATGGTTAAAAGGGGTGAAGATTTCAGAGCCCTAAAAAGAAAAAACAGGGAAGAATTCCACGGAGAACAATAGATAACTGTGGGATCATATAAATACAGCCAACAGAAATTTAGATATTTCCATATTAAAGCCCTTTCACGAAAAGAGAGATCAGAGAGTGCTGAGATATATATCTCTGAGGTGATGTGGCTAATTCCTAGATAAGTCCTGGATTGAAGAATTTAGAACCTTCTTGGTATAATGAATTTGAATGAAAATCTAATTAGAAATAGACCAGGGAAAAAAGGCATCTCAACTCTGTAAAGGTAGCCAAGGATCTAAGTTGTCCATGGTCCTCAGAAGGGTATGAATTACTGTAGTTCAAAAAACTCTTATATTTAAGCCCTTCTACATTATCGAAATCTTCAGAATGAGGAAAGTAGCACTGGACCTGATGGAAGAGGGAAGAACTACTTTGGGAGATGCCATGGAGGTACTGAAAAAGACAAGTAGAAGTGGAAACCATGGACTGGGTACCAATATGGAACTGTCAGGATGATTGATATTGGCTCTTGCAACCTATGCAGAAGAGAAATGTTGGATGTTAAGGGTGTCCCTTTCCTGAACATATTTGATTTGGAGAAAAGTTCCTCAACCCCAGTGGATGGTATTCATAGATAACACTGTCCAAAGGATTTCCATAGGCCTTGGAATAAGTGAATTTAGCGGATATCATAAATAGGACCAACAGAGGCCCAGGGAAAAATTATTCTAGCTGCTATATTAAAAGACATAATAAAGGCCTAGGAAAAAGTGACTCCAGAGGCTATATTAAAAGCCATAAGGCATATGAATAAAACACAGAAGCGTAGGAAAAAGTGACTCCAGTGGCTATATTAAAAGCCATAAGGCCTAGGAATAAAACACAGAAGCCTAGGAAAAAGTGACTCCAGTGGCTGTATTAAAAGATACAGAGGTTTAGGAGTAAGACATAGGAGCCTAGGAATAAGTGACTCCAGTTAAAAGGCCCAATAGAGGTCTAGGGATAAGTAATCCAGTGGATATATTAAAAGACACAGAAGCCTAGGAATAAGTGAATCCAGTGGCTATATTAAAAGGCCCAACAGAGGCCTAGGAATAAATTAATCCAGTTGCTATTTTAAAAGGCCCAGCAGAGACCGGGCAACTGTGATGGCGACCGTTAGGGGACAAACACCCTACAATTTTGAGGGGATGTCTCTGACCTTCCTAGCTGACCTTGTCCTTGGACATATTGTTATTAGTAAGTCAGCAAAAATGTATCAAAACAGCCCCTGCCCCTGACTCACACTCCATAAATTAAAGTGTCCCTCCTTGTCCAATTGACGTGTTGGGAATTAAAATTATCCCTGACCATATTTCACACCCCTGTGCTAGGGTAAGGTCATTAATGGTAGTTCAAGTGTTTATGGAAAATGCAGATAGTCTTGTCCAAAGGACGGTTAGAACACAAGTATAGTAATCTCGTTCCTTCTAACAGGCTGAGATGCAGTCTCAATGTGAGTTCCATGTTCTACTCTCTCAGTTGCAGTGTGAAAGAATCTCTGAAAGTGCTTATGAATACTTCAGACTTTTCTGAACATTTCCTGATACATGAAGGTTTTGTGGATGGATATATCTGGTTGTCCAGCACACTAGACTGTTTGAAATTCTGATGTACAGGTAGATCATGCTGTCAAACAGTATTTTAGAATGTGTGCTCTGCTTTACATTACTCTCTATCATTCCTTCCTCGATCATGCTTCCTTACTCTTCCTGATTCACACTTTGTAGAACAATTTGTTATTCTTTTACTGGAGTAATATGCAAATAAATTTGAGAAATCACATGAAATTGTAATACGCTAGATTTTACACGGAGAGTAGATAATAGACACCCAAGTAAAGAAGAAAACTCTATAACATTCACCATAGGAAAAAAATGCAGATTTCTACATAAAATGAATAGTGAGGGGGACAATGTAAAGTCCTTGTGGTCAATCTCTGTAAGTTTCAAATCTTGTTCACTCTTTTAAGGATGAACGAGGATGGCTTGCCTGTTGATTGCCGAACACAATTTAGTTTATCCTTTAGAGAGGGGAAGGCAACCTTTGGCATTCCAGGTATTGTGGACTACAAATCCCTTGATGCTTTGCTTTGATGGCTGTAAGGGCATTAGAGGAGAAATTGTACACACCATCTGGAGTGCCTACCCTGCTCTAGGCTGTTACATTGGCACATTTGTCTAACCCACTCATAACAAGAGCTGTTTAGTATTTTTATGTCAAGAACATTTTTTGTAAATGTTTTTGTATTCATTAAATGATAATTTTACTGTTACGCAGTTAGCGCACTAAATTATATTTTTAAAGGACACTTAGAATGTTCCTACAGTAAATAATATAGTATCTATACAGTATAATATATAACTCCTTAATTAGAAAGGAAAAAATGGCAAGTATATATGTTTCACAGTTTTGCACATTATAAAAGACAAATAGTGCTTATTTCTTTATTTCTTCAAAACAAATTCAAACTAAAAAATGGAAGGAAAAAAAGATATATGAAAATAGATTAATCTATATTCCCTTATTTTGTGAATAGCTCGGATGCCTCATATTTTATTATATTATAGGCCAGGGATAGGTAACCTTTGGCACTCCAGATGTTGTGAACTACATCCCCCATAATGCTCTTACACACATAATGCTGGCAAAGCTTCATGGGAGTTGTAGCACAAAATATCTGGTGTGCCAAGTAGGCCATGTATCAAAAAGAGTACATTCTTTGTTTCAAACGTAAAAGATTACACAGCTTTTTAATGCAGCCACTGTATTACCAATTTCTGCCAGAAATGTAATTCATATTTTATTTTTACATGTATACAATATTTACTGAAAATTTTTACAGAACCTTTGCTTTATTTTCCTCCAGTAATATTCCCAAATTTGTGTTCTGCAAAGTTCTCTGAGTACATATATGTCCCTGTTTATTTTTGAAGCATGTCAATATACACTGCAGTGCACCAAAATTAGATGTAAAATACACCATGTTCCAAATTATTATGCAAATTCTATTTAAGTATCACAAAGATTAAATATATAGTTTTTCAGTTTAACTCATGGATGATATTGTGTCTCAGGGCTCTTTTGATCACTGAAAACAATCTCGGACACGTGATAATTAGATTGCCAGGTGAGCCCAATTTAAGGAAAAACTACTAAAGGAGGGTGTTCCACATTATTAAGCAGAGCACAATTTTCATGCAATATGGGGAAGAAAAAGGATCTCTCTGCTGCCGAAAAGAGTGAAATAGTTCAATGCCTTGGACGAGGTATGAAAACATTAGATATTTCACAATCACTTAAGTGTGATCATCGCACTATTAAGAGATTTGTGGCTGATTCAGAGCACAGACGGGTTCGTGCAGATAAAGGAACATTGAGGAAGATTTCTGCCAGATACATGCATCGGATCAAGAGAGCAGCTGCTAAAATGCCATTACATAGCGGCAAACAGATATTTGAAGCTGCTGGTGCCTCTGGAGTCCCACGGACATCAAGGTGTAGAGTCCTCCAGAGTCTTGCAACTGTGCATAAACCTTCTATTCGGCCACCACTAACCAATGCTCACAAGCAGAAATGGCTGCATTGGGCAGAAAAATACATGAAGACTAATTTTCAAACAGTCCTGTTCACTGATGAGTGCTGTGCAACCCTGGATGGTCCAGATGGATGGAGTAGTGGATGGATGGTGGACGGCAACCCTGTTCCAACAAGGCTGCAACGTCAGCAAGGTGGTGGTGGAGTCATGTTTTGGTGGGGGAATCATGGGAAGAGAGCTGGTTGGCCCCTTTAGGGTCCCCGGAGGTGTAAAGATGACCTCTGCAAAGTATGTGGAGTTTCTGACGGACCACTTTCTTCCCTGGTACAGAAGGAAGAACTATGCTTTCCATAATAAAATCATCTTCATGCATGACAATGAACCATCTCATGCTGCAAAGAATACCTCTGCATCAATGGCTGCTATGGGGATAAAAGGAGAGAAAGTCATGGTGTGGCCTCCATTCTCCCCTGACCTCAATCCTATTGAGAACCTTTGGAGCATCCTCAAGCAAAAGATCTATGAGGGTGGGAGGCAGTTTACATCCAAACAGCAGCTCTGAGAGGCTATTCTGACATCTTGCAAACAAATTCAAGCAGAAACTGTCCAAAAACTCACAAGTTCAATTGGTGCAAGACTAGCAACTTCACAAGTCTTGCACCAATTGAACTTGTGAGTTTTTGGACAGTTTCTGCTTGAATTTGTTTGCAAGATGTCAGAATAGCCTCTCAGAGCTGCTGTTTGTTAAAATGTAACGTGACCTGTTAAAATGTTTAAAAAGTTAAAATGTTGTTATAAGTTTGATTGAAATAGCTTTTGATTGATTGATTTTTTTATGCTGCAAACACAACAAATGACAATTTTCAGTTCTTTACAACCTATAAAGTGTTTTGAAACTTACTGTGCGTAATAATTTGGAACAGTGCATTGTAAGTTTTTATGTTTAAAAAAAAATACTGTTATCATTAGGAGGTTTGTTCAATAAAATTTGAATTGTACTCTTAATAGTTGATAACATGAGAATTATGCTGACTGTTATTTACATCAATTATTTAGGTAAATGAGAAAAATATCATTTGCATAATAATTTGGAACAGGGTGTATAGATTATTAACTGGTGTAACTTTGTTGCACCTATCACCAACATCTAACACCGGATGCTGCTAAGGTGCTAGTCCTTGCTGCTATATTCTCCGGCCTTGACTACTGCTCACTGGTCCTACACATTCCCAACTTGTCCCACTACAGTCTATAGTGAGACTCATATTCCTGACTTCCTGCACCTCCCACACCAACCTCCTCCGTCATTGGCTTCTTGTAAGTTATATGGCTTAATTAAAAATTCTGGTCCTTGCTTACAAATCTATATGTAACACTGCTCCTACCTATCCACCCTCACTAGTACACAAGTATTTCTGACCCATGCCCTTATAGTCTCTCCTTTGTTCATACTCGTACCTCTGGCACCCACCTTTAAGACTTCTGTAACGCTGCACTGTTCCTATGGACCTTCCTTCCCTGCTCCATTAGACTCTCGTCTAATGCATTTCAGCTAAAGTGTTAACAACTTCCCCTCTACTCACCTTAGTAACCCACCTTGCAATCTCTCCAGCTTCTGTGTTACCCAAAGAAAAATTGTAAACTCCTAGCAAGCTACGTTTCCCATTCAATGACATGCATCTTATCTCTTTTTACATTTTTAACGCACTCTCCCTAGAATCATTGGTGTATTTAGGATTTGTGCTGCCCTAGGCAGGACAGTTCTCCGCACCCCCCCAATTTAAATTTTCCCCACCCCTTCCTGTCAAGGCCGCACTTTGACTGACAGACGCTCACTCACTGACAGGCGCACACACTCACTGATAGATGCATACACTCATTGACAGACACACACTCTCATATACACTGACAAACAATGACATACACTCACTGATTTGACACACTCATAGAGAGACATACACTTACTCGGACACACATTCACTGACAAACGCACGCACTCACTGACAGACGCATGCACTCACTGACAGACACACGCACTCACTGACCGACACACACACACAGACTGACCGACACACACACATTAACTGACAGACACACACTCACTGACACACTCACATTCACTGACACACACACACTCACTGACAGACACACACTCACATTCACTGACACACACTCATTCACATTCACTCACACACACTCACTCACATTCATTGACACACACTCACATTCACTGACACACACACACATTTCCCCCACTCACTATTATTAATATATTTTTTTTTTAAATTGAAATCCACCCAGCCTCCCTACTTTTGGGATAGCTGGGTGGATTTCTCACCGGGTGTCCAGTGGTGTCTACTGGGCAGAGAGGTGGACGAATGTGCAGGTAGGCAGGCAGGCTGGCGGGCGCTCTAGGTTTTCAGCGAGGAAGCACTTTCCCCTGAGCGCTCTGCTCAGCTCCCTTGCGCGCCACAGAGTGATGCCAGGAGCCGGAATATGACATCATATTCCGGCTCCCGGCATTACTGCGGGTCGCGCAAGGGAGATGAGCAGAGCGCTCAGGGTAAAGTGCTCCCTCGCCGCCCACCCAGGAAACCACTGCCTGCCTGCCCCATGGGAGCCAGCTCTTGGGCTCCCATAAATCGTGTCAAACCAGGTATTTGCCTTGTTTGCCTCGAGGCAAATACGTCCCTGCCTAGAATGCAAGCTTGCTTGAGCAGAACTCTCATTACTTTCTGTTCCAGTGCATCCAATTGGTCTTGTTGCAAGTATTTGTTTGTTATAAATATATAAATCATAGTAATAATAATTTAAATATTTTAAATATACTAGTGCTCTACGGGAAAACATAAAAAAAACTGTAAATGCTATAGATATTTACTAAATTCCATTGCAACTTCACAGGCCTTTCAGGGTCAGGGTAAATAATTTTGGACAGCTGAGCAGGCAATCATTTTAAACTACTTTAATAGGGGAGCTATGTTTTTTTTAAGGCGAAAAGGATTGGGGGCATGTTCCAGACTTACCATTAAGCCTCTTTCTCACTCACAAATGTAGTATTGGGTGTTAGGGATAGTGATGTCCCGAACGGCAGACGGCGAACATATGACATATGATCCATTTTGAAGCTGCATTCTTAGTGAGCTGTCCAAGAGGTGGGAGGGTCTGGAAGGGAGGGTCTGCTGCTGATTGGCTGGAATGTGTCTGCTGACTGTGAGGTACAGGGTAATATGTTCGCCATCCGTGGCGAACCGTTCGGCGAACCGTTCGGGACATCACTAGTTAGGGAAAATGAAAACAGGGACTAGATTCACCTCCAAGTTTTCTCATCACTTATGATTAGAACAAATGGTCACAGAATAACTAAGTGGTAAATGCAAAATTATTATTTTTTTAAAAAAGAGTGCTCGGGACATTGCTGTATTGTCTGTTTACCTCAAACCTCTTTATCACTCCCAATTTCGGGTCTGCAATTATAGACATAAACATAAATTGATTGTTTTCCTGGCACTGGAGAGTCCCTTTAAGCCCATATTCATTATTTAACTGTAACTTTGTTTTGGTTAACAGCTAAAATAACAAAACTTGTGTCAGTGTCCAAATATTTCTGGACCTAACTGTATGTATTTTGCTCTACACTGATTTCCCCACCATTTGGTTTACAGAACAAGTAAGAAAAAGGAACCAACAGTGAGAATAAGTAGTGAGCAGTATAAAAATCTATTTATATATTATGCATGTATGTATTAAAGATATAGTATATATAGAAATATAGATTTCTTGTTTTACCTCTTCTCCTTTTTTCCCTCTATTGGTCACTTCTCAATAAAATGTAGTGGCTGCCTCTAGCCATCAGTCATCTTTTTCCCATCATACATCTCATTATTGGTGTCACATGTGGAACTGTGAAATGAACATGTCTGAGCATCGTGCTAGTCGTTTGTGTTTTATATGGCGTTTCAGAAATATCGAATTCGGCCAAACAGCTGAATGTCCCAAATTCAGCCGAAGAAACCAAATGCACAAATCTATGTGTTAACCATAGAGTTAACACATAGATTTGGTTAACAATAGCGATCATAGAAAATCAGTTGTTTCCAAGACGCTAAATTAAAAAAATAAATAAACGATCTACAAACAAAAGATATACTAAAATGTCCAACTTTATTGAAAATATACAATTATTGTCAATTCCAAATGTAAAAATATACAAAATAAAATATTAAATGTAATCTCAATATCAAATGTAAGTCAGGACTTCGTATTAAACACTACTTACCTGCAAAACCAGCTACCATAAAAGCGTCTGTTTCTTTATCAGTCTGTCTCTCAGTTTTGCTCCTTTTCATCTCTATGACTCTCTCCCAGTTTTTGTTACATAGCACTTTGAGTCTCTCTCTTTTTTCCCCACTGTTGCCATGCGCCATTGTTGCCCATCTATATTTCTTCAACGTTGGCAGTCTTGCAGTCTTTTCCCATGTTATCCGTTTTCTGCTCAGTCTTTTCATCTTACCTCTTTCTCAGCTAACCTGTTCCCTGTGTTGGTGTGCTTCTCCAGTTTTATCTTAAAGGGACACTATAGTCACTAGAACAACTACAGCTTATTGTATTAACCCCTTAAGAACTGAGCCAAATGTACACGTTGTGAACAAAACCTCTTTCATATTAAATGCACCTACCCTTATTATATATCATTTTATTTCAAATGTAGCACATTACATTTGAAATTGAAATTTGCCAGATTGGTTACGTTGCCTTTGAGACTGTATAGTAGCCCAGGAATTAAATTTACATCCATAATGGCATACCATTTGCAATAGTAGACAACCCAAGGTATTGCAAATGGAGTATGTCTAGTCTTTTTTAGTAGTCATTTGGTCACAAACACTGGCCAAAGTTAGCGTTAGTATTTGTGTGTGAAAAATGCAAAAAATTCCAATTTTGGCCAGTGTTTGTGACTAAGTGGCTACTAAAAAAGACTGGACATACCCCATTTGCAATACCTTGGGTTGTCTACTATTGCAAATGGTATGCCATCATAGGGGTAATTTTCATTCTTGGGCTACCATAGGGTCTCAAAGGCAACGTAACCAATCTGGCGAATTTTAATGTGAAACAAAATTAAACAAGCCTTATATTTGACGCTGTAACTTTTGAAAACACCATAAAACCTGTACATGAGGGGTACTGTTGTACTTGGGAGGCTTAGCTGAACACAAATATTTGTGTTTAAAAAAAGTATGACAGCAATAATGTCGTCCGTGTAAGTGCTATTTGTGTTCAGCGAAGTCTCCCGAGTAAAACAGTACCCCCCATGTACAGGTTTTATGGTGTCTTGGAAAGTTATAGGGTTAAATATATTGCTAGCAAATTAAATTCCCTATACTTTCGGCATGGGTTGTCAGGCAGGTCCCGCTAATTGTAATTAATTAAAATATCTAATTATGTAAAAATATTACATAAATATATATGTAGAATTAATATATGTATATATATATATATACGTATGTGTATATATATGTATATATATATATAATTTTTTAAAATATTTTTATTTATATATAGGTATATATATAGTGATATATACGTATATATTTATGTATATAGATATATATATATATTTCGTTCTACATGTATTTTGATATAAATATATATCTATATTAATATCACAATACAGTTAGAACGAAATAACACGCATCTATCTATTTTTTAATTATTTATTTTTAATTATTTTTTTTATTTAATTTTTTTACTTATTTACATTTTTTTATATATAAATATATATATAACAATAATTATATATATTTAATCAGTATCAGTCTATGTGTAATTTGATATTAATATATATATATATATATATATATATATATTAATATTAAAATACACCTAGACAGTGTATGTGTGTGTATGTATATGTGTATATATATATACTTAGATCATATATAATATATACATATGATCGAAGTATATAATTTTTTTTTACACTGATTTTAATTTAATTTTATTTGATTTCCAGCCAGCAGGGGGACTAACTGTCATTACAGGCAGTCCCCCTGCTGGCAATGCATCAGCCAGCTAACCCGGCCATGTGATTGTGAAGTCCTCGCAAGGACCTCACTCTCACATGACCAGGGGGGCGGAAGAGGCAGGATCCGCCGCGGGGGACTCCCTGCGATCCCACGCCGGTGACCGGGTAAGTAAAAAAAAACCAGAGGGCGTACTATTACGCCCTGCGGCGTTTAGAGCCGCTTAGAATAGGACGTAATAGTACGCCCTCCGGTTTTAAGGGGTTAATTGTGGTGAGTATAATCAGTCCCTTCAGGCTTTTTGCAGTAAACGCTGTCTTTAGAGAAAATGCAGTGTTTACATTACAGCCTAGTGATAACTTCACTGGCCACTATTCAGATGGCGATTCAGTGTCTCCACCCTCTGCATGCAGACACTAAACCTCAGGGGCCGAGCAAGGGGGACAGGGGCCGAGCAAGGGGATAAAAAAAAAAAAAAGCAGGAGTTAGAAGCCAGGAGCCAGCAGTAAGTGGAGTCGGCCAGCCTCTCCTGATGATATCAGGAGGACAGGGCATGACTTCCTCTGCTCTTCTCCCAGATTCCCCAGCGGTCCTGGGAGAAGAGCAATGAAAGTCATGCCCCCTCCATCTGACATCATCAGGAGAGGCCGGCTGACTCTACAGGCTGCAGGAAGAGAGTTAAGTTGAAGAATCAGAGTTCCTGGCCAGAGGATGGCTGGATGAGGATGGCCCTGGATTTAGGGTGGCCTGGGGAGCAATTGCCTCCATGTTCCCCATCCCAGCCCGCCCCTGGTTTTAACACTATAGGGTCAGGAACACATGTTTGTGTTCCTGACCCTATAGTGTTCCTTTAACTCATCCCTCTGGCTGTCTTTCTATTGTTTAGCCTCCATGTCCATCTCTCCCTGTGTCTCTCCTCTGCGTATAAGCTCTCCTTATTTCTTAGCCCTTCTCCATGTCTTAGATCTTTATGTCTTAAACTTCATATAAATGATTTTAAAAAACAGTCATGTACAGTTCTATTTTTTATGAGCCCCCTCCCTCTGGCCTACCTTTCTTGAGGCTCATCTCTAGCATTCTAGAGTAAAGAGTGAAAGAGCTGAACATTCCCTGGTCTGCTTTATATCTCTTTGTTTTTCTTTTATATGACATCATTCATATGCCAGAAACATCCATTATGAAACCCTGCAGCACATGGGAGCAGAGAGAAAGAGAGGATTTGGTGGAGATTTAGCCAGTTACCTTGCACTCTTGCTCTCTTGCAAAGCACTAGGTGACAGTGAAAATGTGTTATTTATTCACCTGGCTGCAAATGCAGTTTATCGGCTTGGTTGTTTGTACAGTACAAGAAGCATGGTTATACCTGTTAACGCTTTATAACCCAAAAACATTATTAATGAATAAATGACACGGCTTATCTTCACTTTCTATATTTTACGCAGATGCTCAAGCAAATAATATGTTGGTGGTAGAAGGCTGTTTTATCTTGATTGACAGTTACTAGCTGCAGGACATTTTCTATACAGTATATAAAAAGAAAAGAACATTCTAAGAAATAATTTATATGTTTCCAAGTGAATGGAGAACCTTTGTGTAGAAGGATTGGGTGATGTCGTGTTTATCCATGTACTATTCACAGTTCATTGATGGTAATTAATATTTAATTCTGTGTCTAAGCAATGCAGCCTTTCACTTGATGTTTGTTTCCATCTAGTTTTTTTTTTTTTTGTGTTCAGCGTCTCCTGAGCATTAAAGGAACACAGTGTGTTAGGAACACAAGATACAGTGTTAGGAAAACAATGGTAAGAATTAAAATCAAAACAACAGTTGACAAGGTTATGACGACTGAGATGCTCCCATAAAAGTGTGATAACTAATTATTTAGGCAAGTGATTCTAATATTTCAGTCTATATCCAAGCATGTGAAATTGGGATGGTAGTTTCATACAGCTAGACATATATGGCGATGGCTAGTTAGAATGACCAGATTGCACCCCTGCTCCAAGCATATTTTGCCACGCCATGTCTAATTACCCTTCTGTGTTCTATGGACGGGGTAAAGTCCATAGACAATCCCCCACTCAGGGCTTCTCCAAGTCCATAGACAATCCCCCACTCAGGGCTTCTATCAATCGGAATCTATAATGAGTGCTATGTAAAACATTTCTTTACGTGGTAGAGAGAAAAACGTTGTGTAGAATAGATAAAAGTATAATTCCCATGAAATTTCACTAAGTTAGCAGCATGCAAGAGTATCTTAAATTAACAGTCTAAGCATCAAAATCACTAATTGAACTAGAAGTGCATCTTGGGTAACTACTCAGAGCAACAGTCAATTCAAGGAACACTTCAAATAGTAAACTTTATATTAGTGATTATGGTGCAAAGTAACTTTTAGTGTAAATCTCTTTTTTTTCCTGATAAATTGTTTTCACATGTTTAACAATCGCCAAGGCTCTCTCATTATCTAAGCTAAGACCTCTGCAGTATTTGCAAACTAATTGCAGATGGATTTATCCAGATAATGCAGAAGTGAAAGTTAAGCATTATCTCAGTGTCTGCAGAACGACTGTTATTAAAGGTGCCGGACAAGTCCCAACTTTGACCAAACCATCTCAAAATGGTTTGACAAAAAACAGGGGAACTTCACCCATAGACTCTATGCATTACAGCATTACAAATAGATATGGTGAACTGGCCATGGTGTTTAGAGTGTACCTTTAAATTTGAAATAGTTTTTAATAGCTGCGGCACACAAGCTATGTAATTGAAAAAGAACGTTAATCCCCCCAGCAAAAAATAAATTCTAGTATAAGCATGTCAAACTCAAAGGCTAACATTGGCCACATAAACAAGGTTTAAGTATATGTGGGCCGCAATGTGACAGGGTGAGTGTTAATGTGACAGGGTGAGTGTGGCAGGGTCGGGGGGTGAGTGTGGCACAGATGTTCCGTTTTCCCTGGTGGTCCGGTGGCCTGTTTATCCAGTCTGCAACTCTGCCGCGTGCAGAGCTGCAGACCACATGGTAAGTGTCTTGCAATCTCCAGTCAGGGCGTTGTCGCGGGTTACCTCTGATTTACTGGAGGTTGCAAGATACTTCCCGGCGGAGCTGCAGACTGACTGTAGTGCTGGCTCTCTCTCAGGGCAGACTGAGAGAAAGGCCTCACACCCACTGGCATAATGGGCAAGCCGCTGGGCACCCTCCCTATATCGGGTCATAGACCGAGAAACCGGCATGTTAGTCTGCCCTAAGGCGATTTAGACAACTGCCTAAATCGCATAATTAGAGGGCTGCCTCTGCTAGGTCACAAATATAGTCATTGCAGGCCGCAAGTTTGACATGCTTGTTCTAGTGTGTTATTTTAGTAACAAAACATCCAGATTACATTGTAAAAATATTTCCAGATCTCTTCTCTTGGGCTTGCTTCCCAATGGAGAAAATTTGTATTCATTTTGTTTATGTGATGAAGTCACAAAGGTTTGTATTGCCTTGAGTACCGTATATTTACAGTTTTACAACCTGCCAGTAGGTTGGCAATCTAGAGCTACTTTAAAAAGAGACGGGATTATTCTTCAGAAGAGTAATGAGTAATAGCATTAAAGACTATTTGTGTGTTAAACTAAACTCTTTGTTTAGAATTTGTCGCTTAACAGAACACTCCAAACCCCTACTTCACTTCAGCTTGTTGAAATGCTTTAGAGGATATCGGTGTCCCCTCAATATCATTTTATAAAGCTATTGATTTCAAGAGACCTCAGCACTTTTATACCCAGCTATCAATCTGACAGGACAATGAGCCCCAGCACAAAGCATGAGTCTTGAATTCAATGCTTTGCTATGAGATGCATTGCAATTTCCAGCTGTGTGCCATTTGTCTCAGTGCTTCTCTGTCGCGATTCTCAGAAATGCCCAACAGGGGATATGAAGCTGGATCTTTCTGTGTCCTGGGCCTGCTGTTTTGTCTCTGAGTCACACTTGAGTTCTTGTTTCAGCTTGATGTTTATCCTTGCCTTGTCTCCAGCACTGGGGGCTGGACTTTTCCTGTGGCTCCTCCTGTCTTTCTCGGTCTACTTGAAGCTTATCGCAAATTAGCCAGGTATAAAACACTGCCTCTCTCTGAGGGCAGTTTCAGTCCATTGACTCTGGTTCCTGTATTTATGTATCTTGATCCAGTGTTCTCCAGACGGCTCCTAACCTTGGCTTATCTCATTGTTTATTCTGGCTTCCCCTGACTCTGGCTTTCCATGACTTCACTTCTGCTTGTCCTTGCCTGTACTGCGACTGGGAGCTAGATTCCTGCACAGCCCACATGCACAGACTCACAGCCCAGGTGGCTTCTTACCTGGTCATCTTGCTCTGTGTTTATTTGCAAGAGTGAGCGTATAACTCTGCACGTCAGACTCCACATCAGGTAAGATCCTGACAAAGAAGCATTGGACTGTCTTGGAAATCAATAGTATTGATAATCTCACTGCGGATGAAGCAGAGCTTTGAAGGAGGGACTGTCTCACAGCTGAACTACAGTTAAGTTAACCCTATATTTTCAGTAAAGAAGGGGAGACAAGGGCCCGGTAGACTCTTCACCAATCCAGCATTATAATGCTGGAATGTTCCTTAAACCACTTTTTTGATTATTAAAGGACTAAGCTCATTTCCAACCTTGTTATTAATAGTTGAAAAAAAGCTGTCGCTATTAACAACAGCCAGTAGCTAAAAGTGGCTACTAATTATCTCCTGGTTTATAGCTTTATCACTTTTGTATCTTTGGATTGTGCTGGGATTATAGTCAAACACCAATGTAGTCAATAGGAGTATTTTATAGAAATAATGTTTTCATAAAATACTCTGAAGTGACAGAGATGCTTTAAGAGGTTATGAATGTGGTACTTTAACGGGTTAAAATAGAATTTAAAAAAATCCCAAAGAAATGTTCAAGGATGGTCTTAAAACATAAAAGATTTACTCTGTAATTGTAACAGAGAAATAATTATAAGGTAGGCACACAATGGTGGGTGTACGGGACAAATAATTTGTAATTACATAACATAGATGATCAGTAAAAATGGGTTTTTCGAAAATCTGCAAATGGAGGTGTCTTTCTCTCCGTCTTACATAACGAGAAAGAAAGAAAACTTCCAGATGCAGATTTTCCTTCTATTGATCTTCTTTGTGTGGCAATTTCATTATTGACAAAGTTTCAAAAGAATGAAATTGGCTCACGGAAAGAGTCAAAAGATGGAGTTATTCAAAATATGCAATTTTGTTTCTGTATATAGGGGTTCTTCTCGCTTTCGGTGACTTGTGGTGCCACCAGTGGTGTATCCTGGTTTTGTGCTGCCCTAGGCAGGACAAAACTCAGGCACCCCCTCCCCCTGCGCCACCCCCACCCAACCCTTCCCCCCGCCCCACCTTCTAAATACACACACAGTCAGACACAAACACACACACACACACAGTCAGACACATACACAGACACAAACACAGTCAGACAAAAACACACACAGTCAGAGACACACACAGTCAGACACAAACACACACACAGTCAGACACACACACACACACAGACAGACACACACACAGACACAAACACACACACACACACACACACACACAGACACACACACACACACACACACACACAGTCAGACACAAACACACACACACACAGTCAGACACACACACACACACACTCACTCCACAAACACACAAACACAGTCATACACAAACAGTCAGACACCAACACACACACACACACAGTCAGACATACACACACACAGTCAGACACACATACACACACACACACAGACACAAACACAGTCAGACACAACACACACACACACACACACAAACACTCACAAACACACAAACACAGTGAGACACAAACACACACACAGACAAACACACACACACACAGTCAGACATACACACACACAGTCAGACACATACACAGACACAAACAGTCAGACACAAACACACACAGTCACACACACACACACACATACACAAACACAGTCAGACACAAACACACACACACTCACAAACACAGTCAGACACACACACACACAGTCACACACACACACACATACACAAACACAGTCAGACACACACACACACAGTCAAACACAAACACACATTAACTTTTTTTTTTAATTTAAATCCCCCCCCAACCCCCTTACCTTTTGGGAGTGCTGGAAATGTCCCTGGTGGTCCAGTGGCTGCAAGTCGGGCTGGGCGGCGCTGGCAGGCGGGCGGCTGGCGAGGGAGCTCTTCCTATGAGCTGTCTGCTCAGCTCCCTCGCGCGCCGGCTGCAGAGTGAGGCTGGGAGCCAGAATATGACGTAATCTTCCGGCTCCCAGCCTCACTCTGCGGCGCGAGGGAGCTAGGCAGTCAGCTCAGGGGAAGAGCTCCCTCGCCAGCCGCCCGCCTGCCAGCGCCGCCCGCCCGCTCGGGATGTCAGTTAGCCGCGAGGCTAACTAGGCATTTGCCCTAGGCATTTGGGGGGTGGCGTTTTTTGCCGCCCCCTGAAAAATGCCGCCCAAGGCAAATGCCTTGTTTGCCTCGCGGCTAATACGCCCCTGGGTGCCACACAGTGAATGCCAGTAGACATGACTATAAGAACACAACAATCTAACAAAGAAATGTTAAACAGAGAATGTTTGTGTGTTTTCAGGGGTTTATTTGTATTAATGATCAGTGTGATTGCAGGAGTCTATTTGAGTGGAGGTGTATGATGGGGCCATCTAGGTCAGGGGTGCCTAAAAGTAAGATCTCCAGATGTTTTAAAACTACATTTTCCATGATGCTTTGCCATTCTAAAGGCTTTATAAAGCCATGAAAAGAATCATGGGATTTACTTTTAGGGCACCCCTGATCTAGGCATTGTGACAGCAGTGCTTCGCTTTGCCCTGTATTTGGCATAGCTGTGCAATTACACAGGTCACACACCCTAAAAACTACTCTGGTGTCATATCTACAAAATATGCTAGAGTTGCCATTGGTTAAAAAATAAAATATTCACCTTCTAATAGTTAAATGTCTGTGTTTTCTTTCCCGAAGCTTTGAATGTATGGTAGTTAAGGCTCTCTCAGTGTATGTTGGCACCTCAGCTAAGCTCCAGGATATAGGAGTGATTTGACACACTGCTGTTTAGAGCCATTTTGAATAGCTCAATACCAAAGTAATCAGGAGAGACGTGTGTAGCACAAGACGGTGCTAGCGATTTTATATTTTTTCCCTAACTGACTTTAAATATTTAGAAATTAAATAATAGGACTTTCTGTTTTTAACATAACATTGCTTCATATTACATACTAGACTACTAGCTACTCTTTGGCAATATTCTCTGATTAAAATTCAAAACGCAAATGTATGTGGAAGATTATACCATCAGTCACTGGATGAGCTATACCTGTGTCTAGAGAGACACAGTGAACCATGTATCATGGGGAAATCATTGATTGACTAAACTGCATGAGGCGACATGTTTAAAAAATATCCTGAGTAATAAAAAACATCTTCTGACATCTTTTTTTTTGTTTTTGTTGCTTTAAAGGGACACTATAGTCACCTGAACAACTTTAGCTTAATGAAGCAGTTTTGGTGTATAGAACATGCCCCTGCAGCCTCACTGCTCAATCCTCTACCATTTAGGAGTTAAATCCCTTTGTTTATGAACCCTAGTCACACCTCCCTGCATGTGACTTGCACAGCCTTCCATAAACACTTCCTGTAAAGAGAACCCTAATTAGGCTTTCTTTATTGCAAGTTCTGTTTTATTAAAGGACCACTCTAGGCACCCAGACCACTTCAGCTTAATGAAGTGGTCTGGGTGCCAGGTCCTTCTAGGGTTAACCCATTTTTTCATAATTATAGCAGTTTCAGAGAAACTGCTATAATTATGAATGGGTTAAGCCTTCCCCTAATCCTCTAGTGGCTGTCTCATTGACAGCCACTAGAGGCGCTTGCGTGCTTCTCACTGTGATTTTCACAGTGAGAGCACGCAAGCGTCCATAGGAAAGCATTGTAAATGCTTTCCTATGCGACGGGCTGAATGCGCGCGCAGCTCTTGCCGCGCGTGCGCATTCAGCCCAGGAGGAGGATCGGAGGAGGAGAGGAGACAGAGAGCTCCCCGCCCAGCGCTGGAAAAAGGTAAGTTTTTAACCCTTTCCCCTTTCCAGAGCCGGGCGGGAGGGGGTCCCTGAGGGTGGGGGCACCCTCAGGGCACTATAGTGCCAGGAAAACGAGTATGTTTTCCTGGCACTATAGTGGTCCTTTAAGATTTTCTTATCCCCAGCTATGTTAATAGCTTGCTAGACCCTACAAGAGTCTCCAATATGTGATTAAAGTTCAATTTAGAGATTGAGATACAATTATTTAAAGTAAATTACATCTGTTTGAAAGTGAAACCAGTTTTTTTTTCATGCAGGCTCTTTCAATCATAGCCAGGGGAGGTGTGGCTAGGGCTGCATAAAGAGAAACAAAGTGATTTAACTCCTAAATGACAGTGAATTGAGCAGTGAAATTGCAGGGGAATGATCTATACACTAAACCTGCTTCATTTAGCTAAAGTAATTTAGGTGACTATAGTGTTCCTTTAATTTTAACTTATAAATTCTTTAATTAAGAAGGTAAAACATGGGGTGTCAAACAATTAAAATGTAACTTTAATTACAAATTGCAATGTAAAAAAACCCTCTTTAATTCATTAAGGATTAATCTAATTTCACGGACCACTAAATTAATGTATATTTAATTTCTATATTCCCTTTAATCTTTAAACCATCCAATTTACAAAACATTTTTGAAAACAATGCAGTCTTCCTCAATATATATTTATCTACATAAATGCAGGATATATAAACAACCCACCAAAATCCAGCGGCTGTGGTCTGTCTGAAAACCAGACCTAATTCAGGCTCATTCAGTTTCTGAATTGTAAAATCTGTACATTGTTAAATAGCATGAACAAGGTCCGGATTTTGCAGTCTGGGTGACCCTGTCCGCAGCCTTTTGATGGTACGGGGCCATTCGGACATTAGCAAATAACCCTGAAAAAGTCATTGCCACCAATCTTATAATTCTAAAAACTCATAGGTTTCGATGATCAGTTGGCCCCAGTTGGCCCCAACCCAGTCCTCATAGACCAGCAACAGTCCAGGATTGATACATTTCTCTGTTTTATTCAAATGGAGATACTGACAAAACCTGGACTGTTGATGGTCCATGAGGACTGGGTTGGAGAACACTGATCTACCTTATCAAAAACTACTTTAACTTCCACTTCATAATCTCATTACTCGTAAGACACTTTACCTACAACTGAGTTTAGTTTTAATTGTTTGACACCACAATTCTTAGATTACTTTTAGAAAATACCACATTATTATTGTGTGCTAGTTTGGATTACGTGTCAACTCTTTTTTTTTTCTATTTATTCTACGTTACAGTTCTATTACAATTCTATGCTACAGTTTTTGCACAGGGAATAAATACATGCATTATCTATATTATTAATCTATTATTATTCTTATACTGTATTTATAAAGCGCCAACACATTCCAGAGCTCTGTCCATGGGTATAGTTGTTACAAGTAAAATAATAATCTATACTAAACATGCATTGGTTTTTGAGGAAATGATAGCAGGCAGGAAAGTTAGAAAAGTAATTTTGTATTTGCTCCTGATCAGGAAGGTAGCAGATCGTTCATTTTCAAATGAAATTAAGACGAGTACGTTGCGTACCAGTGTTTGTATATCTGAATTTATTTCTTCTTTGATTTATTCTGTAGGTGTGTGCAGTCCTTTCATGACCAGGCATTAGACAACTTAATTTTATCTCAATCAACTCATGACCAATAATAAATAGGAACATTTATTTCACACCATGTAATTCTGGCTCCACAGGGCATTAATCACGAATCTTTAAGTTACGGCTATTTAATCATGCATAGAATATATTATATTACTGTGTACACATCATAAAGAACTGTGAAACCTTAAAATAATCTTAGCACCGTAATAATGATTTCACGTTTGCTATTATTTTGGTTAACATTCACTGTCTCTCTCTTGTGTCTGCAAACCAATTAAAGAGTATAATTCTTCACAATTTATTGACAGTTAGAAATTTTCTTTTCTCCCCCGTAAATATTATTTTGTTCGTTGTGTAGTGTTCGTTGCCTTTTCTGGAATAGAAATTACCCTCTGAAAGGCATATGAAAGTGCACTATGGTTAAGAGTATTTTTGAAGCCATAAATATTCTTATTGCTTTATATTTCTTTTGTATTGTGGCTTTTCATTTCTGTGGAAATGCTCTTCTGAGTTTTGTATAATATAAATTGATCACGACAACTGCGTGTTTATAGCAATTCACTGTAACAAGGTAAAGTGTTTTTGCAAATGTTTATTCCAATCTGTCTCTGTCCACTTGACAGTGGGATTCCTGTTGCACTGAAAAATAAACTTGTGGGTTACTTTGTAATTGCTAAGGTTCGATGGAAATACACGTTTTATTTATATTGGTTAATTTGGAAATCTTTTTGTAAATTTACGTGTATCACTGTGCTCTGCAAGCTTCACGTGGTGATTGTGTAGTTGGGTTACTGGCTGACATCCTTTATAAAGTTATATTGGTGACTATTCATCAAACAACACATTTGATTTTAGAATAAACTTGCTGAATTAATGACAACGTTGCATTTAAAAATATTCATCCTGGCTGATCTGAATATTCTATTCAGCTCTGTATTTGCTTAAATTTTGCAAGTATGATTTCCAATTATTTTACTTGGCTTTTATTGAATAGATTATACTGTCTATATAAACTCCTGTTGTATTTATATTAAGATTTTATTTTGGGTATCTTAAAATGTATCTCTCATACCAGGTACATAGCCCTGCCTTATAGAACTCATTATTAAAGGTTTAAAACTCCTCGTAGCAGGTGTGACATGTTTACAAGCCTGTCAGTAAGACAGTCCTAATTTTGGCCTCTGCCCCAATATTTCATTTTTTATGTTTTAGTATCTCTCTTCAGAAAGCAGCAGGGAAGAGAGCTCAGCACAATGGTGTATTTAAAAACAGGCAGCTTTACTTGAATGAATAAAAGATAAAAGGTGATAGCGCAGAACTCAGATTATATTTTACCTTTTCAATAAATATTTACAGATGGGTCCTATTTGCAGTAGTAACATTTAGTTGTGTATATTGTGAATATAAAACAACATAGCATATACCATTACAACTAAATTAAATTAGTGAACAAAAAGGGAACACTCACAATTTTCATAGACATACAAGTTAGGCTCTGAACTATAGAAGCATTTCATCCACTTATAGAAATGGCTGGGTCTGGTTGTTACTCCCAGGATAGCAGGTATGGAAGCTTTTTCAGGGACTCGGGAACCAGATGAAGATGGTTAAAAGGGAATGTATTACATCAATATATAAAATAACAAATAGAATAACAAATAGATTAAGCACAACGTGTTTCGACCATATGTGGTCTTCCTCAGGTGCAGTATGTCTTACCTTTAGCTTGCACACCTATATATATCCTTCTGCCAGGTACAAGAACAAGTGTGGCCACTGCTTCAGTAATTTAATACCCAAATATGGTCCTGGCCTGGAAGTAAAACACCACCACTAAGACGTACCGTCATGTTTGGAACCCTGACGGACGTGCTCCATTGGATAAACACATCACCATTAGGAGAAATTTTGTGAAGAAAAGAGACTGGTAGCCATTTTAAAGGTGGCAGGAATGGACAAATGCCGGAGCCGGAATTATCGCCATTTTAGTGGTGGTATTTTACTTCCAGGCCAGACCTGAGTAAGACCACATATGGTCAAAACGTGTTGTGCTTAATCTATTTGTTATTCTATTTGTTATTTTATATATTGATGTAATACATTCCTTTTTTATCCATCTTCATCTGGTTCCTGAGTCCCTGAAAAAGCTTCCACATCTGCTATCCTGGCAGGAACAACCAGACCCAGCCATCCCTATAAGTGGATGAAATTCTTCTATAGTTCAGAGCTTAACTTGTATGGCTCTGAAAATTGTGAGTGCTTCATTTTTGTTCATTAATTTAATGGAGTTGTAACGGTATACACTATGTTATGTTTTATATTCACAATATACAATTACTACTGCAAATAGGACCCATCTGTGGATATTTATCGAAAAGGTAAAATCTAATCTGAGTTCTGCGCTATCACCTTTATCTTGTATTCTCTCTGCATGTACATAGTGACTATACACTGAGGTGGTTTTAAGCTGCACTGTGTTATATTTTGTGATATTAGCGCCTCCTTCTCCCTTTTTATATATTTTTTACAGCTCTACTTGAATATCTACCTAAATGAGAATATGTTAATATCATTCAACCCGTGGGCAACCCTAACTGGCCGTTGTCTGTTAGATTGTACATTTTACAGCAATAAGCTTTGTTAATTATGACAAATGCATCACTGACAAGCCACACATGCTCTTGCTCAAATGTTTAAAACGTAGCATATCTTCTGAAGTGTTTGCAATCAGAGTTACTCACTAAACTCTGAGTTTTTGAAAATTATATCTGAATTGCAAAACTGAGGTAAACAAAACAAAACAAAAATTTGAAATATAGTGAACAACCCTATATAATTGTCTTACCTAGAGTTTTAAAACTCACTGGCTAATTAACAGGCTTTGTCATAGTCAAACCTTGAGAACTTTTAATGAAAATTTTGTCATGCCATAGAATGAGCTTAAACCTCTTTATCAAATGGTCAACATTTTCAACCCATGGCTTAATACTCTATAGCAAGGACAGCACAATTCGAATGACCTCATCACCAGTTTAGAACACCTCTTGAAGTATGTATCATGCCTTTTTATAGATATATCTGCCTTTCTAAAAGATCTAGAACTCCTTATAAAAGGCTTGGCATGCTATATTGACTATTTAGAATTGCTTTTGGAAGATTTGGCATAAAAAGTCAAAGACTGAGTACTTTAATGAAAGCTCTAAATCTGCCCATCAAAGTTTTATAACTCCATGATATGGTTTTACCATGTCATATTTACAGTTCTTTGTTATTTACTAGCAGCACTTGAATATAGCATATGTCATATTACACAAGTATTGTTAAGAATGTATATGCTAGGCATTGTGCGTGTATTTATACGGAGTATATTTCTATATTTATTATGCTGTTGCTAAACTGAATTATATATTTTTTTTCTAGTCTTAATCCCTATAGCTATGACGAGAACTGCTTGAGCATTAGTGAAGATCACATCCCCTTAGCTGCCTTACCACTGCTGGCTATATCGTCTCCTCTGTACCAAGATGCAGTTGCTATGGTGATCAACAGAGCAAACCAAGTTTACAATGAATTCCTGAAGTCTACAGATGCAGCCAGTTTTAACGGACAGGTATAATTCCACAGTAACTATTTAGACTAAGCACATGTATGTAACCATAACATTAACTCTTATTAGAGTCAAGATTATAAAACTCATATTGCAAATATATGCATTTTTTTCCAGTTCATCTTGAAGCTCTTAATATATAAAACAGAACAAATAAGCATGCTGTTCAGCAGTGCATAACAGGCTTTTTAAATAATATTAGAAAAATGTATCTTTGATAATTATTGGTCTTATACTGTAAATATCTAAGTTTCAGATATGCCATAATTTAAAAAATAGAGCAAATTATATAAGATAGCAACTGTTATGCTGTTTGAGGAGCAATGTCCTTCTAAGCAGTATGAAAATTACAGAAATCCTCGTTTACTAAAGACATGGTAATACTGGGAAGAATTTATAAAAGAGATATGCTTTGAAAAATGGTGCAACATATCAAATGTGGGGTAATCACCACTGAAACCAGCATAACCAGTAGGCATATTCCATTGTTGACTCCTCCCATTTTACATCATTACTTCTTTTAGAACTTGACACTTTAATAAACCTTCTATATGTATATTCATCATTTGAAGAAACATTTGGAAATTATGAAGCCGAATTGGCAATATACTAGATAGCGGTTTTACAAGGGGAATTGGTCCTGACATCAAGTTTTGACAGGGCAGCTGGACCCGCTGAACTGACAGGCTGAGTCACAGCTTGTGATACCTGCGACCATTGTAGTTCCATCACTGGACATTGAGAGAATCTGCTCCTATCTCTAACCCAGTGGTGGAACTACCACAGCTCTCTTTCGCCCTCTCTTTTTCTTGCTCATCCTCTCAAACAGCGACAAAGACAATCACAGTCAGCCTTCACACACCCACACAATCACATGATGATACAAACGAGCAAATAGAATAAAATAATAACTGTGCCACTAAGTTTTAAATACTACCATCAAAGGAAAGATCGGACTATAAGTTGTCTGTTTCCATATGAAGTCAGTTGAGACCTAATTAAGATCTCTATACCCGAATTCATGTGATATTAATTATAACTCACTGCTGGAAAACTACAATAATCTTTTAATACACATAGATTTTTCTTTATTATTATTCTGAGAGCATTTTATAAAATAAGTTTTGTTTATGCAAAAGAAACGCAGTGTAGACTTCTCCACACTCCCTACGGATTCCAAGATTATTGGCCTGGTAAATTAGAACTGGTTGCAGTGTATGCTGGGAATTATAAAATATGAGTAAACGAAGGGTTAACTGATGCTGCTTCCTATGTGGACAATACAGTACTGTCCAGTTTCTGCTTATTTATTGGCGAACCAAAAGGCTTCTTCAGATAATTACATAGTTACATAGTTAAATAGCTGAAAAGAGACTTGCATCCATCAAGTTCAGCCTTCCTCACATGTTTTTGCTGTTGATCCAAAAGAAGGCAAAAAACCCAGTCTGAAGCGCTTCCAATTTTGCCACAAACTAGGAAAAAATTCCTTCTTGACCCCAAAATAGCAGTCAGATAATTTGGTAGGTTCTTATATATTGATATGAAAACAACCACAATAGTCAACAGTAAATAACAAACTAAAATTAATACACTAACCACGCGTCGTGATTTACTTGATAAATAAATCATTCTTTGATTTAATCCTTTAAGAACCAATACTTAAATTCCTGTATATCATGACATGTCTGGGAATTTTACTGGTGTAAAAGTGCTTAAAACACACACAATTTTTTGTTACTTAGATCAAAAATTACTAAATAAGTTGCTAAAAAAAATAACTTTTGAAATTATTCATTTAGTTTTCTCTCTGCTCTTTATTCACCATTCTACAACTGAAATCAGACATATTTATTGTAACATTAAAGAAATAGCTGACCCAAATTTTATTCAAAATTGTAACATGCACTATAGAAAAATTATAAGCAAATACAAAATACCTCCAGGCCTCTCGAATCAAGAGAAGTTAACTGCGCATTGCGGCACTCAGATGGGTAGTTATTCTGCTAATAATTGCTGACGATACTCTACAGGATTTACTCTTTCTGTTTATACAGCAAGGAATTACCATCCATGAGAATTTATGAGAAAATGAGAAAGCCTGCCTTTGTAATGTTTAGTCTGAGTGTCAGAGAGGCAAATATGGAGCTAAATAGGATTAAGTAGGAAAGAAAAATGGGCAGTTATATTGCATCTAATACGAAAGTGCATCAGCTCTTGAAAGCTCGGCAATTATGCAAGAGAACACCCACATCGCCCACTCTATAATCTGTTTGTTTAATAACAATAACGTGATTTATTTTGGAGGATCTATGAATTTCTGAGTAGGCTCTGGCTTTCAGCCACTTTAATAAGAAGTACCGTGGTGTGCATGCGGAGAGCACTGAATGGCAAGATTATGCCAGTAATATTAAGCCAATTAGAGGAGGGTATTTATACACAAATGGAAACAGAGTACTCAATGTAGAAAAATTAACATGCAATAACATTAAGCAGTATTCTTCTAAGAAGCATCATAAAATATTATTCTACACACAACTGCCGTCCCCTATGACATCAGATGGTCTTATTTAAGAAAGTGAGAGTGCATATCAAAGCATTGATATATATAAAGCGTAGCTTTTTGTGGTAGTGTTTATAGTAGTTATTATTAATTATACTTAACCTCTATTTTCTTTTTGTTTTTATTTTAACATATGGGAGATTATTGATTGAATAGACTTTGACATCTTAACTTAACCTTATTATTGGCGTCGATATAATCAGCATGATAGCCAAAACCAGTCCCAATGGAATGCTAATAGGATTACTTTTTACTTGTGCCTTTGGAGGATATTGGTCTATTTTCTTTCAGCTTGTCTGGAAATCTATGAATAAAATTTTTTTTGCATTCTGCATCATTATATTATAACACTGTTGCATTCTATTTAGAAGTTACCAGCAGGCCCGGACTGGCCATCAGGCAAACCGGGCAAATGCCAGGTGGGCCGCGATGGCCATGAGCAAAGGCTGATGGGAGAGATCAAGGGATCTACCCGACCAGCCCCTTTAGGGCTGGTGCTGCTTGACCTCTGGCCCATAGAGGGAGATCTGTGCGGTGGGGAGATCAAAGATCTCTCTCACCAGCCTGCACACTGATGCATAGTGCAGGCCCTGTGCACATGGTCTACACCTGTCAAGGGGTGTAGACTAGATACTTCTTCCACTAGACTATCAGGGAAACTAATTCCTGCCAAGGATCAAGGTAAGGAAGAGGGATGGGGGAGTAAACTGCATTTTTTAAAAAAAATAATGAATTAGAAATGTAAGGTTATTTTTGCCCCATGTCCCTCCCCCTCACACAGCAGCCCCATGCCTCCCTTCTCACACAGCAGCCTCATGCCGCCCCAGCTCACCCAGCAGCCCCATGTCCCCTCTCATACCCTGTAGCTCCTGTCTCCCCCTCTCACCGAGCAGCCCCATGTCCCCCCTCTCACCCAGCAGCCATTTATCCACTCTCATACCCTGCATCCAGGGCCGGTGCAAGGATTTTTGCCGCCCTAGGCAAAAGTAAAGTTGGCCGCCCCCTCCCATATGATCTGCCATGTTAACTAACGCCAGTGCTGCAGTGCCGCCGTGTTTACATTAAAAGGCCTGCAGGGACAGGCTATAGACACCAGAACCACTACATTAAGCTGCAGTGGTTCTGGGGACTATAGTGTTTCTTTAATGTGAGGTAAATTAGAGATTAGTGCCACGAATAATATACTAGATTGCCTACTTACAACCAGATGAGGATGATGATGGGCTCTGGCTGCAGTCTAGCTCCACTGGTCTGGTGTAGAACAGGCTCTCTGGAGGCGGTTTGTAACTGTGGTTACAAAAATCAATGTTCTGGGAGAACGGGAAGCAGCTCAATTTTTGGGGGCCCTTTACACAGCTCAAGGTCTCATGTTCCACCAATGAGTTTGTTCATAGGGGGTGGAGTGTGTAGGGGATGTCCTGATGTGTGTAAGGAATGCATTGTGTGAATCTGTGTTTGTATGTGTAAGGGCTGCGAGGTGTGTTTGTGTATGTATGGGATGCAGTGTGTGCGTCTGTAAGGGATGCATTGAGTGTGTGGAAGGGGTGCATTGAGTGAGTCTAATGAATGCATTGTGTGTTTCTGTGTGTGTAAGGGATGCATTGCTTGTGTATGTGTGTCTGTGTGTGTAATGCATTGTGTGTTTTTCTGTGTGCAAGGGGTGCATTGTGTGTGATTGTGTGTGTGTGATGGATGTCAATCTCCCCCCCCCTCCCATTTCCTTCTTCCTCCCCTCTCCAATTTCCTTCTCTCCCACCCCTCTCCAATTTCCTTCTACCCCCTCCAATTATCTTCTCCCCCCCTCTCCAGTTTCCTTCTTCTCCCCCCTCCAATTTCCTTCTTCTCCCCCTCTCCAATTTCCTTCTCCCCCTCTCCAGTTTCCTTCTTCTCCCCTCTCCAATTTCCTTCTCCCCCCCTCTCCAGTTTCCTTCCCTTCTCCAGTTTCCTTCTCCCCCCCCTTCCAATTTCCTTCTCCCCCCCTTCCAATTTCTTTATCCCCCCCTCCTACCACTGTTGTAGCGTGGCCGAGCTCTGTATGGGTACAGGGAGTTTTGTTTCCTGTACCCGGCCGGACTAACAGGAAGTGCACACTCAGTGTTAGTCCAGCAGGGTACAGGAGACAGATTCTCCCTGTACCCATGGACCATACAGACCTCGGCCACGTTACAGTGAGAGAGTGACAGGAGGGAGTGCTGAGCGCTGAGCGCTGAGCGCTTCCCTCCTGTCAGCCCCTCTCCTCATGCTGCACCCGGGCGGTGCGCCCTCATGGACGCACCAGCCAGGGCAGAGCGCTCAGACGGCTGTAGCATGAGTGGAGCCGGCGCTCCTGGCGGCTGCCTAGTCCGCCTAACAGGTAGTGCCGGCCCTGCCTGCATCCCGTCTCCCCTTCTCACCAAGCAGCCCCTGTATCCCCCTCTCATCAAGCAGCCCCTGTCTCCCCCTCTCACCAAGCAGCCCCTGTCTCCCCCTCTCACACAGAAGTCCCATGCCCCTTCTAACCCAGCATCCCCATGTCCCCTCTCATCCCCTGCATCCGCTGTCTCACCCAGCAGCCCCTGACCCTCCAGCCAGCAGGCCCTGTCCCCACCTCTCACCCAGCAGCCCCTGTCCCCAACTCTCACCCCACGACAAGAGGCTGGCAAGGCATTTGCCAGGGCGTTTGGGGTCGACTTTTTTTGACGTCCCCTTGAAAGTGCCACCCACGGCAAATGCCTTGCCAGCTTCTAGGTAAATACACCGCTGCACACACATCACCTATCATCCCCCACGCTTCACGTGGACTGCCCTGAGGGATATTAAACAAATATGCCCACTTTGGAGAGGCATGAATGTCATTGGTGATGACACAACATGCACCCTCTCGGGCAACGCTACTCCTAGGGCTACTCTGCCTATGCCAGGGCTGAATTTTTGTCCCAGTCCGTCCCTGGTTACCAGCTACTCTTTTAAAAGCCTATATTTTTACTTGTGTTATTCATAAATTCTATTCATTTTATTTGTAGAGCAACCTTACTTTTATGGTTTATTGATATTCTTTCAGTTAACTATTTCAGCTCAGACAGTAAAGACCCGGCAGAGCCAAACGGTTCTTAAATGATTTGACAGAGCGTTGGGCCATGCCAGATGACTCCTGGTACCATACCCACTATAGAATACTGTAGTACCTTTAAGCACAATATATGACATTTCATAAAAAGTTATTAGCACGTTCTATTGATCAAGCTCTAATAATTGTCCTTTAGCTCCAGCTATAATGCTCTATCATGTAGACTTTGCACAGAGAAAAGTCAATTGTCTTATTTAATTTCTTTATTGATACAATACCTTAAGCAAGAATTAGATGTATACTTGACTGGGTTACTTGAGAGCCACATCTGATTTTCTCTTCCAGCAAATCAGGAAGGAAGTTTTACTAAAATCAGAGATTGAATTAGTAGGGAAAGAGTTGTTTACAGAGTAACTAAAGGCAGGTATCAACATTACCTATTCTATCTCTCGGTAAACTTTGTAGTTATTTAAAAAAAAAATGTCCAGATATAATAATTATGAACTGCTGCTCTAGTAGTGACTATCTGGTAATTGCTACATATAACACTTTTTGTGGTTTGCTCAGTCTAGAGGAAAACTTTTTGAGGTTAAATGTTCTTGTGTTTGTGTTTACCCAGGTGTGTTTAATCGGAGACTGCGTTGGAGGAATTTTGGGGTTTGATGCCCTTTGTCACAGTGCCAAGACACCGGGAGAGAGTCAGAACACCAGCAGGAGAGGAAGCGACAGTAGCATACAGGTAAAGGATGAGTTCTAGACTCATTTATTTTAAATTCTTTAAAGACGTACTGTATGTGGCTTCACGCAGAAACAATCAGTTTAAGATTATTTTTTTTTATAGTGCATTGGTATACATACAGAGCTTGTACAGACATTTCTGCAGAAGCATGTACAATAGTAGTGGATATAGATTTTGTAAAAAAATGAAAAACATTGTAATAAGCAAGATAAAACATGAGTTGATACAATGGGCTAACTAATAATTAAGACATGCTGAACTATCATAGTAAACAATTTAGTAGCAATGCCCCTGGGTACTGGTCATAATAGAAAAGGATAAGGAAGAGAACAAGAATCCCCGTACCAACAAGATGATAATAGTAGACGAGCAGTCAAGAAAGCTTGGTTTTATCCAATGCCACTTATAGGCCTCTTGCTATAGCCAGCCACACTGCCTGGTAGGATTGCAACTCTCCCCCAACAACAGTTCTGGAAAAATTGCCATATTCTGACCCCTAGTCACCTGGGGGATACATTTTTATTTAGGGCCCCCACCCGCAGCTCAGGGGTGGGGGCCGGGGGGGTGGACAGTAGGTCCCCACCTCATTGTTATTTAGGGCCCTCACCTGCCGCACAGGGGTGGGGTCTGGGAGGAGGACAGTAGGTCTCCCCCAATTTTTATTTATGGCCCCCACCCACCGCTCAGGGGTTGGGACTGGGGGGAGGACATTAGGTCCCCCCAATTTTTATTTATGGCCCCCTTCCACCGCTCAGGGGTGGGGGTTAGGGGGGGGAGGAAAGTAGGTCCCCCCTTATTGTTATTTAGGGCCCCCACCCGCCGCGCAGGGGTGGGGGCCAGGGAGGAGGACAGTAGGTCCCCACCTTATTCTTATTTAGGGCCCCCACCTGCCACGCAGGGGTGGGGGCCGGGGGGAGGACAATAAGTTCCACCCTATAGGACCCCCACCCACCGCTCAGGGGTGGGGGCCTGGGGGGTACAATAGGATCCCCCCTTATTGGTATTTAGGGCCCCCATCCTTTGCGGTTCGCGTTCGCTCAACTCTAGTGAAGACAATTCATTGATGGCTTAAAATGTTTTACTCAATGGTGCAATATCCAAAGAAGTGATAGTTTCTGTCAAATCACATGAAGGACTTGCCTAGCTCAGTATTTATACATACAAGATATGCAAGTGTTCCATTTGATTATATATAAAGTGGAGTGGCACGCGTTAAAATTTTTGTAGTGCCTCCAAATCAGGATGGACTATTTCCAATGTGTCGATAATGATGAAGAAAGTTGGACAGAACACATATTGATGGTGTTTATGCAGATTTTATCTTACAAGTGTTACATTTGAAAACCATCGGGGAGGACAAGACTGGCTGAAATATTTTTTTTTTTATATGATATAGTAGCTACATATTTATAGCAAACAGCTGAACGTCAAAGGTGTATATCTCTGACTGTTATTATTAAAGGGACATTCCAGACACCTAAGGTACTTTAAGTTTTAAAAAAGCAGATTTCAATAGAAATTGGAACATTCATAAATTAAAGGCACACTATAGGGCCAGGAACACAAACATGTATTTAAGGTGGCTTCCTCCCTCCCCCACCCCCGTTAGCCCCCTTAGAAAAGGTGAAAATTCACCTTATTTCCAGCGCCTGACACTGGCCCTCCCCCCGACCCCCCTCCTTGGTGACATCATCGGATTTGCCGATTTTTAGCCAATCCAATGCTTTCCCATAAGGAGAGCATTGGATTGGCTGAAATCGGCAAGGAGGCGTAGTGGGGGCGGGGTCAAATTATTTTTTAGCCAATCAGCACCTCTCTGAAAAGGCAGTGTTTGCATTAAAATGCTTGAAGGCAATGATTATACTCACCAGAACATCTACATTAAGCTGTAGTTTTTCTGGTAACTATAGTGTTCCTTTAATGTTGTTACATCCCCCAGGCTGTCAATCAGTCAACTGGTTCTGTTACTTCCTGGTTGTTTAGCTTAGTGGAGCTTAACTCAATAGGCAGACAATTGCATTAAGCACCTGCTTTGTAAAGACTTCTCATTGAGAAGCATTGAAAAGTCTGGGCTGCGGGAAAAGGGGAGGGCTTGCAAAGGCTGCAGACAATAGATCTGCAGCTTCTGCAAGCAGTTTGTAGATATACCTCCAATGAAAAATGCATCTTTAAATGCTTGAATATTTTCATTGGGAGATTTCCACTAAATTGCAAAAAAATAAAAATAAAAATAAAAAAGCATATTGTTTGTTCCTTTTAATATTATTTATACTTTCTTTCATCAGCTTCTTAAATTTTGTTATATTTTTAAGTATTTTAAAAATAGGTTGCGATAAACTCCAGTCCATGTCCCTTTAATGGCATTAAAATAGAAATAAACATTTACAATAACGAGTGCCTCTGGCCTGTTAGAAGTGCACATTGCAGATTCCAGACGTGATAGGGCTTCACACAGGATATTCTTGAATATTTTAAAGGGCACATAGGAAATGGCAGGCATGTCAGATGCTTACAAAACAGATGTCAGGCTAGATATATGTGCACACTGGAGATACAATGAATCACTATTTGTAACTGTTTCAAATACTAAGTCTCTAACAAGTTTCTCAATCACTGTCAAAAAAAAGCATTAACAGTGATTATCTATCTGCATGACCACGGTATTATCAAGACCCAAAAGGGAATATTTTGTGCCCTCATCCTTATATATTTTTTCATAAATCATGTTTATTAAACATATCAAACATCAGATCTCTGATAAGCAACAGGTTCAACAGCATCCTTTCTTCCCTTTCACTGACAAACAACAGGATCCAAATAGCAAGAATGAGATCTGCCCACTTAACTTCTTCAGAAAATTGCACCCTATTTCTGTAGTTTATTATGAGCTAACGATAGCATTATGCTCCATGTGTACATTTTATACTTTGTATATTGAACTGACACTGCACTATCCTTTGGCTAATGTTCGTCATTTTATAGCCTGGACAGTGATTACTTTGTCAGGTGTAATGCAACAGTTTACCCATAGTCCATTATTAATGGTAAGTTATTTTGGTAGATTTGTAACTTTCGATGCATAAACTGCATTAAGTTTACAAAGGTAGAATCGAAAAAGTGGAGACGCTTAATAAAGGCTCAGAGAAGAGTTGAAACGTTGTCTCCACATTTTTGTTCCTAATAAAAGACTTAATTTTAGAAGAAACCTTGGGTGTGCCTGAATATTTATAGTTTCTCCCATTTGATGTCTCCTGCGATTGGCCCTCCCTTTCTGGAACTTTTGCAGGAAGTATTTCTCCTTTTTAATGTGGGCATTATACTCATGTTTTCTTGCAAACAAAGGTAGAATCAGTGAGATTTTCTTTTATATTAATGATAATCACGTCTTCCTTTTTTCTAAATATAATATGATATAGAGACTAGAAAGTCCCGTCATGACATTTTCTGCCGAAACACTGCCGTTCCTGACCCACACAATTTGAGCATGATAAGGGTAAAGAAGCAGTAAGTTTTCCTCTAGTCCTTTAAGTTCATTCCAATATCACCATAAAATGAACGTCACTATATTTCTCAAACTACTTGGGACCAGGCAAATGTTGCAGGGGATTTAAAGGACAACGGTCACCTAATGTTCTAATAATAATAATTTCATCAAGTTTTAAAAGGAAATATATATATATATATATATATATATTTTTTAATGAAATATATGTAACAAAAAGCATCCCTACCTTTAGTATCTGATAGGATCCTTAAGCTACCTTGGGTCAGACAGTGTTTGAAAACAGACAGTTAGTCTCTATGGGATTCTCTGCTTCACGCCCTGCTGGGAAAACTAAGAGACTACATGTCTGTTTTACAACACTGTCTGGCTAAATGAGCATGTATATGACTGGAGGATCTGTCATGTACTAAACCAGGAAAGGGCAATAAGACTGCCAAACCATCAGGGGTAATGCAGAGGACCCACGTGTAGAGCCATGTGTCACAAAACAATAGTAAGAAAATGACTCTCAAAAATATTAGTCAGAGACTATAATCAGTTTTTCTGTGAACACTCTAAGAGTCTTTATAAATGATGGAAATAAGACAATTCCACCAATTTTATCAGTGTACAATAGTCTGGAGGTGGGATTCTGCCTATGTCTCATATATATGAGAAAACAGGGGGCTGGCTGCACTTACCTGAATGTGCATAAGTAGGGTGCTGCTGGAGGCCAATTTTATTTTTAAAAAAAATGAAAATCCAGTGCACTCCATTATCCCTTAAAGAGCAACTTCAGTGATGACAGATTTAGTTAGTTTATTTTTATTTTTTGTTTTTTTTTAAAAAACACCTAATCCAGGCAAGAAATAATAGGGGTTTAGTTACATTATATGATCATACATTGCATAAGCCTGCCACAACGTCAATCTTTGGCAGGTCCTACACTACCAGCCTAGTGTCTGCTATGTCACATATGGCAAGATTTAATGAAATAGCAATCATCTTTTGGCAAATATAATATACTTGGCATGTTTTGTGGGTTTTTATTTTTGCAAAACATATGATTGGCTAAAGCTTGAGAAGTTCTTTCTAAGATATAATAACAGAGCCAGCTATCCACTGTGACCTTTACCCATCATCACCCTTATTCGAAGAGGCATTTACTGAAGATTTAGGCCCCGAACCAGTCACAGCTAAAACTCAGCGTGAAGCATACATTAAGTCAAATTCTCAAATTGATTGAGAATCTGATGATTGAGCAAATGATTAAGCAGATCTGTAATTGTTTTAGGAAATATTTAATTCATACATTTGGTTACTATTTTTACAAAATATGGTATAAAAAAAGGAAAATTAAATTATTCATTCTAGTACGTCTAAAATCCACTAATTATTTACACAAGAAAAAGCTCAGACATTCGTCCGTTACATAATTATGCATTATAGTGCTATGTTCCTTAAGGATTATTTCCAACATTGTTTTATTGGTACTTGTGTGCAATACATTTTTAAAAATTTAAATTCTTTCCAAAACGTGACAAAGTATCTATTTGCTTGACTTCAACTTCCCTGTGTGGGCCTTTACTACCCATGAGTGAACAACACACAATGCTTTTTCAGGGTTTAGTTGGCATCACTCTCCTTCCCGTAAAACGCAACAGTGTATAGTACAGCACTAATGAAAAAAGATTTTTGCATGCAAACAAGTCAAATCTTCCCCATAGGGTTATGCAGCATAGAGGGTTTCATATATACAAAAGGAAACAGAAAAATATATAATAGTGAAATATTGTTTGAGTGAATATTGCAGAAAAAATATAATCGGAAATGCCTTTTGAACGTTTTGGCTCTTAACATGCAGGCTTTCTGTTCCTTTATGGTGACAACAGCAACCCTCTTCTGTGTATCCCTTTAAGAACTCAGATGGAATATATGCAGAATGGAAGACACAAAGTGCAGACATATAGTGCAGTATATGCAAATATTAGAAATACAGTCTAAACATATAGTAAAAACTGCTCAACTTATTCAGGAGCCTATAAAATACTGGATCCAAGTTTTTGCATGTGATGCCAATTCTATTTTATAGGCTCCTGAATAAGGACATTCTCGCCAGAACTTCTACTCAATTCACCGCTACCAATCCTCATTTTAATCCAATCTCATGTTCTTTTTGTAGTGACTCTTGAAAATAATCTTTACAAGCTGCCACACATGTATTGATCCTCTGTTCAATGTATGTGTCACGTGTGCGTTCACTGTCCTAACTGTAAGTTTTCTGAAGCAGGGATTTCTGGAATCAAAGATGTTCTTGTTGAAGGGACGTGACAAACTGATGATGACCCTTAATACATTATATAAATTATCGGGGGGGGGGAAATAAAAATGTTAAATAATAAAAGTATAAACATAAAGTTCCTGAATTTGCTGTAAATTCCCAAGCTTTGAAGTTTCGCAACTTCTGCCGTGAGATCTGCCCTGACTTACAGCTGCCAATTACCCATCTTAAGGTTTGTTGGCATTGCTTCCTTTTTCCTATAATTCCACACACTACAGTGACTGATGGGCACAAGAGATGTTTCCAAGGGTTGTGGTTATTTATTTTTGTTCTCCATTAAAGAGCTAGCTGCTGACAAAGTCAAAAAAATCCTCTCTTTGCTTTCTGATAACATCACAAAACTTTTAATATTGGATACTCTTTGCAAATAATGGGTTGATCATGTTGGCAAACTGCATCTGTCGATGACTTCATCTTAAATCATGCAACACAAAGACACCCACGGCTTCTTAAACCTTGATGTACTTGTATAAAACCAAGGGTGTATATTCAAAGACATACTGTTAAACATGGCAACTGCAGTGTGCTATCTGTGTTATTACTCTGAGTAAACCATTCCAACCGGTTTCATATACTTTATTCAGTTCAATTGGTTATACAAATGCATCATCATTCCGCATGAGTGTCAGAATAGAACTACCTGCATTTGTAATATTGCAATGTAATAAAATATCAACAATTTAAGACCTTATTTTAGTATAAATCTCAAATTATGCTAAACTGTAATTAAATATTATTGCCATGACACAAGAGACAGAATAAACACAAGCTTGTCTGTAGTATTTGCTTATTAATACATGTTTTGTAACTTTCGGAGATTGTTTCACACTTTTGAAGTTTCAACGTAATTAATTACAGAAGCTGTAACTTTGTTGCAAACATTTTCTTTGTTATGTACATTCAATTGCACTTCTTTTAATGTCAAGCACTGATGTCAGGACGAATTTAATCTATAATATTGACACAGGCATGCGGGTATAGTGAAGCGCAATATTGACGTTATGTATAATTAGACATGGTGCATTGAAAAGACTCACTTTCTTCTCACAATACTATTTCGTTCATTACCTTTGCTGAGGGAAAGGAAAATATAGAAGAATAAAGCACAGCAACTGAAACAGAAGTTACTTGTTATAAAGAATCAGAACATGCATAATAAGTGGCAAATATGAGCTAAATATATTTATTTCATACACGCATACAAACTGCCCCATAATAACGTGACTTATGATTATATACATTACCCTCTCCAGTAAGTATATGTTTTAAAGACCCTCTCCCTATATGCATTACCCTCTCCAGTTAGTATATGTTTTAAAGACCCTCTCCCTATATACATTACCCTCTCCAGTTAGTATATGTTTTAAAGACCCTCTCCCTATATACATTACCCTCTCCAGTTAGTATATGTTTTAAAGACCCTCTCCCTATATACATTACCCTCTCCAGTTAGTATATGTTTTAAAGACTCTCTCCCTATATACATTACCCTCTCCAGTTAGTATATGTTTTAAAGACTCTTTCCCTATATACATTACCCTCTCCAGTTAGTATATGTTTTAAAGACCCTCTCCCTATATGCATTACCCTCTCCAGTTAGTATATGTTTTAAAGACCCTCTCCCTATATACATTACCCTCTCCAGTTAGTATATGTTTTAAAGACCCTCTCCCTATATACATTACCCTCTCCAGTTAGTATATGTTTTAAAGACCCTCTCCCTATATACATTACCCTCTCCAGTTAGTATATGTTTTAAAGACCCTCTCCCTATATACATTACCCTCTCCAGTTAGTATATGTTTTAAAGACTCTCTCCCTATATACATTACCCTCTCCAGTTAGTATATGTTTTAAAGACTCTCTCCCTATATACATTACCCTCTCCAGTTAGTATATGTTTTAAAGACCCTCTCCCTATATACATTACCCTCTCCAGTTAGTATATGTTTTAAAGACCCTTTCCCTATATGCATTACCCTCTCCAGTTAGTATATGTTTTAAAGACGCTCTCCCTATATACATTACCCTCTCCAGTTAGTATATGTTTTCATGGTATATTATGTTCTTTTTAAAGAGCATGTCATTATATCTATCTATCTATCTATCTATATACACACACATTGTGCTAGCAGATTTACCAGAGAAAAAACTATTTAGAAATAAATAGATAGGTAATATTGAGTGACCGGGAGAGCAGAAGTGGTTCTTCTGAATTTCAAGCACAGCCAGTACAACTCATCTGCTGTGGTTGCTATGGAAACCAGGCGTAGGAACCCTTCAGCACTCCTGATATTTTGGAATACACCTACCATGATGCTTTGCCAGCATTATGGGTCTAAGAGCATTACGGGGGATGTAGTCCACAATCTCTGGAGTGCCAAAGGTTGCCTACCCCTGCTCTAGATGATGCGTGGGAGGAAGTATAGAAACTAGGGATGGATAGAGAATATAGGACTTGCTGCTGCTCCAATAGTCCCTATGTGAATCTGGTCCTACGTTGTGTTTTATCAAGTTATACAATACCTGTATAATATTACATATCCTATGTTCCTATTCATATACATATTAGGTGTGAATGTCTAATGGGTTAAAAAAAGAACAGATGGTAGTTTGCAGTTCTGTGTCATGAGCTCTGGAATGTGGATTGTGGGTTGAGGGTGTCCTTATATGGCCAAAGTTTTATTTAAAGGTCATGATGTAATTTTTTTTTCTATAAAAGAACAGTGGAGAAAGGACCACGCTCTCTCTGGTTGTTCCTGAATTGCTGGATATAGACGATTATATCAGAGATCTCTATCTCTTTTACATAGTTAAGAAGTACCATCTGTTAACGTTTTTACATATGCATTTCTGTTTGCTTTTGGAGCAGAATAAATGTATTTTTTTTTTCTAAAGAATGTCAGATTGCGTATTACTATTTTTGGGTGATATTGAAGTATATTAAGACAAGCCATTAACACAAGAAGATATATATATACATAAAAAGACTTACTTCAATCACCTTTAGCATATAATCAATGTCATCTATTGGATTTATGTGTATATGGTCCGGATACATCTCTCTATATAATTGTGAAGCTCTTTTTGTCCTCCTATTGTCTCCCATAGTACATTCTCTTCTTTTATTTTATGTTTTATTACACCTCTCATAACTTTTTTATTCATTTATATAATGTGTGGTATGATGCATTGTGACAATTCTAGTTTGCAAACGTCTAGATGGTTTCTCTAAATACATACACAAAGACAACACCAGAATGTATGCAAACAAGAAGATAAAAATGTGGAACAAAGATTGTATAGTGCAGTATAATATGTTGAATTGTTATAAATGTGCTTGCTCATAATTTTATGTACAGACAAACAACAATGGGACATTGAAATTCTCACAGGGAGAAACACAGTTGAGCGTGGATAGTGTATGGAATTGATGGAATTTCGAAGAACATTCAGTTGAACATATTTAGATAAAATGTAAATGTAGACATACAGCAGGGTAACTAAAATTCTGAATTGCTTGTAAGGTTTTATGTTACAGTGCTTTGCTGTAAATAGATCCCCTCTGATGCTGTTTTTAATCAATTTACCAAACACTCGGAGCTACAGTAATACTGAAGTTTAACATTTTATGTTCATTTAATACTAGTGGGTTGTATTCCCCATTGCTACTGTATTGCTACTTCTGTATTTCCAGCCTTGTTTTTAAGAGCTTTTCTGGTAAACTCCCACCCTACCTGAACAAAATGCTTTCCCCAGCTGTTCCCACTTTCTATAACCTCCGATCCAGTACAAGCACTTTACTTAGTCTACCTCAATACAAAAAGAAAGCGGCCCGATCCTCCTTCTCCTACAGAGCGCCGCAATTGTGGAACGACCTCCCGCACAATTTAAAATCTTCCCTAAGCCTAAAGTCTTTTAAGAGATCCCTCTCTACATACCTCAAAACAGAATGCACGTGTCATGGTTGATTATATATTTCCTGCCTGTTCTATGTTAAATTTTTGTATATATTTTGTATTAATATTGTTTTTGTATTTTGTTGTACCTAATGTAACAATGCAATGATTTGTGGACCCAGGACATACTTGAAAACGAGAGAAATCTCAATGTATCTTTCCTGGTAAAATATTTTATAAATAAAAATAATAAATAATAAGTATACATAGTTTTTGTTTTACAACTAAAGTAGTAGCTTCATTTCTATTATTAGATTAATCTAACTGAGTTGCAAGGCCCATTGAAGCCAGGATTACCTTTCAAAAGAAAATATCAGAAATATTAAAGCAGGTGGACTAGTGGCCCACCATAAATGGGGCACATGATACTTCCTCTGTGATGACCTGTTCTTGTGGGTAAATCGTGATATTCTCCACCCAGGTCTCTCCCAGAAGAAACAACTGGATTGTTGCTGTATTAGAATGCTATCCGGGTTAATCACCCGCTATTCCTACACTGTTTTCAGAAAAAAAGGTCCAGGCCCATTAAGACTGGTCCAGTGTTCAGCAGTCTGATGATATTTCCTAAGCAAGAATGGTATAAACCATAATGTTACATTGATATGCTGGGAGAATTCTAGTATAGAGTTCAAACTGCTGAAAATGACTTTTAGATATTGTTTGGAAAAATCTGAAAAGTATAATGCACAAAAATACAGAACTAGCATGTCAGAGAACTAGTATAGCGAGGAAAAGTCATAAGTCACTACAGACGCTCTCAGTCCCACACGTGGTCACCACTTTCCTAAAAAAAGATGTAACAAGGTAAATTAATACAAGACGAGCATTGTCAACAGCATCAGTTAGCTCCATATGTATTTGGAAGCTTACTTCCACTACCCTCATTTACTAAACAACATAATGATGGTACTCATTAACGCTAATAAAATCAATATGTATTTAATACTTTTTATTTTTTTGGAAAAACACAATGCTTTATGTGAAATACAAACTAATTGTGAAAAATATAAAGGTCCAAAAATAGTAGCTTTATATCCCCAACAATACTATAGATAGCAAGCATGATTTCAGGTGAAGTACATAGAAAAAGATCACATAGATAAATATGAATGAAAGTACAGTTGGACCTCGGTTTACGAATTTAATGCGTTCTCCGGGACGTTTCTTATTGAGAAACATTTGTAAACCGAAACGCGGTTTCCCATAGGAATGCATTGAAAACCAATTATCCATTCTGGAGGTCAGAAAAAAGTCAAAATGAGCTGGCATGGAAACCAACCCACAATGCAGCACACACAATAAAAGTCATGCAAACGACGAAGCTCAGCTCCCTACCTTTCCACAGCTTGAGAAATGCACCAAAAAGTCTCAAAACAACTGCAAACAATTTCCAAAACTTGATGCAAAAACCACTCCAACACCTCCACACTCGATGCCACGTGCTACCTACAGGCTCCAGCATGCAGGGGGTGGTGCTATAAACCTCCCAGGTGCAATGCATCCTGGGGAAACTTGCTTTGTATTGTGAAATAAATTTGTAAACCAAGGCATTATTTTCAATGGATTCTCATTTGTAAACCGAAAATTATGTTAACCGAGGCGTTTGTAAACCGAGGTACCACTGTATTTTGTCTTTCAAAATGTGACTAAATGAATACTCCAAAATGTATGCTAAGTATAAATGTAATTGAATGGCTATTTCATTTGCGAGGGTTCAAATTAAATACAATAATAGTACAGCAAATTGTAAGTTTTAATTAAATTCTGTTGTTATTGTATCACGTTATGACTCAAACATACAGTAAAAGCTTTATTGTGATCTATAATACCACGATTAAAGCTTCATTTCCAAACTCAAAGTATCAAGGTATGAAGATGACTTGACTTTAACCTTATTAGATTCTTATTTCCATTGATGGCTTTGCAATCTGTCACTGGAAAACAAGATGATTTTGTACCATCAGCTCTGCTGTACCAATAATTGAGACTTGATGATATACATTTATTTGACAAGGTCACAGAGCATAGTTTCACATATCTCATTCACGGGTCAGTGTTGTTGTTATGTAGAATGATAGTTTATGTGCAATCACCATTCACCTTACACATCATTTTTTTTTATTATTATAGAATTAGAATTGTGTTTAGAAGAATAAGTTACTTTGTTCTTTTTGTGACCATTGCTCACCATTTTGCAGAATTAAATTTCACTCTAATTCCTTTAAAGTAATGTTAATAAAAGGGGAATGTTTTGAAAGGGAGAGCCTTGCAAGTATGTTGCCCCTTCTCCATTTTTCCCAAGTGAGCATTTAGCAAGATTTTATATTTTTGCATTTAGCACAGTGTAATATTTAAATTACAATAATATTTCTCTTTGTTCTCTTTATATACAGTATCTCACAAAAGTGAGTACACCCCTCACATTTTTGTAAATATTTTATTATATCTTTTCATGTGACAACACTGAAGAAATGACACACTATGTTACTACAATGTAAAGTAGTAAGTGTACAGCCTGTATAACAGTGTACATTTACTGTCCCCTCAAAATAGCTCAACGCACAGCCATTAATGCCATTTATACTGTTATACAGGCTGTACACTTACTACATTCCATTGTAACAGAGTGTCATTTGTTCAGTGTTGTCACATGAAAAGATATAATAAAATAATTACAAAAATGCGAGGGGTGTACTCACTTTTGTGAGATACTGTATCTTTGGAATTTTCCTTTTATGCACATGATTGGCCTAGTTATGTGTATGGGTATTTGAAAGTATTTTTGTTGTTGCTTATATTCTGTACATACATGTTCAATTGACAGAATATACAGAATTTCTATATTATTTTATCTATATTTTACTTATTTTGGATTTGTATCTCCAGTATTAGTAAGGGATAGTGAACTTAAAATACATTGATTTACATTAGACTCCCATTATCTGACATATTGTTTCTTTAATACCTAAAACTTACCGCAGTGCTGTTTTGTATGTATTTACATAAAAGAATACAGTAATTGCATGTTAATCTGGATATGAAAGTTTATTAGGACAATTTAAAGAATCACCATGTTGCCATCTAGTGGTATTTAATGGAATTTATAAAAGAAATTACATCTTAAGTCACCAAATAAGAATGAAAGAAAGAAAGAGACTTCTGCCAAGTTCTCCCTGCAGTGGTCATGGTGCTTGAAGTGATTCTTTAACTAATCAAGGTTGTTGAAGAAAAATAAGGAAATGAGGGAAAAATACTCCTCTAACAAGGTTGTTACCTGCAGTGAACCTCTATATTATTTTTTTAATAGACTAATAGACTCAATAATCAAATCATACATCTTTTGATCTCAGAGATATACATACTGCTTACTATCTTTTTTAAGAAAAACAACTACAAAAATGGTAACAAAACTCTGCTTTGTCAAACGTCTATCAAAAATTTTGTACTTCGCTTTTTTTTTTTTTTTTAATGGTCAGTGGAGGCAGATGCTGTGGATCTAATCATAGGACAGAATAATATATATTTATATATTTACTTTAATGTGTTGTATTGTTGGACCCTGATAAATAATAATTATTATTTTATTATTATTATTTATATAGCGCCAGCAACATTCCGTAGCGCTGTACAATGGGTGGAAATAAACGCACAGGAAGAGAGGGGTTGAGGGCCCTGCTCAATGAGCTTACATGCAAGAGGGAGTGGGGTAATGAAATAGGTTGCTAGAAAAGTATTTACTGAGAACTTAGGTTATTTTTGGCAGTTACAGGAGAGGAGTCACAGAGGGGGATAATGGGGAGGGAATGAAAACCCGCTAACAGTTTAAATTATATGCTTTCCTGAAGAAGTGTGCTTTCAAAGATTTTTTTGAAGGAGTGGAGACTGGGTGAAAGTCTAACAGAGAAGGGAAGGGAGTTCCACAGAAAAGGTGCAGCCCTTTCTATTATGGAGTGTCAGACAGTGAAAGTTATAAACATGAATAGCGTACTGGTCAGCGATAGCTGTTATATAAATATTCACCTATTGCTGTAATCTGCACATTGGTTGGTTGGCTTTCGAAGCTAACCAATCATAGTTCATCCTTGGGCAAGATTTTTTTACATTACCATTTTTTACATCAGGCAACCTTTCCAGGAGTGACAGTTTTTGACAGTCAGTTATTGGGAATGCACTGCTGCACAAAATATCAGTTTTTATGCAAAAAAAATATACAAAAGCCAAGAAGTGCTTATCCAAGAAAAATGAGCGATAATGCCGGCTTATAAAATGGGTGGGTGTTATTATAACTGATTATAAAGGTACAGGAGCTTTGTGGAGATGTGTTAGTCTGTTAATTTAACAGGTGCTTTTGGCAAGGGTAGTCCTAAATATCTATATTCCAGCTGAAGCTATACCAAATATTAATGCCATGACCTACATGTAACCAAAGAATTCTCTAGGCTAAAATGCTTTCATATGGGCCACAATCACATAGCTGGGCTGGACTCACAGCAGTGAGAGGAAGTCAAAGACTCATAGAGAAATCCTAAAACGGAAAGTTCCCAGCACTAAAAATAACTCCAAAACTGGAACTAAATTACATTCCGTAATGGCTGTCCAGTAGGGGGATTTTATCTATTTAATAATTTAGTATTGTTTCTTTTGAGGTGGAGAGCCTTTAAATATTTGACAGATGTTGTTACAGGAATAACAATTACCAGACTTTTCTATAGAATAACTCATTGCAGTTATTATGGAATGGAATTGGCATCATCTGTCAGCTCAGCAGTCAAAGGTTATTGTACCCATTGTCCTCATTCTACCTACATCTAATATTGAATATTTGTTGCAGAAGGGATATTGAACAAGCTGTCATAGCCATTTACAACAATAAGCTGAGACAGTAGCACATCACTGAATAACTGGATTCAATGTTCAGACTTAGTTTTAAAAATGTTTTATTCTTTTGTTCTCTACATTAATATCTTCATCATTTAGTTTGTTTATTTAGCGTTATTTCTGGTTAATTAAAAATGATTGTTTGCTGAATAGTGGTGCTTAGAGCACATTCATTCTCTTTATGATATATGGTAATTTATCTTACAAATCTATTCTGGTTTTGGCTTTGCAGTTCATATATTAGTAAACATTTGACTCATGCATCCTTGTGTTTAAACACCGGAATCATTAAGTAATTTTTTTTTATCTTCATGAATATATATTAGACACAACATATTTTATATGCAGCCATTCCTATGTCTGCTCTACTAGACAGCGAGTCTAAAGTACCATATTTATTACAACAGATCTAGGAAGACAACAGTCTGAGGCAATTACAAATCATGGTATTTTTAGCACATCCCTGAAAACAAGAATCTAGAGAATTATCCAAAAAAGTACAGATATTAAACAAATCAAACGGGTACATGGACACTCCATGCTGTGGATGAACATATTTATTTTACTGCAATATAGATAGTGAATTAAAATATTCAATTGAAAAAGTAAAAAAAATATTTAAAAAAATACCCAGTTTTGAAATTAAATTATTTTCTACAAATCCCCTAGGTTTGCATTTTTCTTCTGCTTCGCACCTTCATGTAATCATTGTATGGCATGCAACCTCCCAGTGCACTCTTGCTAAATGCAGTTAGAAACAATTGCATGAAGGTATAAATTAACAGGAAATTGTATTTCACCATAGCATCTAATGCTCTATTCATAGGTAATGGTACAAGACAATTTCCTGTTATTGTATGCTTTTACGATATGCTTTATCTTCAGTTTATTTGTTTAACAACATTTTTTTTTCTGACAGCCATATATAAAAGCAGCAACATCTCACACTACTGTTCGCTGAAATGCTAGCAGTGTACATAATCAATACGTTTATAAAATAGTGTATTTTGTCATATATCTGCATAACCTTTGGCTGTATTATGGTGTTATGTATTTGGCTTTCTTACAAACATATTCATAAGGGTCTGTCATGCCACACAGATGGGCTAGCAGTCATTTAAAGGGACTCTATAGTCACCAACAACTTTAGCTTAATGAAGCAGTCTTTGTGTATAGATCATGCTCCTGAAGTCTCACTGCAGGGGCATGATCTGTACACCATAACTGCTTCATTAACCTAACATTGGTTTGCAGACTATAGTGTCCGTTTAATTTAGCTGTTGTAAAATGATTTAAAATGGCCTGCAGCTACAGATACCAACTACTCACATATTAGCAGCCTGCTGGTAAAGCACAGAAACACACACCTGAGCTTGCATACTTTGCCCTGTGTGGCTAGAAGAGACAGGAAATTAATGGCTGGCCATTAAAGCTTAGCAACAGAGTTGGAACTAGACTTTTTGTTTCAGTAGGATATAGAGGGATTTAGTTGTTGTTAAAGGGAAACTATAGTGTCAGGAAAACAAAATCGTTTTCCTGACACTAAATCTTCCCCTTCTGTCAAGGCCCTCCCCTGCGGTGCTGTGGGGGTTAAAAATCCCTTCTGTCACTTACCTGGGTCCAGCGCCGATGTCACTCAGTGCTGGCTCCTCACTCCTTCACTCCTCATCTGCTGATGGGAGAGACATAATGCGCATGCGCGGCAATGGCTGCACTCACATTAGGATTGCCCCATAGGAAAGCATTATTCAGTGCTTTCCTATGGGGATTCCGGAAACACTGGAAGTCCTCATGTATTGCGTGAAGATGTCCAGCGTCATTTATGTGACCACAAGTTGCTATTGATTTTTGGTTAATTAGCTATTGTTTGCAAATACGCATAGGCCTACCCAGGTGTTAAACATTCAAAGTGGGTGGTGCCTTTAGGAGTTATATAAGGGTTGTAGATATTAGCTTGGCTAATAGAGCTTGGCAGCTGCTTCTAAGTGCTGCTAAAAAGTGTGTGATTGGAGATATTCTGGAGAGGTTTACAGAATCTTCAACTGTCTAAGATTTGTGCTAAGAGTTTTATTTTTTTACTGCTACAGGTAAGATTAATCTATAGGAAAAGGTTAATGATTGCACAAGGTTTGATTTCCTGTTGGTAATTGGTAAGACGTTTCATTTGATTAGCTAGGTGCTTGGTATTGATTTTTGGTTAATTAGCTATTGTTTGCAAATAAGCAGAGGCCTACCCAGGTGTTAAACATTCCTAGTGGGTGGTGCCTTTAGGAGTTATATAAGGGTTGTGTTCATTAGCTTGGCTAATATACAGTTGCAAGAAAAAGTATGTGAACCCTTTGGAATGATATGGATTTCTGCACAAATTGGTCATAAAATGTGATCTGATCATCATCTAAGTCACAACAATAGACAATCACAGTCTGCTTAAACTAATAACACACAAATAATGAAATGTTGCCATGTTTTTATTGAACACACCATGTAAACATTCACAGTGCAGGTGGAAAAAGAGACAGGAGACTCCAAGTGAGGTGAGACCTCACTTGGAGTATTGTACTCAGTACTGGAGACTGTATCTCTAGAAGGATATTGATACTTTAGAGAGAGTTCAGAGAAGGGCCACTTCTTGGGTTGCAGGATAAAACTTACAAGGAAAGGTTAAAGGAACTTAACATGTATAGCTTGGAGGAAAGACGAGACAGGGGGGATATGATAGAAACATTTAAATACATAAAGGGAATCAACACAGTAAAGGAGGAGACTATATTTAAAAGATGAAAAGCTACCACAACAAGAGGACATAGTCTTAAATTAGAGGGGCAAAGGTTTAAAAATAATATCCAGAAGTATTACTTTACTGAGAGGGTAGTGGATGCATGGAATAGGCTTCCAGCTGAAGTGGTAGAGGTTAACAAAGTGAAGGAGTTTAAGCATGTGTGGGATATGCAGAAGGCTATCCTAACTATAAGATAAGGCCAGGGACTAATGAAAGTATTTAAAAAACTGGGCAGACTAGATGGGCCGAATGGTTCTTATCTGCCGTCACATTCTATGTTTCTAAGTACCTCTAGTGAGATAACCCTATCAGGTAATTATTTCAGTTTATTAAAAACTGCAATAATTACATGCTCATGGTTAAAGGTGATGGGACACTGCACCAAGACCAGTTCAATGAGCTGAAGTAGTCTGGGTGCCTATAGTGTCCCTTTAACTTCTTTAAAGAGGCTGGTGTTATGATTTTTGGGTTAACATAACCCAGTAATGAGTAGTGACCGGGTTGTAAATCAGTTGCTAAGAAGCAGTTATGAGATTCCATAGAAAATAATGAGAACCAATAGCAACTTCCTTGAAGTAGCAATTACTAGTAAAACTCTGTCTCTGCCATTATAAAACAGCTGCTGCTCGGCAACAGTAGCAGCAGGCACAGTAACAAGTAGCGTGCAGCTGCTAAAAAGTAGTGGCAAGGTTTTAAACTAACCCCTGGAAAGGTCTATTAAAGCAAAATATTTTTTTTCTTTCTTGACAATCTTTACCTTATAGGATGTTTGTACATAGAAAAATAAACATATATAAAAAAACATAAAAGTAAGAAAGGTTGAATTATAAAATGTCACTATTGAAATCAATGCATATTTAGGATTTCTTGTAAATCTGACCTATAACCCTGTTGACTAATCATTTGTCACACCTCTGTGGCCACATGGGTTTCATACTGACAATCGCCACTTCCAAATAGTGAAGAGATAGATGAACAGGAGAGATGGGGAAAAAGTGAAAGAGAATTGTTGGGGTATTCCTGTCTTAGGTCCCACCAAGGCACACTATGAGGATAAGCCCTAAGTCACTGTGAGGAACATGACATATATGTGAGCCATGGCATACACATTTTGTCCTCCTTATTATGCAGCGATTCCATTAGCATCTCCATATCGTATACCTAATCAACTATGTCCTGCCACTGCCAGAGGGTGGGATAAAGCACAATTAATTTTGTAATATATCTTACTTAGAAATGTTGTAGCATAATATATTAAAGCTGAAAATAGAAACAATGCCTTGAGCCTGTTCTTTTGCTGTCTTCAAATATTCTAACCGCGCATGCGTTCCTTTTTAGTTACTCGTTTTTAAAGCACCCCTCTGTAGTACTGGCAACAGAAGCTTACCAGAAAATACAAAATGTGTCTCCCCTGCTCCCCCCCCCCACTCCCTTCTGGTGCTGAGACAGAAGGTTGATGGGAAAGGTTAGAACGGTGTGACATTCTTGTGCCAGACTTCGGGAAGCAGGACCAGGCTTTTCAAAGAGGGGTTAGTTACAGCCACAAAGAAGGGTGGATGGTGGTGGGGGGACGTTATAACGGAAGGCGACTAAGGCTTAAAAAACAACACATTGAAGGTTAGTGAAATAACAGTTTAATGGGACAATACACATCATTATAAAATTATTTCTACTAAACTTAAAAATGCAATGACAAGTTCACTTCAAAACTGAAACAGGTAATGCCATGTATGGAATATTCTGCAATCTAAAAATAATTTCCAAATAATTTTTATTGAATCATTTTTATTTTTTTTACAATAACAATAATAGAACGAAATATGAAAAAAATCTAAATAAAAGAAAAAAAGGGAGGAAAAAGAAAGGGGAAAACAGGGGAAAGGAAAGAGGTGGAAAATAAAAAAAACTTATCCATCCAGATTAATACTGTCATATTTGAATTGTCTAGTAAGCATTAATACAAAACAATAATGCTTGGGTAAAGGCATTGGACCTCCCTGGTTCATTCACACTTAGTCACAATCTGGAAATAAAAATGGCAGTTTTCAGAGGATAATTATTTTCTGGTTTTATTTTTTAAATATATTTGCTGTAGCAATCTGTGAAAATGAAGAAGAAATTGATAATCACAATATGACTAATTTGATAGAGTTGAAAAATGTTTATGTAGTGTGTTCACAGTGTGAATTAATTGACAGATTAATTGCCCTTATGTTTCATTTTCTGTATAATTAGTGACTTGTTAAAATTACGATATAATGTATCCATTTTACAGTTTTAATCATAACGCATATAGTTTAGATTGTTATAAATATTAAAATTGAATTGATGCACATCAATGTGTATAATCAAATGGCTTTGATAAATTTTAGGAAATATTTATTAGCATTGTGTATTTAATAATCAGTATTACTCAGTTTTATTTCTGAAACTTGTATGTATTCCAGATTCACAGTGCAGATTATATTAGGTGACAATTATATCTACAGGGATTGAGAGTTTAAATTGTTCAGTGTGTTTGTTAATCTATTAAAGTATGTTTTAAGGCATGTTTATCACTTTTTTGTGTTAATAGACATCGCAAAGTAAAATATTTTTTTTTTATGTTAATGATATTAATATTTATTGGCCCTTGATGTTATATGTATGTTAATAACACATTATTGTCATCTGAGATTGGCATCTGAGTGATGGGTTCACCATCAGGGTGGTATAGCCAAAAAATTGTGCTGGCAAAATACGTACCAAATGTATAAATTAAAAGGAATAGTTGTTTAAAGATTGTCTCTTCTTTTAGTAAATAGAATTGTTTTGGGCCATTTGACGACAACATCTCCTTCACAAACTTCTTAGCATGCAGATGTCGAGGTCTACTGCACAGGAAATATAATTACATAATAAAATAATAAGTAGCTTTTCAACTGTACATTTTCCAGCGAACCATAACATTTTATTACATTTTGCTATGATAGTTATGGAAAGGTGCACTTTAAATCTGACACTTACAAAGGGTATTTTGTAAAGTATGACCTGAATACTTTAATTCGAATACAAGTTGATGGAAACCAGGAGAAACAGTATTTACATATAATTGCAACAATCAAATATTGTTGTTCAACCAAATAAAAAAAAAATCACAAAAAATTGCACTTTTCATTTTTTGGAAAGTTTACACCAAATGTTCTAGCATAATTTAAGTGAGCGTTTTTGCCTATAGAATTTACTTGAAGCACATGTAAGCTCACTCATAATGTTACAAAAAGCATGGAGAGTGCATGTCACACTCTTCTAATCAAATGCTGTTATTAGCAGCATTTGATTCCCAGACTGAATTTGACTTGGTCTGGAGGAGGAAGCTCCTCTAGTGGCTATCAGTATGTCCGCAAACACTGAAGTTTCTAAAAAAAAAAAAAGCTGCAAGGTTTTACATTGCAGAGTTAAAATGAGAGGACCACTGCACCCAAATCACTTCTTTGAGATAAAATGGTCTGGGTACTTATATTGTTTATTGAATTGGACCATGTTCCTATTACATTAATAGGAGCCCAATCTGAAGGTGAATTATTTCATATAATTTCCTTTGTGATTGCAGTTCTCAAAAAGAGCCTGGTCTGCAGATAGCAGTGTGCCTGCTTGCAAATTACATAAACCAGTCTTGGATTTTTCTGACAGTTGTGGCTAATGAGTCAAAATGAGGCTTATGGTTTAATTGAAGCAGAAGATAATAAATATTAATACTGATAGAACTACATAAAACCACTATTAAACCAATTATGTGCATCAAAGTGGAAATACGATACTAACGTGTATTCTTTCCATCTACTGTGGGAAAAAAATCTCATGCTTTTTTCTTTTTTCTTTTCTGTTAGGATAATCCCATTTTGTGTGAGGACACCAGCACAGGTCTACGAGGTACTAAGAGACTCAGCAAGAGCAATATTGACATCTCTGGAGTCTTGGACAATGGGGAACCAAGGCAACCTTTACATCGAAAACAGAGTGACTCATCTACTTATGACTGTGATACGATTTCCCAGCACCATGCATTTTTATCAAGGTGAATGTTATTACTTAAAGTACATAATATATAGGTCGTGATGTGTATACATATATATATAAATATAGGAAAATATAGTAGCTTATAGTTAGAAGGTTGTCTAGTCAGATTGTTAAAGGCTGTTGATGTGTATACACATTTATACATATAACTCACAATATTGCAAAATATGAAGCCAAGACAAGATGGGGGAGTGTCGCTGGTGAAGTTCACGCCCATGAAAGAGACATGCCATCTTGGTATGTAAGGTGACAGGTGCGACCAGTCAGAACTACCCACAATCAGGGCACTTTGCTTTATCAGGACTACTCTTCCGTGTCTCTTTGAAGTTGTTCATCAGAGAAAAAGCTTGAATAGCAGGACAGAATTAAAAGGAATTGGAGGGTACACATAGAACATTTCTTAATCATGGTGTTGCTGTAAAGTCCAACAAAGCATGGTTTGAAATCTTAGAAGGCTTCTTAGATACTTTTTTTGTAGCAAATAAATATGCAGATTTAGTAATACCGTACGACCATACCTTTTTAAACCAACTACTGCCTCAAAGTACCCTAATATCAGTGGGCCCTACACTAACCTTAAAGGAACACTCCAAGCACCTGTAGTATTATGGTGCCTGGAGTGACGTGGCATCCCACAATGTAAGTAATTAAACCATTTGCTAAACAATCCTCTCTACTCACTGGAAGTGATCGGCTAAAACTCTCAGCCAAAGAGCTGGCCCTGCATTGCAGGTCTTAGCTCCAGAGACCTAACGGAAGCTCCTAGCAGGAGCTTCCAGTGTTCAATACAGGCTGTTAGCAAACTGTTAGCAAATGGACTACTTATATTGGAGGGTGCCCATTGATTATGACTAACATATGATTTATATAATTGTAGGTGAATTGTAGTTGCATATATTTGTCATATTGATTAGAAAAGACATAGTTTGACTGTGACCTGGATTTGTCTACAAGCATCCACCCCCTTGGCATTCTTATTACTTTGAATTATTCTAAGTCAGCTTCTTTTTTTATGCAGCATCCATTCAAGTGTTCTAAAGGATGATATGGATTTTCCACGAACTGTCAGCGCCAACCTTTGTGAAGTTCACATGGGGCGGTTTGATTTTGAGGTGTCAGATTTTTTCCTCTTCGGGTCGCCATTGGGGTTAGTTTTAGCTATGAGGAGGACTGTGCTTCCTGGACTGGATGGTAAGGCACTTTCGTTTCACGTTCCAGCAAAGTAATTATGTATCTCCTTGATAACGGCCATTTTTTAAAATACATTTTTGTTTCATTATATTTTTTTTTATTTCTTGAGAATTGTCTCATTGTTTATGGCTGCTTGCTTGCTAAAAAATTTTTAATAATGAATCTTACATTTCCTTCCCTAACTGAATAATGTGCTGTCTTCAAGTTAGGACACATTACCTGACCATAGTAGGTAATGAGCGTTATACTTCAATGAAAAGAAGTTTCCATTTTTTAAATAAATTCTCAGTTTCAGTTGCATAATTATCTGTCTGTATATCTGTCTATCTAAACTTATAAAATGTAAATTAACTAGGGTTTTTTTCCCACTTATAGAAACTCCATTCTATATTTTGTAGATAGAGCTATTCATCCTTTTCTTTTTTCCAGAATTAAAGGGACACTCCAGGCACCCAGACCACTTCTGCCCATTGGAGTGGTCTGGGTGCCAAACTCCCACTGCCCTTAACCCTGCAACTGTAATTATTACAATTTTCATAAACTGCAATAATTACATTGCAGGGTTAACTCCTCCTCTAGTGGCTGTCTACTAAACAGCCACTAGAAGGCACTTCCGAATTTCTAGCACAGGTTTTCTGTGCTAGAGCGTCGCTGGACGTCCCCACAGGAAAGCATTGAAAATAATTAGGTCTCCCCAGCTGGCGGGCGTGATCAGAGTCCCCCATTCGCTGACGTGATGAAGGGGAGGAGCATCGGCGGAGGAAGAAGCAGCGACGAGGGACATCGTCGCTTCCTCTGGTAAGTGACTGAAGGGGTTTTCACCCCTTCAGCAACTGGGGATGGGAGGTGGGAGGGAGAGGGGACCTGCAGTGCCAGGAAAAAGCATTGTTTTCCTGGTACTGGAGAGTCCCTTTAATGTAAATTAATTTAGATGGCCACAATGAGCATGATATGTAGTACAAATGATGTAGCAGAACAAATGATTAAAAATATATCTGATTGATTAGGGTTTTGTTTTGTTTTTTGCTGCTCCCCAGCCATTATCATCCATCTATTTTCTCTCCCATTCACTCTCCAAAATGTAACACAAATCTTCCCTACATCTTAAACCATGTCACTCTTCCAATTTTAACATATATACAATGATAATATTTAGAAGTTGGAACTGATATTATGAAAACCACTTACCAACATCTGTGAGGACAGAATCTCAATCTACAACCACTTAATCATTCCAACTGGAACCACCTATCTAATGTCACATGCCCTTATGGGAGGGCTCAATATAAAATATCTTCCTTATAAAAATATAACATTAGATACCATCAGTAATAATAATTATATGTGGAGTCTGGTAGTATTCTGCTCTGAGCAATAGTGATGTCCTGAACGGTTCGCCACGGACTCATCATTGAGTAAACTTTGACCCTGTACCTCACAGTCAGCAGACACATTCCAGCCAATCAGCAGCAGACCCTTCCTCCCAGACCCTCCCACCTCCTGGACAGCTCACTAAGAATGCAGCTTCACAATGAATGTAAAATGGATGCTGTCCGGGAGGTGGGAGGGTCTGGGAGGGAGGGTCTGCTGCTGATTGGCTGGAATGTGTCTGCTGACTGTGAGGTACAGGGTCAAAGTTTACTCAATGATGAGTCCGTGGCGAATCGTTCGCGGACCGTTCGGCGAACCATTCGGGACATCACTACTGAGCAATAAAACCCTTTTAACAAAAATAAAAAGTGTGGTTTAATTGTGCATATCAAATTTGATCCACATCTCGTTTACACTTGATGTTAAAAATAATGTAACTTTTTTCGATAATTTCTCTTTAATAGGGTAATATTCTCTGTGCAACTCTTTTACTAAACCTCCTATTTTTGCAGCTAATTATTAAATGAACATATTGCTCCACTGGCCTACATAAGTACTAATTGAATGAACTGTGCAATTTAATCAATTCTTGAAGTTCCCGAAGGGATGAAACAAATGTTTTATTTTAATGTGAACATTGTTGCAATTAACTTTCCCCCTGCTTGGAAATCTAGACTTAGTGAAATGTTAAATATTAAGAGAATTACATGAGCTGGGCTACCGGAGTTCATATTGGTTATATATAGTAAATCTAGTTCAATTAAAGTATACAGGTGTTTGTTTTAACTGTTTCTTTTTATATTGTCTCTATAGTACATTAAAGGAAAACTATAGTCACCAGTATAATTACAGCCTACTGTAGTTGTTCTGGTGAGTATATTATGTTCTTGCCAGCAATTTAATGTGAAAAGACAGTGTTTAAATTAGTGCCTAAAAAGATCTCTTGGGGCAGTCACTCAGACAGTGTTTGTGAATAAGGCCAGTGTTTGTGACTAAGTGGCTACTAAAAAAGATTGGACATACCCCATTTGCAATACCTTGGGTTTTCTACTTTTGCAAATGGTATGCCATCATGGGGATAATTCTCATTCCTAGGCTACCATACGTTCTCAAAGACAACATAACCAATCAAGCAAATTTCAATGTTAAAAAAAGGAAATTCAAGCCTTATATTTGACTCAGTAACTTTTGAAAACACCATAAAACCTGTACATGGGGGTACTATTATACTTGAGACACTTTGCTGAACATAACTATTAGTGTTTTAAAATAGTAAAACGTATCACAACAATTCTATCTTCAGTGAAAGTACCGTTTGTGTGTGAAAATGCAAAATAATTATTTTACTGATGATATCTTCATTGTGATATGTTTTACTGTTTTTAAACACTAATATTTGTGTTCAGTGAAGTCTCCTGAGTAAAACAGTAATTCCATGTACAGGTTTTATGGTGTCCTGAAAAGTTACAGGGTTAAATATAGGGCTTGCAAGTAAAGTTGAGCGAACGCGAACCGCAAAGTTCGGGTTCGTACCGAACATTACGAATTTTGGACCCAAGACCTGAACACGGACATTTCAGTGTATGTTCGAGTTGGAGTCCGGCGATTTAATGACGTGTTTTGAAAGGTTGCAGGGCAGCCAATCAACAAGAGTTTGACTCCTGTGCCCTTAGAAGCCATCACAGCCATGCCTACTAATGGCATGGCTGTGATTGGCCAGTGCAGCATGTGACTCAGCCTCTATATAAGCTGGTTACTTAGTATTATTAAATTATACCCCTACTCGCTATACCACGAGTAGAGGCATGTCTATTAAACAGTGAGCAGCTCACTGATAAAAAAAACAACAAATCATTCCCCCTCCTGAGCTCCCACCTGCGATGTGCGAGTGGGGCTTTTAAACTAAAGGGGGGACCTATTGCCGCCCGAGCCCCTACCCCTGAGTGGCAGGTGGGGCCCTAAATATCAATAAGGGGGTTGACCTATTGTCCTCCCCCCCAGCCCCCACCCCTGAGCGGCAGGTGGGGGCCCTAAATATCAATAGGGGGGGACTTATTGTCTTCCTCCTGGCCCCCACCCCTGAGCAGCGGGTGGGGGCCCTAAATATCAATAAGGGGGACCTATTGTCCTCCCCCCTGGCCCCCACCGCTGAGTGGCAGGTGGGTCCTATAATATTTTTACATAAGCAAATTTGTAGAATTTAAATATATATGTGTGTATATATATATATATATATATATATATATATATATTTTTTATTATTATTTTTTATTATTTTTATTTATATATAGTTATACATATAGATATATAGCTACATATATGTATTTATAACGTCTAAATCTATTTTGAATTTAATATATATATATATATATATATATTAATATATTATATATTAATATCAAAATACAGTTAGAACAAATGAAATCTGGTATATAATTTATGTTAAATGTATTTTTATTATTTATTTTATTTTTTTCAATTTATTGATTATTTTTATTTTATATATATATATAAATAATTATATATATATATATATATAGATAGATATATAGATATAATTAACGTCATTCTAAGTGTATTTTATTATTACTATATATAATTTTATATATACATATTAATATTAAAATACACTTTTATTAATGTGTGTATGTAAAAGTATATATATGATCTAGGTACTTTTTATTTAATTTAAAAACAGTTTACTAACTCTTACTAACTTTTTTACAGGCATAAGGGGGACAGTCTGAGAGCTCAGGCAGTCCCCCTGCAGGCACTACATAAGCTGGCTATTCCAGCCATGTGATCGCGAGGACCACGCGATCTCATGGCCGGTGGGGCCGGAATGGGCAGAGGGGGTCTGCCAGAGACCCCAGGATCGCGACCGCCGTCGGTGGAGCGGCGGGGAACCAGTAATTTCAAAGGACGACGGGGACGTTCTATGCCGCCCACTGGCGTTTAGGACCGTCTAAAAAAGGATGGAATAGAATGCCCACCATCCTTAAAGGATTAAAGGGACACTATAGTCACAAAAAAATCTATAGCTTAAAGGACCACTCTAGGCACCCAGACCACTTCAGTTTAATGAAGTGGTCTGGGTGCCTGGTCCAGCTAGGGTTAACCCATTTTTTTATAAACATAGCAGTTTCAGAGAAACTGCTATGTTTATAATAGGGTTAATCCAGCCTCTAAAGCCTCTAGTGGCTGTCTCATTGACAGCCGCTAGAGACGTTTGAGTGCTTTTCATTGTGAAAATCACAGTGAGAAGATGCCAGCGTCCATAGGAAAGCAGTATGAATGCTTTCCTATGAGACTGGCTGAATACGCGTGCCGCGCATGCGCATTCAGCCGAAGAGGAGGCGGAGAGGAGGAGGAGAGCTCCCCACCCGGCGCTGGAGAAAGGTGAGTGTTTAACCCCTTCCTCTCCCCAGAGCCCGGCGGGAGGGGGACCCTGAGGGTGGGGGCACCCTCAGGGCACTATTGTGCCAGGAAAACGAGTATGTTTTCCTGGCACTATAGTGGTCCTTTAATGAAGCAGTGTTAGTGTATAGGTTATGCCTCTGAAGTCTCACTGCTCATTTCTCTGCAATTTAAATCACTTTTGTTTCTCTCTACACAGCCCTAGCCACACAACCCCTGGCTGTGACTGACACAGACTGTATGAAAAAATAATGTTTCATTTTCAGATGTAGCTTATTTTAAAAGTGTGTATCTCCTGCTCTGTAAATTGAACTTTAATTACATACAGGTAGTGTATAACACACTTTCAACAGAGCAGGAGATAAGAAATTCTAAATTAAACAAAATTTGCAATAAAGGAATTGTAAACATTAGATGATTCTTTACAGGAAGTGTTTAGTAAGACTGCCCAGGTCACATGCAGGGAGGTGTAACTAGGGCTGCATAAACAAAGATAATTGAGCATAATCTGCACGCCCTCTAATAGGCGGCTCTAAACGCCGCCGGGCGTAATTGTACGCCCTCCGGTTTTTGTTAACTTACCCGGTCGCCGGCGGTCCCACGCCGGCGATCGCGGTTGGGGGGACTCCCAGGGAGCCCCCCGCGGCACATCCATCCTCGTCGAAGCCCCCCGGCCATGTGAGAGTGGGGTCCTAGCGAGGACCCCACAATCACATGGCCGGGGATAGCTGGCTTCTGTATTGCCGGCAGGGGGGCTGCCTGTAATGACAGGTGGTCCCCCTGCTGGCTGAAAATAAAATAAAAATAAGTTAATGGTGTAAAAAAAAATAATTATATATACTTAGATCATATATATATATATATTATATATATATGATCTAAGTATATATATACACATATACATACACACACATACACCGTCTAGGTGTATTTTACTATTAATATATATATAATTATATATATATATTAATATCAAATTACACGTAGACTGATACTGATTAAATATATATATAATTATTGTTAAATATATATTTATATATAATATAAAAAAAATAAAAATGTAAATACGTTAAAAAATAAAATTAAAAAAATAATTAAAAATAAATAATTAAAAAATATATAGATGTGTGTTATTTCGTTCTAACTGTTTTGTGAAATATATATATATATATATCAAAATACACGTAGAACGAAATAATATATATATCTATATACATAAATATATACGTATATATCACTATATATATACCTATATATAAATAAAAATATTTTTAAAAATTATATAGATATATACATATATATACACATACGTATATATATACATATATTAATTCTACATATATATTTATGTAATATTTTTACATAATTAGGTATCTTAATTAATTACAATTAGCAGGACCTGCCTGACAACCCATGCCGAAAGTAAAGGGAATTTAATTTGCGAGACACCATAAAACCTGTACATGGGGGGTACTGTTCTACTCGGGAGACTTCGCTGAACACAAATATTAGTGTTTCAAAACAGTAAAATGTATTACAACGATGATATCGCCAGTAAAAGTGAAGTTTTTTGCATTTTTCACGCACAAACAGCATTACACGGACAATATTATTGCTGTGATACTTTTTACTGTTTTGAAACACAAATATTTGTGTTCAGCGAAGTCTCCCGAGTACAACAGTACCCCTCATGTACAGGTTTTATGGTGTTTTCAAAAGTTACAGCGTCAAATATAAGGCTTGCATTTCAGTTTTTTCACATTAAAATTCGCCAGATTGGTTATGTTGCCTTCGAGACCCTATGGTAGCCCAAGAATGAAAATTACCCCTATGATGGCATACCATTTGCAATAGTAGACAACCCAAGGTATTGCAAACAGGGTATGTCCAGTCTTTTTTAGTAGCCACTTAGTCACAAACACTGGCCAAAATTGGCATTTTTTGCATTTTTCACACAAACAGATACTAACGCTAACTTTGGCCAGTGTTTGTGACCAAATGGCTACTAAAAAAGACTGGACATACCCCATTTGCAATACCTTGGGTTGTCTACTATTGCAAATGGTATGCCATTATGGGTGTAAATTTCATTCCCGGGCTACTATACAGTCTCAAAGGCAACGTAACCAATCTGGCGAATTTCAATTTCAAATGTAACGTGCTATATTTGACCCTGTAACTTCCCAAAACGCCATAAAACCTGTACATAGGGGGTACTGTCTTACACGTGAGACTTTACTGAATATAAATATGTGTATTTTATTGCAGTAAAAGCAAACAGTATTATGACATTGATCGTTAAAATGTCATGTAGAACTAAAAAAATAAAAAATAAACGTATTTTCTCCCATTGTTTTCATATTAAATTATGTTTCATAGCTAAATATTTGATATTAAATGAAAGCCCTGTTTCCCCTGAATAAAATGATATATAATAAGGGTGGGTGCATTTACTATGAAAGAGGTGTATTACGGTTGGACAGACATGTAGCGCAAATGCCAGGTTTTGTTTACATTTTGTTTTGTTCACAATGTGTACATTTGGCTCCGTCCTTAAGGGGTTAAACTGCTTCATTAAGCTAAAGTTTTAATGGTGACTATAGTGTCCCTTTAAGTTTCTGGCAAATGTTTCACATTAGACATTCATTCAACAATATATTTACATATTTTTTCATTACAGGAGATTGAGATTTCATATACAGGAAATATATACTTGTTATTGTTTTACCCCTTACATGTACTAAAATAATACTTTTTATGTACTATTGTTATTTTACAGATAAATGATTCAAAGTGATATTTTGATAAATTTACAGTATGTTATTTTCATGCTACCGTGGCAATATTTGAGAAAAACACTTTATCACCCTATTTCCACCTCTTATGCTGGTATCGGTATTCGAGCCATGAATGCCATAAATGTATAGGTATTACATTATAACTGTAATGATCTAAACATCCAGTCCATGTACTGGCATATGGGTACATTTTTATAATTTTCATTTAGTGAATTTAAAACTGCAGAGACCAATGTAAAGAAAGTGCTTGTCCACAGAACTCACGCTGCTTGGGCAGTGATGCTACTGCAATCAGGATTTCATTAATTATTCCCTTAAATAGATGAAAATGGGAGTTTGAGTTTCTGTCCCTTCATGTCCATAATTTAGTACACTTGAGATTCCATCTGAAGCACATCACTATCCCTAAAAAACTCTAGTGCCTCCAACACACACACATATTTAAACATTTTCAGCATTAACCCATTATGTGATGGTCTTGCTTTGGAACTTTGACTCTTTTGTAGCTGAGTGAAAACAGATCAGGGTGGTTGAGGAGTTAAAAAATATCCTTGATTTATAATACTTGAACAGGCAGGAGACGTGGGGGTATTGCGGGGGCACTCGGCCGTCTGGGTACAGGAATCCTCCTTGTTTATTTTTTATCTTCATTTACTTATTCACTATCTCTTTCTATGTTATCCCCTCTAGTAGACCTTATTCTCATGATCAGTGCAGGCAAGGATTGACCTTCTCTCATAATAATGGCTTAACTAATGTGATAAAGAAAAACTCTGATAGACGCTAATGCTGGGGAGCGCTTGGCAAATCATGTTACCATGCTGATCTTTACTATATGGCGGTTTTGAACAGTAGGTTAGCTACTGTTGAAGGGTTGACATAGAAATTGAATTTATGTACAATGCACATACCTGTCTTTATGATCGGTTTGTATAAGTTCTTGCCCTTGCAAATGCAATTTCTTCGTAAAAGAAACAAAAAGATTAAAAAAAAAAAATTCCTTCATTTCCATAAAACAAAAGTGGAGTTGTAGCACCATTTGCTGACTTTAGTTAATATTCAATCAATTTGGTATCCAGCGGTTTGATCTGCTGATGAAATGTTTTGACATTATCACCAGTCAGCGGTAGGCAACCATGTACAAGCTTCCATTCTCCACCCCCCCAACCAACCTAATGTGAGTTAGTATCTGATAACAACTGGAGCGCAAAGGGTGGCCGGCACATGCTACCAGGAATCCTCTATGGCGTAAATAATGTGCATTTTTTTGCCCCCTGGCTGATTGCTTTACTTGAGTACACCGCATTTAACATGCAAATGTGCATCAGAGCCGGCAGAACTGCATAAAGCTGGTTCATTGATTGACTTCTGCAACACGTTCCAACGGCTCTGTGAAGCTGTTTATTTAAAGAAAAATCACATTCATCTCTGCCTGCTTTGATTATGATTTTCAAGCCTGTTATTATCTGAAAGAATATGAAGCAGACAGATTCCCTCTAATACGTACACATTTTATTCATTCTACTTTTTGTAAGAATGAGGAATAGATTTAGTCCTGCTAAAGTACCTGCTTATCCAGCTTCAAATATTATTTATTGGCTGGTACCCAATGATCCGTTGTTGGGTTCCATGCCATCAATTGGAGTATAAAACTTAGTGTGTCGTAGATGTTTACAGTGACATGTGGCATGTCCCGTTAACAGGCCAGTACCTGAGAGCTTGTCTTATCAGACTCTCTAGATATTTTATTGTTTTTTTTGATCCAAGGAGAAATCTGTTTGCCATTATGGGATCAAAAAGGATTTTTTTTCCTTTTTGTGACATAGCCTTCGATTTAATATTGTCGGATAAGCTTTCCAAACAATTTAATATTTTCAGCTAAACTTTTAAAATGATTTAGTATTATGAAAAATATTTATTTTTTCATATTTTGATATTTTTTTATATATATATTTTTTTATGTATGCTATATGTTTTGATTATTTAATATGTTGAAAAAAATAATTTGCAAAGTTTAATAAAAAACATTTAAAAAAAAACATTTGTAAAGCATACCAAACAATATTAAATCGAGGCCATTAATGGATATTCTGCATTCTTTAAGATCAATAGCATAACAAGTGGTTTAAAGTTTGAACTTGATGATTTTTTAAACTAGATAAAATGTAAATCCCTCCTCTCTCATTACATTTAATTTATTTCAACAATTACTACAAAATAGAAATATACGAGTTGAATGAGCTTGAACTAATATGGTTACTGTAATTTAATGGCAAATATGAGTTACATTCCGCTAGCTATGCTTACTGTAGGCAGCAGGGTAGGATTTATGATCAGTAAACATCATTTTATCTCAATTCATATAAGTGATATACATTATTGACTAGAGTGATGCATTTAACTGGAGTTTAGTTACACAATAAGTACCGTGCAAAATGATGTCTCTAGTAAATATATATTCTTCTGTTTGCAAATTACTCATGTTATGTGAATTTATCAGATTTAATAGGCTTTAGTATTTCAGTGCATCTGAGATAGTTTATCTATTGTCACTTGGGAGTGTGTTATCCCTCTGAATGCTGACAACCAATTTACAGCATTCTTGTCCGCTTCCCATTACAATAACAGTCAGTTATATTATACCTGTTTGCTCCAGTAATTGCTGTTAAAAATTACACAGGTCTACGAAATTAAAGATATCACAAATTCGTGGTTCTGTTTATTCAAAAATACAGACACATGTTCAAGCAGGGATTGGAAAGGTACTTTTTGCCATTGGCTGGCTGACAGTGATGAGAGCTGCACAGTGATAGCTGGTGATACCAGACACTTTCATATGACTATAACAGTACATTTAAATCTAACTCACAGACAGTCTAAAACCTCCTAATTTTTTAGAAAAAATATCTCTGTCTCATTAGAGATTTTGCTTTTCAGCTTAAAGCAGCAAGGTGAATTGTTAGTGTAGGGCTCACCTAAGAGGTTTTGCCTTGGCGTGGCAGGTGAGCTTACACTTTAATGGTCATTGGTGTGATACGAAAAAAACCTCCAGTTATTTAAAGGTGCATAGGGATTTGGGATAGTGCACATGTAGCTTATTTTTACTTTTAATTGTAAAACTTTCTAACGCCCACCCTACCTGCAAATTAATACAAAAGCAATACGATCTCTCTAATGTAAGAAAAGAGTCAATCAATAGCTTGACCTCTTCCATTACACTGTGTGTGGCAAAGAGGCATTGATATAACAATGTCCCTTGTAGTTTCGAGATAATAATGTATGTTATAAACAAGCAAATCCTTTTTGGAAGCATATCATTTCAGTTAAAGGGACACTATAAACATCCAGACCACTTTATTTGAATAAAGTGGTTTGAGTGCTGTGCGCCTGTCATTTTAGCCTACAATGTAACACTACTTCCATTTCAAGGCTAAACAGACATCTAGTGGCTGTCTTTCTTAGGAGCGAGGGGCTGCATAGAGTGAGTCGTGCCACTGGTAAAACAGTAAAGAAACCCCTTTTTTTTTCTTATTTAATTTATGTATTCCTGAGTTGAAAAAGAGAGGAGAACACTATAGAATTGAGGATACATGTTTGTGTTCCTAATCCAAAACTATAGTGTTATTTTAATGAGTATGAGTGGTTAGGCTGCCTTCAACAAACAAACGTCTTTTAGAGTTAAATGCGAGAGAAGAACTGCCGCTGGAATGGGAACAAATTAGTTGCTGATAAATTCACCTAAAATTTGGATAACGTATTCCAGAAAGGTCCAAGCACAGTGTACCCAAACAAATGTGGATAAACTTGCTAGCACTTCACAGCATCTTCAGTAGAAATCTAGTAGAGATTAGAGGAAAATATAATATAGAAACTGAGGCATTTCATATGATGGAGATGCATATTTACACCCTTGTATTTACTGTTGTTATGTATTTGTGCGTTGGAAAATTTTACAATGTTCTCCCTCTCCCAGGCCTTTTTGTATTTTACTTTTTTACATATGAAGGAAAACATATTCATATCAAAATACAGAGTGTAGCTGCATATTTATATTCTATGAGACTCTCTCGTTGCTCGATATCTGCAAATGTTATAACATCCCTTTAACATCCCATCCCTAATGATAACATACCTTATACTTCCTACATCACATAGAACTAGCCCCTTCTCAATAATCTTTAACATCCTACATCCTCGCATTCTCACTTATCCCTATTCCTCTGCCCCCTCCTTTCCCTTTTCTTTAAAAATTTTTAATTCATTACTAAATTTATTTAAGATGTAAAATAGATCTTTCCTAATTATTTTTTAAGGGTTAACGATGCCGTTATTGTATGATAAATAATCCTAACTTTTCTTTAGAGATTCCTTTTGGAATTATAAATATTAAGAAACAGATTTCTGGTTTAAAAGGTTCCATTCGTTACGTCTTGAACTAAATTATTAGCTATTGACCAAAAGGACATATAACCAGGCAATCCAACTCCAACATGTATTATCTTTATTCACACATGCAAACCTGGCTGGTACGTAAAAGTACTAATCTTGTGCATGATGAGAAGATTCAGTATAACTGAACCATTTTTCCAAAAAATAGAAAAATTTTCAGGACGTCTGAATTTCCTCCATAAGTTGGTTTGGCTCAACAGAATGTTGATACTGAAAACCCTATCTGGAAATCAGAATGAATCAAAGAACATAAAGGACACCGACATGGACATTCACTGTAGTGCAAAATATATACACTATAATATTTTGTATATATATTTTGCAGTACAGTTTATTTTCCTGTTGTTTGGTTCACAGATCAAGTTTTACAAAGTAACTTACAGAGCAGTAAAAAAAACCAAAATAATAATAATCTATATTTATATATTTATTAAATGTATAATTTATAAATATAGATATTTCCTGCTCCTCCTTTTTTCGTTCTATTTCTCACTTGATCGGTGACTAAAATCCCCAGCTGTCAATTATATTTTTTTCCCATCAATCATCTCTTTTTTTTGCACCACAGAGAACTTTCAGAGTCACATATCAAAATGAACATGTTCTGTCATTGCATGGCTTGCTTGATTCGTGATTTGTGTACATTACAACTTGAATTTCGATAATTTGCCCAAATTTTGGCACAAATTCAGAAAAATTGTGGTTCAGATCTCCCTGTCTACTAATTACCATTCATACATAATTTTCCACATCATGATTAGATCAATATGTTATGTTATGTTTTTTTTTATTTAGAGCGGAGATGTTACCAGTGATAAACTTCATCTAATCTGCTTCTACATAGCTTCCTTTGTCTGAATCTCATTTTATTTTTTATTCTGAGCAAAGAAAAGTTGGGACTACTTTTTAATATGTATAACAATAAACTTCACAAAACCTGACAATGTGTAGAGTTTAATGCAAGGTACTGTTTTAGTTGCCAATCAGATTTACCCACAATCCAAAAGTAATATCAGTCACTTACAATGGCAAACAGCAGACAACATGGGCATAGGAGAATAAATGGCTGCAGTAAGGTATTGCGATCTAGGATAAAAAAGAAAAGATACAAAATGTAAATAATGGCAAGTGGCAAAATAGGGAGTATGATCATTAAGATACAGGAGAAATAAAGAAAGAAAAAACAAAGAAAAATAAAATAAAATGACCAGGCTGCTTTAAAAGGTATTTTTTTTAAATTTAGACAAGGGGTCTTCCATCAAATAAACACTTGTGTTAAAAACAAAAACATGTATTCCTAACCTTATAGAGGCCTGCTAATAGTTAAGGTACTGCCTTCCTCCCCCTCCCCCTCCCCAAACCTCCCCCTCCCCAAACCTCCCCCTTTTTAAAGCAGAGAGGTGAGTAGACTTTTTTTTATTTTTTTATTAATGATCGTCCTAAATTCAGACAAATAGCAAGTTGCTTAAATGAATATTGTGCATTGTCAACTTATAAATATATATAGAACATATCTCTGTATAGCTAAAATCTCTCTCTATATATACATATATAGAGAAATGCGAAATGCAGCTTTGGTATTAATAAATCCTGTTTATTTTTTCTCTTCTTTCATAGTGTGCCGGGCACGTCCTGCTTGTGGTCAAGTGTACAGCTTTTTCCATTCTGCTGATCCATCTGCTTGTAGACTGGAGCCTCTCTTGGAGAAATCTTTCCATGTGCTTCCCCCATTTAATGTCCCCAGATATCAGAAGGATCCACTGGGAGATGGAAAGTCCTATCTCTTAGGTATTATAAACAATATCAATGCAATTTTCTATTATACAGGTACCACTATGAGGAAACGTTGATTTCTTTTTTTCAATTCTAAACTTTGGTTTCATTTTTCAATTCTATACGGTATTGAAATAATGAGTTTTCTAGAATATTAAATAAATGACTATAAAAACACAATGATCTATGGCTTTCAAAATATCGAGTATAGCAAACATTTTAAATATGTTATACAAACAAATAGAAGATACAGTCTGTCTATCTGGTGTTGGGGGCTTTGTGTCTAATAGATATGTCTATGTATCTACATTAGCTTCAGTTCTCTGTTTTGTGGTCTCACTTCTTCAGTTCCATTTCCTCCTCATTCTTAACCACTATTTCTTTCATAGTCCAATCTATAGTTCCCCTAATGCAGGTCACACTGCATTTGTCGTCCCAGCCTCAGCTTTCTCGCTTTCTCTCTTTCTGACAAAATTAAAATTTTTGTTTAGAATGGATTGGCTCCACTCCTTAGGTAATAAAGAAACAATGGCAAAAATCTTTCTCTGAACTTCAAAAAAATGAGATTGACTAGATCTCATATTCCAAAATACAGTGCGCACCATTCTGGAATACAGCAAACCTGGCATTCCTCTGAGGTGGTGGCAGCCACACGCCAACATCAACATAAATGACTTTTGGCCTAGTCCCTGCCTTGGTCATAACAATGCTCCCCTTAGAGGATTTCCAAAGTTGAAAGACATGTAGCGAATGTATGTTTTAATGTGGTCTGGTGGGACAAAATATCCTCCTCCCTTTGGAGGAAGATCTCTTTTTCTGCTTATCATCCCAAAATTACCTTACTATGTTACCATTACCCTTCCCTAGTTACTCCACCTCCACTTTTCACTCTATCTTAGTTACATACTTAAAATTAGTGTTTTTTAAATGAAGTACCTTTTATCACTACTGCATTGATGTCATTTGATTGTGATGCACCAGTGGAATGCAAAAAAAGCAAAACATGTTATATAGACTAGCAATATAAAATGAGTTGGATCTGTTGTATATATGTGTTTGGTATAATACATTATCTCCTTAATTGCTCATTCTTACCCAGCATATAAGAATCTTCAATTGTTTGAAGATAAAAGGACTTCATTATATTGAGTAGGAGGAAATGCTTTGCCTTTGTTCTGTATTTCTATATAATCATCCCAATTTTAGCATAAGTTATGAAACTTCTGTACGTTTAAAAAAAAAATACAATATCTATAAATTTTCATAGAATTTAATATATAAGAAAAATAGTTACTAATGAGGCATTAGAATATCTTTTTTAGAGCTGTATCAACAGCAACAGATATTTTTTTGTAATGCAGAATGTCATCCGGAAACAAGCCGTTCTGTGCTAGAATAAAGTTAGGAGTTTGCTATGTTTGTTCGAAATTCACACACAATCACAAAATGAACATTATGATTAAGGTGAACTTCCCTTTATTTCAGCTCCAAAACATACTTATCAATGCAGCCCAATATGCATTTGGTGAAGTCATGGATCCTGATAACTTTTGTTAAGTCAGATGCTTCTCATTGAGAGGCATTGTGACTATATGAAGCTTGCACAACAATCACTGTATTCCACCAATAATCCAATAGTTCTTCATTAGAAGCATTGAATTCAATCCTGCTCAATGAGAACTATTAGCTGTGATTGGGGTCAGTAAGCTAAATTTGCATAATTTTAATTCAGATTTTTATCTGAACAGCAATCTATACACAAAATTGCTGTGTTATCTTATGTTTATCCTTTAGCTATATATCCAATTTTTTTTAAATAAATATTATGTCATTCAAAAAAAAACCAAAAAAACAATATTGCTTGGTAGTGATGTGGTTAAAATATGCTGAAACATTGTCATATATGTTTTTGTCTATAACCATTTTACTGACTCTCACTATTAATTTGCCACATTCTTTATTTTTTAGCCCCCATAGATGTATATTTTTTAATCTCCTGGAAACATATTTTGCATATACGTAACATGTTTAAGATAACATCAATAATACATATGAAAAGAAGAGGGAAAAAGAAAGGTTAAAGTTGGATTTTGCGTTTCTGGCTATTTGCAGTCTGATGAGTTAAACGCTGGTTGCATGCCTCACATGCCTGTCACACAGCATCATTTATCCATCAGTCAAATCTGACCGCAAATAGATGGGGAAGGCAAGTGAATCAGAGAATGAATTGCTGCACAGTTCCGTGACAATACTGAATTGAACATCATTCTGTGCAGAATGTACAGGCTTTTGCTTCAGCCATACCAACTCAGTTCATTATCTGTCAGCCCCTGTCATGGATAAAAGAATAGTTTGCAGCTAAATTCTCCATACACACAAAATAAATCCAATTTTTATTTTAGATATTATTTCACACGAATATGCAAGGTGCAAATTACTTTTCTCTCTATATAATACAGAAGAGCCACAGGTGTAACTGAATGGACCATAGCTCTTACTATGCAACATATATCCTCATTTTTCACATGTACACTCATGCAAGACACCAAGAAGCTTTTTGTCAGTTAAATAAAAGAAAGCATTTTCATGACAACAAGAAATGGATGTTCCATACTGTACTGGTGTTGTTATAGAGTAAGCAAGGGTGTATTTTACACCAGTCACATGTCTGTCAGTCTGAGAGCTCAGCACTACCCAATTAATATCTTAATTAATACTTGAGAAGTGAGAAGGGTGGGCTCTATACCTGCTCCCTAATGGTATACACAAAGGGCAGGTTTATTTTCTCATCCTCGTGCCTATTGTAGAATTATGGACTGTAATGAGTGAAAGCAGAAAAAATAGCTATACTGCAAAGGTCTATGTGGAAAGGTATAACTCCGAAGGGACTCATTTCAGATGTATAGCTTTTGTTGCACAGATGTCATTTTCTCTGACAATGTAAACCATTGCCATTTCTGAGAAATGGCTATATTTACATTTTGCTGAAATCACATTCTAGTGGCTTTAAAGACAGATACTACAGGGAGTGCAGAATTATTAGGCAAATGAGTATTTTGACCACATCATCCTCTTTATGCATGTTGTCTTACTCCAAGCTGTATAGGCTCGAAAGCCTACTACCAATTAAGCATATTAGGTGATGTGCATCTCTGTAATGAGAAGGGGTGTGGTCTAATGACATCAACACCCTATATCAGGTGTGCATAATTATTAGGCAACTTCCTTTCCTTTGGCAAAATGGGTCAAAAGAAGGACTTGACAGGCTCAGAAAAGTCAAAATAGTGAGATATCTTGCAGAGGGATGCAGCACTCTTAAAATTGCAAAGCTTCTGAAGCGTGATCATCGAACAATCAAGCGTTTCATTCAAAATAGTCAACAGGGTCGCAAGAAGCGTGTGGAAAAACCAAGGCGCAAAATAACTGCCCATGAACTGAGAAAAGTCAAGCGTGCAGCTGCCACGATGCCACTTGCCACCAGTTTGGCCATATTTCAGAGCTGCAACATCACTGGAGTGCCCAAAAGCACAAGGTGTGCAATACTCAGAGACATGGCCAAGGTAAGAAAGGCTGAAAGACGACCACCACTGAACAAGACACACAAGCTGAAACGTCAAGACTGGGCCAAGAAATATCTCAAGACTGATTTTTCTAAGGTTTTATGGACTGATGAAATGAGAGTGAGTCTTGATGGGCCAGATGGATGGGCCCGTGGCTGGATTGGTAAAGGGCAGAGAGCTCCAGTCCGACTCAGACGCCAGCAAGGTGGAGGTGGAGTACTGGTTTGGGCTGGTATCATCAAAGATGAGCTTGTGGGGCCTTTTCGGGTTGAGGATGGAGTCAAGCTCAACTCCCAGTCCTACTGCCAGTTCCTGGAAGACACCTTCTTCAAGCAGTGGTACAGGAAAAAGTCTGCATCCTTCTAGAAAAACATGATTTTCATGCAGGACAATGCTCCATCACACGTGTCCAAGTACTCCACAGCGTGGCTGGCAAGAAAGGGTATAAAAGAAGAAAATCTAATGACATGGCCTCCTTGTTCACCTGATCTGAACCCCATTGAGAACCTGTGGTCCATCATCAAATGTGAGATTTACAAGGAGGAAAACAGTACACCTCTCTGAACAGTGTCTGGGAGGCTGTGGTTGCTGCTGCACGCAATGTTGATGGTGAACAGATCAAAACACTGACAGAATCCATGGATGGCAGGCTTTTTGAGTGTCCTTGCAAAGAAAGGTGGCTATATTGGTCACTGATTTGTTTTTGTTTTGTTTTTGAATGTCAGAAATGTATATTTGTGAATGTTGAGATGTTATATTGGTTTCACTGGTAATAATAAATAATTGAAATGGGTATATATTTGTTTTTTGTTAAGTTGCCTAATAATTATGCACAGTAATAGTCACCTGCACACACAGATATCCCCCTAACATAGCTATAACTAAAAACAAACTAAAAACTACTTCCAAAAATATTCAGCTTTGATATTAATTAGTTTTTTGGGTTCATTGAGAACATGGTTGTTGTTCAATAATAAAATTAATCCTCAAAAATACAACTTGCCTAATAATTCTGCACTCCCTGTAGAGCTGCATCCTCCTGCACATTCTTAATTTATTTTCATCGCTCACAGTAGGTATAGAAATCTATACACAAAATTGCTGTGTTATCTTATGTTTATGCTCTAGCTATGTAGACTATGTTTCAAATATTACTTTCATTATTTAACCAAGATTGCTTGATAATGACGTAGCTAAAATATGGTGACAAATTGTCATATCCTAAAAAGTGGTTTTTAATTACCATTTGCAACTGACTTTGTTTTTTAACACCAATAGATGTATATACTTGAATCTCCTGGAAACGTGTTTTGTATGTTCAAAATGCTATCAATAAGGCATATATCCAATAAAGGGAAAATGGAGGACCTGTAAAACAATTCCTAGATTTTACTATTAACATGACGTAAAGTCATGATTTTATTAAAGACACGGAGGCGAGTATTATGCTTCTCTTTCTTTAATTCTCCCTCAGCAGCAAAGAGAGATATATGCAAATGAGAGAAAAAAAAAAAAATAACAATAACATTAGCATATGGAACAGTGCTCATAGGTATCCACCCCCTTAGTATATAAGGTGTAGCACTGCATGCTTCTTCCTCTTTCTTCCGTGATCCGAAGACCAGATCCATAACCGAACTGTAACTTGGCCCGAACAGGAACAGTGGGCGAAAGGTAATGTCCAATCCTTGAGGTTAAACTGTAACGTTTTGTAACGGAAAATCACCACTTTGACCGTATGATTCAGGCTAAAAGAGAGGAGAAAATATGGTAATATATGGTCGGCAACTGGTTGCATCATGTAACTTCATGTAGGTAAAAACTAAGTCGTATAAAGTAGTAGTCATGTCGACATATCAAAAGGTAATATAAGATTATGTCTACTATATCACAAAGTCACCTACCTGAGAGACGTATGAGCGCACCTACAGGTATCTACATTGTAGGAGTCCACCTGATCTGTGGTTGGTATCCGTGAGAAAAAACCAATCCCTCCACCCAGGGGGGGTGGGAGGGAATAATACTCGCCTCCGTGTCTTTAATAAAATCATGACTTTACGTCATGTTAATAGTAAAATCTAGGAATTTTATTAAAGACACGGAGGCTCCTATTATGCTCTTTCAAAGCTGAGCAATGACTCTTTCCGAAAAATGTTGGATTGGTTTAAAATAAAAATTCCGGAATGTGGATTCCGTAGACCAGTCTGCGGCCTTAAGGATGTCTTCTAACCGGCACCCTACCGTCGAAGCTTTAGAAGCCATAGCGCCTCTGACCGAATGGGCCGAAAAAATTGTAACGTCTATCCCGGCCGAGGCCAATAACCATTTGGCCCAACGGGCGAGAGTAGGTGTGGACACTGGTAGATGCGGTTTCTTTAGTGAAATGAACAACGGGCCGTAGTTCGACGGTCTTAGGGCAGAAGTACGGGTTTCGTATTCTTTTAGGCACAGAATTGGGCATAGCTTTGGTTGGTGCAGGAGGTGTGGATAGAAAACTTGTTTAGTCGCTGATTTAGTTCTTCTTGAAATATCGAAAGACATCCCTTCTGGAGTGAATGATCGGGCTAGCCAGTCCAAAGCCCTTACATCCGATACCCGTTTACAGGATAATAAACATAAAATCATGAGTAGTTTAGCGGACAACTGTTTGATTGACAGTGCCGCGTTGTCGGGCCAGTCTTCCAGGAATTTGAACACTATGTTGACATCCCAAAAGGATCCGTACCTGGGTTTAGGTGGCCGTGAAAAAAGTATACCCTTGAGTAAGCGACATATCAGGGGGTTCTGACCGAGAGGAATCCCGTCCACCGTATCATGGCCTGCTGAGATAGCAGACCTGTAGATGTTGACTGTACGGAATGCCTTGCCCGATTCGAACAATTGAGTGAGGAAGTCCAGTACCGTCTTTACAGAAGCTGATATGGGATCCACTGATCTTTCCAGGCACCAATCGGACCAAGTTCTCCATGCCGTAGCATATGCGCGCCGTGTTCCCGGTGCCCAGGCGTTCGCCAAGAGTTGGGTAGTTGTTCCCGAAACTTCTGCGATTTCCCAGGGTCCCCGGAAAGGAGCCATGCCATGAGTCGGAGGGTTCCCCGTTCTATCAAGTTGTGATTCTCCCCATCCGGGTTTGTTAACAGGGACGTTTGATCCGGTAGCAACCGTGGGAAGTCGGTCGCCATTTCCAGAAGGTGAGGGAACCAGGGTTGGCATCTCCAGCACGGAGTTATCAAGACCAACGAGGTTCTGTAGCGTCGAATGTATGTTAGAGTCCGAGCGATCAGGTTGAACGGGGGAAAGGCGTATGCTCGTCCCCCGGTCCAGTCCTGAAGGAAGGCATCTGTCGCCAAGGCTTCCGGGTCCGGTCGCCAGCTGAAAAATTGAGGAAGTTGAGTGTTCAGTCTGGACGCAAAGAGGTCCACACTCAAGGGGCCCCATGGTCGAGCTATCCTGGCGAAGACTTTCGGTTGAAGCTTCCAGTCTCCTAAATCCCTCAGATATCGGGAGTTCCAGTCTGCGGTGTAATTGTCCAGGCCTGGTATGTGTTCTGCGGTCACCGACACGTTGTTTTGTAAACAGTAATGCCAGAAGTCTCGAGCCAAAACCGCTAGGATGCGTGACTTGGTACCTCCAAGATGATTTATGTACCTGACTGCCGAGATGTTGTCTAACTTGAGGAGGATCGAGCATGAGACGCCCTTGGGTGTGAGGCTGCGAATGGCAAATGAGGCCGCCAGTAGTTCCAGTGAGTTTATGTGCAGGAATGATTCGTTTACTGACCACCTGCCTCCTGTGGATATGGAGCCGCAGCGCGCGCCCCAGCCATGTAAGCTTGCATCCGACTCGATGATCATGTCTGGAGTGGAACCGAAGATCGCCCGTCCATTCCACGCTTCCATGTGGGTTAGCCACCAGTCCAGTTCCTCCCTGGATTCTTCATCCAGCATGATGCTGGATTCGTACGACTGACCCTTCCTTAGGCAGGAAGCTTTTAGGCGTTGTAGCGCCCGATAGTGGAGCGGTCCCGGGAAGATCGCCTGTATAGAGGCTGCTAGTAAGCCGATTACCCGAGCCAGTTGTCTTAGAGAAATGTCCGAACGGTTCATTATCCTCCTGATCTCCTTCTTGATGTTGGACATCTTGTCTGAAGGGAGGCACAGGATTTGTTGTACAGAATCGACTCGGAATCCTAGGAATTCCATCTGTTGAGAAGGTTGTAATACCGATTTCTCCCAGTTCACTAGGAAACCAAGGTTCTGCAGGAGGTGAAGGGTCCACGACAGGTGAGACAGCAGAAGGGATCGCGTCCCGGACATTATGAGGATATCGTCCAGATAGATAATGAGGCGAATCCCGTGTAACCTGAGAAATGCTACCACTGGTTTCAGCACTTTCGTAAAGCACCAGGGAGCGGAGGAGAGCCCGAAAGGGAGGCAACAGAAGCGCCATTTCTTTGTGCCCCACCGGAACTGTAGCAGATTCCTGTGTGTTGGTGCTATCGGGATCGTGAGATATGCATCTTGCAGATCGAGTTTCACCATCCAGTCTCCTGGGAGAAGGAGGTCTCGGAGGCAGTGTATGCTCTCCATTTTGAAATGCCGATATTGTATGAAGGCATTGAGGGGTCTCAGGTTGATAACTGGTCGAACACCCCCGCCTTTCTTCGGCACCAAGAACAGGTTGCTTATAAAACCTGGGGTATCTAGAGGAATTTCTTCTATGGCATTTTTGTTGTACAAGGTCTCTATCTCCATGGAGATGAGGTCGTAGTGGGACTGTGGCATGTGTGTTACATGTGGGGGGGAAACCTGAAAGGGAAGACCCGTCAATTCTAGGTGGTAACCCTTTACAGTCTGCAGTACCCAACTGTCGGACGTGATAGTGGCCCAAGTCTGAGAAAACAAAGCCAGTCTGCCCCCCACATTTATATGGGAAAAATGGGGAAAAATCGTACTCACCATAAGGGCGTTTTCCTGGGGTCGTTCCTCTGCCGCCACGGGCATTCCAAGATCTTCCTCGAGAAGGGAAGAACGGAGTGTAGGAACGCTCCTGGTTTTGTCTCTGTGTGTTGGAGGAGCCTCTGCCCGGTCTTGAGAAACCCCGGGGGTTGCGGCCGGATAGACGGCTCCTACCTCTACCGGCCCCACCGAAAACCTTTTGGTGGAAGACCCTCTTCATGGATGATTGGGCTTTATCCAGCGCCGTGAATGTTTTGACATAGGAGCCCAGGTCTTTGACGAAGGATTCGCCAAACAACAGGCCCTTAGCCGCGGCCCCTGGTTCAGAGGAGGCCATACTAGCCAGCTTGGGTTCGATTTTCAGCAGGATGGCCTTCCTGCGTTCTGTTGACATGGCAGTATTGGCATTGCCGATCATGCAGACTAAGCGTTGGAGCCAGCCAAACGCTACTTCAAAGTCTACTGGTGCCTCACCCGACTGAGCTGCTTCCAGCAGTTCGTACAGCTTAGTGACAGGACCCAGAGTGTCTAGGAACTTGTCCTGACAATTACGGAGGGAGTAATCCAGTCCTCTCTTGGCCTTCCAGACGGTTTTGGCTAGAAACTGGGCTATCTGGGGGTCCACTTCTGGGGTTTTTGCCACAACCTCAGGAATTATGGGTCGGGGGCACTCCGCTCTCAATTTGTTACGGCTCTCTTGAGAAAGGGACTTACGTACCCGGAGGGCTAGGTATCGGCTGATGTGCTCAGATGGTTTCCACTCGGCAGAGTGGGTGCCGTAAGTTGTCAGGGTCGAATAGCGGAACCTCTTTAGGGTCGCGGGTTGTTTCTGCCTCGGGCGCCCCTGAATGAGCAGGGGTACGCGTTGGTGTCAAGGGGAACTGCTTTCCCTGGAGGCTTTCACCCTCTGAGAGCTCGTCCTCGTACGGGTCAGAGTACGGGGCGTCAGACCCCTCATCCCCCTCCTCGTCTGAGTCAGACAGTACATCATGGGCCTTAGCCCTTTTCCAGTCTCTGGTAGCCGTAGCTCGCCCAGAAGCTCTATTGCGCGGTTGTTGCGCGCCATCATGGACAGCCTGAGGCATGTCAATCAGAGCAGGGTCAACCTGCATGTGAGTGTCTGCGTTTGGTTAGCGCTTTGCGCCCTGGTAGTCTCCCTTCAGGAGGGGTATGGGTCAAGGCTGGGGTAGAGTGAGGTTGTACCTGTTTGAGCGCTTGCGTAATGGAGTCCGAGATGGTAGAGGACATCGCGCCCATGGCTGAGGATATGGCCTTTGAAATAGATTTGGACATGGTGGTGTCCAGAAGAGATTGGAATTCCTCAGAGCCCATGAGCCCAGGGTCGACCTGAGGATCAGGATCAGTAGTGGCCATAGAGGGGCTATGTTTGCCAGGGAATTTATCACCAGATTGCATGGTAGGTAATAGAGTGCAAGTGGGAAAATAACGAATAGAAAATAATAAAGTGTAAATGCAGAGTACTAGGATTGATTAACCCAGGTACAGGATGGAAAATACAGGGAGATGGAAGGTAATTCCCAAAATATAAATGCAGAGAAATCAAACTGTACTAGTAGGGGGGGCTGCCGGAACGAAATCCGGTGAGGGAGGGGTCAAACGGCACTAAAACCGAGTAGAGGAAATGGCCGCCGCCTAAACCGGCGACCAGAAACCAAGAAAATGGCCGCCGCGAGCTACCGCGCATGCGCGGCGGGAACTAAGGTAAAGCGAATCGCCGCGGACGAAAGTAGGTCCGGCCGGCGGTGCTGAAAATAGTGCCGGGAAATGCCGCGGGGTCTCCCCGGGCGCAAAACCGGCAGACTGTGACCGGGGAGGGAGCCCCCAACCGGAGGGAGGGGGCAGGGGGGAGGGAATTGATAAAATACCCAGGGAACAGAGAGGGACCGGCCACAGTAAATAAAACACAGGCAATAGAGATAAAAACAGGCAGTGTATGGAGAAGTGGGAAGAAAAACAGAGAAAAAAGGAGGGATAAACCAGATAAGGGGTATCCCCACAGTAGTAACACAAAAATATAAATCTAACAACTATATAATATCCTCTGAGACATCCCACAGTGTACACATAGAAATAATAATATAAGAGTGTACTTATCTTCTGAGGGAGAAGCGAAGAAAGAGGAAGAAGCATGGAGTGCTACACCTTATATACTAAGGGGGTGGATACCTATGAGCACTGTTCCATATGCTAATGTAATTGTTATTTTTTTTTTTCTCTCATTTGCATATATCTCTCTTCGCTGCTGAGGGAGAATTAAAGAAAGAGAAGCATAATAGGAGCCTCCGTGTCTTTAATAAAATCTATATTTCCAAGTAGGATTCTTCCAGATACTTTGACTGCAGTTAATGAGGGGGAAAAGACATGCAGTGATACTATGTTTCTCCCTGCTGTGTCTGTGTGGAAGTAGGGGACAGTCTGTGTCATTAATTGTATTGTGAGATTAGGTTTAAGGTACTTCTGTATCTAGCTAGCTAGCAGTCAGTGGTACTTAAAACAACTTTGAGTGGAAGCTAGAAGATTGCCATTGCGTCATTGATCCTAATGTAAGACAAGATTTAAGGTCCTGCTGTTTCTATCTACCTAGCTACCTTCTGTCAGTGGCACTTAAAACTTTGAGTGGTAGACAGGAGATTGCCATTGTGGCATTGAGCCTAGCGTGAGCTTGTTTTAAGGTACTGTTGTTTATAACAACCTAGCTAGTTACTGTCAGTGGCACGTAAAACAATTTTGAGTAGGAGATAGGAGACTGCTATTGTGTTATTGATACTGAAAGGCTGAATTTCCAATCGGTAAGTTTTCAAAAAAAAAAATTTAAGTTTTTGTAGAAAGAAAATCCTTTTTTGGTGAGTGTGATGCTCGATGATTATTTTTTTTTTAAACGAAAAATAATTTTGCTACCTACTGCCACAGTGGGACTCACATAACTTTTGAGTGTTAGCCTGCATCATTCATCCTAGTGTGAGACTTTTGGTAATGGTTAGTGCAGTGTCGCACAGCTGGCCTCAGTCACTTAACATCAACTTGTAATCACCAATTTACAATTTGACAGTTCTTTGCTGAGAGAAAATCCTTACTTATTTTTCTGAGTGTGATCTGTCTAGTGTGCACTGTACTAGTTTGTGAGCGCTGTGCAGTGACTGTGTGCAGTGTTTTCAAACACACATCATATTAGTAATTGCACCAAGCACCAACTCATTTTGCAAGACAGTTATTTTTACTGAACAAAGTTATGTATATTTACAGAATACACAATCATTCATACCCATTAAAATAAGAAAAACAAATTCACCATCATCAATGTCACATACAAATTATTATTATTATTATTAGCATTTATATAGCCCCAACAGATTTGCTGCACTTTACATATATAAAATGAGAATATCTGACAACTAATTTACCCTGCACGTCTGTGGCTAAAATGACCCGGGTACTCACCTGGACCGGTGATCCGCAGTGATCCCAGTCCAGGGAGATTGCCCGAGATCCCAGCAGTCCCCCTGCTGCAGCTCTGTCCTCTCTGGCTCTCCAGGGCCATCTGATCACCATGATCACATGGCCACAATGGAAGTCTATGAAGCTGCCAGCAGGGAGACTGCCTGAGCAATCAGGCAGTCCCCAAGGCACCTAAAAAAAAAAAATATATATATATATATATTATACATATATTATATATGTATAATATTAATAAAATAACTAAAGAGTTTTTTTAATATATTATACATATGCATACATATGATTGCATTATAAGTGTACTTTGAGATAAATACACATATATCTCAAAATACACTTATAATGTAATCATATATATGCATTATATATGTATAATATAGTATAAAATGCTTTAATTATTTTATAATATATTATACATATATAGAAAATAAAAACGTGTGTGTGTGTATATATATGTATATATGTATATACACACACACACACACACACACACACACACACACACACACATACATATATATATATTTAAAAAAAAACATATTTATTTTTATATTTATATATACACACATTCTACATTCTATATGTAGAGTAATGTCTCACAAGTACAAAAGTACCCCTCAAGTATAGGTTTTATGGTGATTTGGAAAGTTACAAGGTCAAACATAAGATTTTTCACAATTTCTATTTTTGTAAATTGCTATTTTCCAGATTGGCTATGTTGCCTTTGAGACGGCATGGCAGCCCAGAAATGAACCCTACCATGACATACCATAAAATGGGGTATGTCCAGTCTTTTGTAGTAGCCACTTAGTCACAAACACTAGCCAAATTTAGCATTTATATTTGTTTGTGTGTGAAAAATTGAAAAAAAGAATATGAACGCTAACTTTGGCCAGTGTTTGTGACTTAGTGGCTACTAGAAAAACTGGAACTGGATACCTTATTTGCAATACCTTGGGTTGTCTACTTTTGCAAATGGTATGCCATCATGGCGGTAATTCTTATTCCTGGGCTATCATAGGGTCTCAAAGGCAACATCATCAATCGGGCAAATTTCAATGTGAAAAAAAGGAAATTCAATCCTTATATTTGACTCAGTAACTTTTGAAAACACCATAAAACCTGTACATGGGGGGTACTGTTATACTCTGGAGACTTCGCTGAACACAAATATGAGTGTTTTCAAAACAGTAAAATGTAAATGGGCAAGCATTATATTTTACCCTGTAACTTTCAAAAACACTATAAAACCAGTACATGGGGGGTACTGTTATACCCGGGAGACTTTGCTCAAATATGAGTGTTTCAAAACAGTAAAATGTAAATGGGCAAGCGTTATATTTGATCCTGTAACTTTCAAAAACACTATAAAACCAGTACATGGGGGGTACTGTTATACTCGGGAGACTTCGCTCAAATATGAGTGTTTCAAAACAGTAAAATGTATCACAACAATGATATTGTCAGTGAAAGTGCCCTTTGTGTGTGAAAAAATTAACTTTCACTGAAAATATCATCACTGTGATATTTTATGGTTTTGAAACACTAATATTTGTGTTCAGCGAAGTCTCCCAAGTAAAACAGTATCCCCCCATGTACATGTTTCAATATGGGGCTTGCCCATTTCAGTTTGCCAGATTGGTTTGCTGGGTCTATGTTGCCTTTTGAGACCATATGGTAGCCCAGGAATGTGAATTAACCCCATCATGGCATACCATTTGCAAATGTAGACAACACATGGTATTCAAAATGGGGTATGTCCAGTCTTTTGTAGTAGCCACCTAGTCACGAACGCTGGCCAAAGTTTGCCTTTTAATGACAGGAATCTAACCATACCCCTAACCTTACACCTAACCCTAACCCAACCCTAACATTAACCTTAACCCTAACCTTACCCCTAACCCCAACCCTAGGGGTAGGGTTGGGGTTAGGTTAGGATTAGGGTAAGGGGTATGGTTAGATTCCTGTCATCATTCCCTTCATTTTCCCTCCCTCTCCTGTTTTGCCACTGTTCAGAAAGCTGAAGCACTTCCGAAATTCGGCACTTCGGCAATTCGGTTTGGTTTGGCACTTTCAAAATTTGGCACTTTGGCTCTTCCGAAATTCAGCAATTTGGGCATTCAGAAGCATCCGAATGTCTGAATTGCCTAAATTCGTCCGAATTTAAATTCGGACCGAAACGAATTTCACATATCTATTCTACACTAACAATTCACCTTGTTGCTTTCAGCTAAAAGGTAAAAACTATAATGAGTGGGGTATTTTTTCAAACCCCTTCACACTTATTAATATTAACTAGAGAACACATGGGTTGGGCAGCAGCACTGTAACATGGCTGTGTAATACAAAAGGAAATACAAACATTCAAAATTAAGCCCTGCGCTCAAACTCTCACTATTCCTGTGCGTCAGCAATGACTTGATATGACTAATATTTCATTATACACATATACCAGTAACTGTTTAATCACTGCAGGATATTTTATTTGACATAGATCACTTAATAAAACATATTATGCATCACAGTTTCTTCTTTATAGAATTAATCTTTAATTTATTTTGAATAATAAAATACAGAAAAACTTAAACACCCAGAATCTAATAGGTGATAAATAGGTCAATATATTATTTCTTTATTTACAGCACAATTTGGTTAATCTTAAAAATAAGTAGCTAGTCATTAGACTTGGGCATTCGTATTCGTACGAATGGATTTTATGACGGAAATCATCATTTTTATCCATTCATACGAATACCGGAGAACAAATGGATAGACAAACAAACAAACAAACTAATGGGCGTCCAATGAAATTTTTCCATGAGCCATCCATTTGTTCGTTCATTCAGCCTTTTGTTTTACACTGTCTGTGTAATTCAAAAAGCTGAACTAGTAACCCAATGAACGAATGGCACATAGTCATACGCATGCAGTACTGCTTATTGATGCTTATTGATACAGTCCATATATTTTGTACTGCAACAACAAAAGCAGAGACAAGGGTTACTAATGTCTGGTAAGTGCTAGATTAAAACGAACACTGAAGTAGCAAAAAAATGTCTACGTGAGCTTGAGGATCAGTATGCGTCACTGTTATGTTTTTAAGTTTCTTACTGAAATATTGCTTGTAAGTATTGCTTTCGGTGCATTTATTTTGTGATTTATCAAGTGGTTGGACAACAGCCAGTACAAAACAAACTCCAAGAATCCTTTTACACCACGGAAGCTATTAATCAACATTAGACACTCTGAACGCACTTTGATCAATCGTTTTTCTGAAGATTGTTTTGCTCGGTTATAACATTTTTCCATTTTCTTAGCCTTTTTCTTGCCATTTGATAAATCTAAGCCAACATATTTTGTAAATCTGTTTGAGATAACAAATTACACTGCTTAAAATATAATTTATATAATCTTTGTTGATTCCATATTCTATTAAAAATATAAAAATGTTTCAGTGATCTGCAGTTATTTAAACTTAAATCATTGTATTTTACTTATGAGTAGAGTTGAGCGAACCAGGACTGTAAAGTTCGGGTTCATACCGAACATTACGTTTTTTGGACCCCAGACCCGAACACGGACATATCAGTGTATGCTCGGGTTGGAGTTTGTGTTCGGCGATTTAATGGCGCATTTTGAAAGGCTGCAGGGCAGCCAATCAACAAGCGTTTGACTCGTGTGCCCTTAGAAGCCATCACAGCATGTGACCCAGCCTCTATATATAAGCTGGAGTCACGTAGCGCCGCACGTCATATGAGCTCTTATAAGTGTAGGGAGAGGATGCTGCTGATTAGGTAGGAATTCTGCAAACTAGTGGGGTGCACTTCATATCTGAGAGTCAAATAGAAGCGTCAAATACTGATGTCACATTGCCGTTTTAAAACTTAAAATCTTTGGGTGCCAAAAAGTACATTAGTGGGGTGCACTTCATATCTGAGAGTCAAATAAAAGCATCAAATACTGTGGTTACAGGGCAGTTGTAAAAATTCTAATTGTTTTGGTGCTAAACTGCTAAATAGTAAATTTGGGGCGTGCTCTTCATATCTGAGAGTCAAATAGAAGCGTCAAAAAGTGCGGTTACAGCGCAATTGTAAAGATTCTTATTTTCTGGGTGCTAATCTGCTAAATAGTAAATTTGGGCCTTGCACTTCATATCTGAGAGTCAAATAGAAGCGTCAAATACTGTGGTTACAGCACAGTTGTAAAAATTCTAATTGTTTTGGTGCTAAACTGCTAAATAGTAAATTTGGGGCGTGCTCTTCATATCTGAGAGGTAAATAGAAGCGTCAAAAAGTGCGGTTACAGCGCAATTGTAAAGATTCTTATTTTCTGGGTGCTAATCTGCTAAATAGTAAATTTGGGCCTTGCACTTCATATCTGAGAGTCAAATAGAAGCGTCAAATACTGTGGTTACAGCACAGTTGTAAAAATTCTAATTGTTTTGGTGCTAAACTGCTAAATAGTAAATTTGGGGCGTGCTCTTCATATCTGAGAGGTAAATAGAAGCGTCAAAAAGTGCGGTTACAGCGCAATTGTAAAGATTCTTATTTTCTGGGTGCTAATCTGCTAAATAGTAAATTTGGGCCTTGCACTTCATATCTGAGAGTCAAATAGAAGCGTCAAATACTGTGTTTACAGCGCACTTTGACAAATTCCCATTTTTCTGCTCCTAAGAAGTACATTTGGGGCGTGCTCTTCATATCTGAGAGTCAAATAGAAACTTAAAATACTGTGCTTTCAGCGCACTTTGAAACATTCAGATTGTTTTGGGTGATAAAAAGTAAATTTGGGGTGTGCACTTCATATCTGAGAGTCAAATAGAACCGTCAAACACTGCACTTTGAAAAATTCTAATTGTTTTGGGCGCTAAATAGTACATTTGCGGCCTGCACTTCATATCTGACAGTCAAATAGAACCGTCAAACACTGTGCTTTCAGCGCACTTTGAAAAATTCTAATTGTTTTGGGTGCTAATGCTAAATAGTGCATTTGCGTCCTGCGGTGCACTTCATATCTGAACGTCAAATAGAACCATCAAACACTGTGCTTACAGCGCACTTTGAAAAATTCTAATAGTTTTGGGTGCTAAATAGTACATTTGCGTCCTGTGGTGCACTTCATATCTGAGAGTCAAATAGAACCGTCAAATACTGTGCTTTCAGCGCACTTTGTAAAATTCAAATTGTTTTGAGTGATAAAAAGTAAATTTGGGGTGTGCACTTCATATCTGACAGTCAAATAGAACCGTATAATGAAATACTATGGGAAAGACTTTGGCTCTATGGCAATTGAACTGTATGTGTGTGATCTGAGCGCCATTCAGTAATAATGTGCGCTCAGATCTGAGCTATCTGGGGATATGTACCTGTTTTATGCAATGGCTGCACAGTTATATATTTTTATGTATTTTATTGCCTTTTGCCGCAATGTGTTCTATGCAGTATTGCCTCTGTCCTTGGAGATAATTGGATTACTTCCCAATTATCTCCAGGATAGAAAACTCTGTGGAACTGGTTTTGGGCAGAAAAGCCATGCTTCATTTGGTCACAAAGGACTACGATCTATCTTTTGAACCACTGGATCAATTTGTATGATTTTGACGTATGTTTGTATTTGGAGTATGCTAATTCTGTAAATGTGATGCATACTTTTAAAATTATGAATAATGTGGAAAAAAATGTATTTCTCTGCCTGTGATAATTACATTACCCATTGGGAGGGGAGGATTTTGTGTGGGAGTGTCTGAGTGTATTGTACGTGTTTATTGGTTTGTTTCCAAAACCCTGTGGGTGGTACTAATGTGTAAGAATGTGTATATAAGAACAATTAACCCACAGCTGTCTGTATCTGCATAACCCTCAAAATGGAGTCTTGTCTCGTTCTTGGGGGGATTTATTGTATGCTGTTCCAGTTTGACTGCTAGGAGTGTAAACCTATTCATATGGTTTTTCCTATTTGGCTGTTTGCAGCATTCGCATGGTTCCGGTTCAGCTGTGTTCAGCATTCATATGCTTCTCCGGTTCGGTGGATTGGTGTCTACAGTAGCTGCCTGTATATCTGGAAGGGAATATCTCCTAAACGGCTTTTAACCCCTTTTATGTCGGGGTGCCGTTACAACTATGCTTTCAGCGCACTTTGAAAAATTCTAATTGTTTTGGGTGCTAAATAGTACATTTGCATCCTGCGGTGGATTTCTTGCAGTCCAATAAACATATAAATAAAATTGTTGACTATAGGCGGTTACATTGTCGCCTGACATAAAACATCTGTTTAGTGGGTGAACGCAAAGAATGAGGAGAGCGTCAAATAAGGGACTTGGCCCTGGTCATGGTGCTGCTGGTGTTGGTGGAGCTCCTGTTGCAAGGAAAGGACGTGGACAAACTGAGCCAGCTACACGCACAAGTGAAACACCTTCCTCAGGTGCGAGTACGCGACAGAACCTTCAGCGTTATATGGTAGGCCTGAATGCTGCTCTATGAATGGTGAGGCCAGAACAAGTACAGGCGATAGTAGATTGGATGGCTGACAGTGCCTCCAGTTCCTTCACATTGTCTCCCACCTGGTCCCCTGCTGAAAGCTCAGAGTTGGCACCTGCAGCCCATGGCCATCTGTCTTTCACCTCACCCCCTTGCAAATCAGCCAAGCAGTCTGAGCCACAAGTCATGCAGCAGTCTCTTATGCTTTGACTCTGCTGGCAGGGTTTCCATGGCCCATCCACCTAGCCCTGCCCCAGAAGTGGAAGAGATTGAGTGCACTGATGCATAAACACTTATGTGTCAGGATGTGGACATGCAAGGAGCACCGCAGCACGTCTCTGATGATGACGAAACACATGTGCCAACCGGCAAGGAGGGCAGGGTTGAGGAGAGGGTGGAAGATGATTTGGAAGTGCTGCAGCTTAACTTCGGCCTTCCTGCTCACCGCCTCATATGCGACGTGCCCACAAGGTGGAACTCCACCTTGCACATGCTGGAGAGACTGTGCGAGCAGCAGCAGGCGATAGTGGAGTTTCTGATGCAGCACGCACGGGTCAGTCGCACTGCGGAACAGCACCACTTCACCACAAATGAGTGGGCATCCATGCGAGACCTGTGTACCATTTTGCACTGTTTTGAGTACTCCACCAACATGGCCAGTGTCGATGATGCCGTTCTCAGACTTACTATCCCGCTTCTATGTCTCCTTAAAAAAACGCTTTGGGCGATAATGGAAGAGGATGTGGCACAGGAGGAAGAGGAGGAGGAAGAGGGGTCAGTTCCACAGTTATCAGGCCAGTCATTCACAAGTGGCTTGGAGGGTAGGTTCCTGCACCAGCATAGGCCAGGTACACAATTGTCCAGCCAGGGCACAGTTCTAGAGGATGAGGATGATGATGAGGAACCGTGTTCACAGCAGGGTGGCACCCAACGCAGCTCGTGGGCATCACTGGAGCGTGGCTGGGAGGATACGGAGGACACAGAAGATACACCTCCCACAGAGGACAGCTTGACCTTACCTCTGGGCAGCCTGGCACATATGAGCGACTACATGCTGCAGTGCCTGCGCAACAACTGCCGAGTTGCCCACATTCTAACTTGTGCTGATTACTGGGTCCCCGTGACAAGGACAATGTGCCATCCTTAATTCCCTCACTGGAGCGTGATCAGAAGATGCGCGACTACAAGTGCACGCTGGTAGACGCACTGCTGAGGGCATTCCCAACTGACACTGGGGGCTCAGTGGAAGCACATGGCGAAGGCAGAGGAGGAGGAAGAGGTCGCCAACGCAGCTGGGGCACCGCCAGCACCTCAGAAGGCAGGGTTAGCATGGCCGAAATGTGGAAAAGCTTTGTCAGCACGCCACAACAACCAGCACCACCATCTGATATGGAACGTCTTAGCAGGAGGCAGCATTTCAGCAACATGGTGGAACAGTACGTGTGCACACGCCTACACGTACTGACTGATGGGTCTGCCACATTTAACATCTGGGTCTCCAAATTGCGCACATGGCCTGAGCTTGCCCTTTATGCCTTAGAGGTGCTGGCATGCCCTGCAGCCAGTGTATTGTCTGAACATGTGTTTAGCATGGCAGGGGACGTTATCACAGACAAGCGCAGCTGCCTGTCCACCAGACTTGTCCGTACCTTGTGCAGAATAGACATCTATACCGGCCTCACCCAGCCATTGTTATACTCTTTGTTTTCTTTTTTTATATGTCCCAATATTTTGGGGGCTATCCCAATTAAAAAAATTAAATAAAAAATAAACAAAACAAACAAATAAAAAACAACCCAGACTTTTTTCAAAGTTCGGCCAAACCTACTGGACCCGAACATCCAGGTGTCCGCTCAACTCTACTTATGAGATATACACAGGGCCACTATTGGCAGTACAGCCAATACTCCTATAAGGGACCAGCTGAGCACTTGAGTTCAAATGGGGACTTGTAATGCTATGCCTTTTGGTTGAGTAGATTTAAATCTCTCCCATAACTAGATCACAGAGGATATTGATGGAGTGGGCAACTTATTGGACTACCCTTACGACTTAAATTTCTCTCCTGCTTGGCAGCACTGAGAGAATGTGATATTGTAGCACTTCCTCCTAGTGCATGAAGGGAAGCATTTTAAAATAGCATCCTGCAGTGCTTCAGCCCATGAACAGCCTGATCTAGACTAAATCCTGGGAAGCTACACTTCTGTGCTGAAAAAAGCAGGAGTCGTTGAAAACTCACTTTAAATGTGTTATTGGCAATGTGTGTATGTTTGTATGTACAGTATCTCACAAAAGTGAGTACACCCCTCACATTTTTGTAAATATTTTATTATATCTTTTCATGTGACAACACTGAAGAAATTACACTCTGCTACAATGTAAAGTGGTAAGTGTACAGCCTGTATAACACTGTCAATTTGCTGTCCCCTCAAAATAACTCAACACACAGCCATTAATGTCTAAAGCGTTGGCAAGAAAAGTGAGTACACCCCTAAGTGGAAATGTCCAAATTGGGCCCAAAGTGTCAATATTTTGTGTAGCCACCATTATTCTCCAGCACTGCCTTAACCCTCATGGGTATGGAGTCCAACAGAGCTTCACAGGCTGCCACTGGAGTCCTCTTCAACTCCTCCATGACGACATCACGGAGCTGGTGGATGTTAGAGACCTTGCACTCCCCCACCTTCCATTTGAGGATACCCCACAGATGCTCAATAGGGTTTAGGTCTGGACACATGCTTGGCCAGTCCATCACCTTTATCTTCAGCTTCTTTAGTAAGGCACTGGTCATCTTGGAGGTGTGTTTGGGGTTGTTATCATATTGGAATACTGCCCTGCTGCCCAGTCTCCAAAGGGAGGGGATCATGCTCTGCCTCAGTATGTCATAGTACATGTTGGCAGTCATGGTTCCCTCAATGAACTGTAGCTCCTCAGTGCTGGCAGCACTCATGCAAGCCCAGACCATGACATTCCCACCACTATGCTTGACTGTAGGCAAGACACACTTGTCTTTGTACTCTTCACCTAGTTACCGCCACACATGCTTGACACCATCTGAACCAAATAAGTTTATCTTGGTGTCATCGGACCACAGGACATAGTTCCAGTAATCCATGTCCTTAGTCTGCTTGTTTTCAGCATACTGTTTGCGGGCTTTCTTGTGCATCTTCTTTAGAAGCGGCTTCCTTCTGGGACGACAGCCATGCACACCAATTTGATGCAGTGTGTGGCGTATGGTCTGAGCACAGACAGGCTGATCCCCCCACCCCTTCAACCTCTGCAGCAATGCTGGCAGCACTTATACGTCTATTTCCCAAAGACAACCCCTGGATATGACGCTGAACACGTGCACTCAACTTTTTTGGTCGAGCATTGTGAGGCCTGTTCTGAGTGGGACCTGTCCTGTGAAACCGATGTATGGTCACTATGCTGCCGCTCAGTTTCAGGGTCTTGGCAATCTTCTTATAGCCTTGGCCATCTTTATGTATAGCAATAATTCTTTTTTTCAGATCCTCAGAGAGTTATTTGCCATGAGGTGCCATTTTGAACTTCCAGTGACCAGTATGAGAGAGTGTGAGAGCAAGAACACCAAATTTAACACACCTGCTCCTCATTCACACCTGAGACATTGTAACACTAATGAGTCACATGACTCCAGGGAGGGAAAATGGCTAATTGGGTCTAATTTGGACATTTCCACTTAGGGGTGTACTCACTTTTGTTGCCAACAGTTTAGACATTAATGGAGTGTTGAGTTATTTTGAGGGGACAGCAAATTTACACTGTTATACAGGCTGTACACTTACTACTTTACATTGTAGCAGAGTGTAATTTCTTCAGTGTTGTCACATGAAAAGATATAATAAAATATTTACAAAAATGTGAGGGGTATACTCACTTTTGTGAGATACTGTAATTTTAAATGTGTGTATATCTAGCTTTGTGTAGCTGTGTTTTTCTTTCTGTGAGCATGTATCTGTCTGTCTCCGAGAGTGTGTATCTGAATGTTTTTATCAGTTGTAATCAAAATTATTCAAGCCCCATTGAAAATCAAGTATTTTCCACATATACCGACTTTAATGAACAAATCAAACAAAAGCAATTGAAATAGCTCAACACAACGAATTATACAAGTGGTTTCCCCACATACAACCGAAAATGCAACTTATAATGACTTCTTCAGTCTCAAAATTATTCAACCCTCTGAATAGAATCCCTCACAAAAGCACAAATATGCAAAACAGGTGTTGTGTCAAGCACACCTGATGCAACTAATCAAGGGCTTTATTAGTTGCACCAGGTCTGATTAAGCTGGAAAACTTGAAATATCTGAACTGGCTAGAAGTTTGCTGAGTGTCACATTTTACTGCATGTTAGAAATATGGCTAAGCCAAAAGTAGGAACAGTGGTTACACTAACTGGACGGGGCAGATAAAGGAAATTATCAATGGCTGCAAACAGATTTCTGAGGAGGAAGGTTGTGAAAAACCGTGAGTGACTGCAAAAGGCCTGTAGTAAGACTTGGTGGCAACAGGCATTAAGTTTTCAATAAGCACAGTAAGCTGCATACTAAACACAGAAGGTTTCCATGCCAGAACTTCACGACGTACACCACTACTGACCCAAAAGCACAAGAAACATTGACTCCAATATGCTCAATAATCGACCCAAAAGCACAAGAAACATTGGCTCCAATATGCTCAAAATCATATAAATAAGCCACATAAGTTTTGGGATTCTGTTCTGTGGAGCGATGAAACAAAACTGGACCTTTTTGGCCCAATGGATCAGCTTTATGAAGCATACGCTGAAAAGAACACTCACAGCTAAGAATGGTGGTGACTCGGTGATGCTCTGGGGCTGCTATGCATCCTCTGGCACCGGAAACCTGCAGTGTGTGTGGAAGGCAAGATGAATTCAATGAAGTATCACAAAATCCTAGGAGAAAAAGTAATGCCGTCAGTGAGGAAGCTGAAGATTAGGCATCATTGGACCTTCCAGCAAGACAATGACCCCAAGCATATCTGAAATTTCACCAAGGCTTAGTTGCAGAAGAAGTCCTGGAAAATTCTATAGTGGCCACCACTGTAGCATGCAAACCCAAGAATATTACTGAACTGGAGGCTATTTCACATGAGCAATGGGCTAGATTCCTCAGGAATGCTACCAGACGCTGGTGTCTGGATATGCATCTCATTTGCAGCAAGTCATAACAGCAAAAAGGTGCTCTACTAAGTATTAATGATGCTTTCCATGAAGGGGTTGAATAATTTCTGGAGACTGGAGAAGTCATCATGAGTTGAATTTTGAGTTGAATTTGGGGAAACCACTTGAAGCATTTATTGTTTTCAAAAATGTCAATTGTTTTTGTTATATTTGTTCATTGCAAACAGCTGAAATATTTTACAATAAATCTGATTTTCAATGGGGGTTGAATAATTTTAATTTCAACTGACTGTGAGTGTGTCTGACCAAGTATAAGAATGTAAATCTGTGTTCATGTGTGTCTGTGAGCATGTATCTATGTGTCAATGGCATCATCTTGTAGAAGATCCCAAAGGTCACTGAATATATAGAGATAGATAGGTGGACATTGCACAGTTTTTATTCTGTGAGCATGTTATTTGACATGAAGACACGTGCGCACAATATAGGCCAAAATATCAGAACTCAGAGGATATTTTGCCTATATGGCTATTTTTGTCTAATTGTGCATTTTGATTGACTATCACATCATCACCACTCATTGTTTCACTTTGTATCTCAGAGATTGATTTCCTAAGACTTGTTCATGTGCTTAGCTGATGTCCACGTTCAATCAGGAATAATATATAAAAAATTCAATCTCTGTCTACAGTGGATGCCATTCAAGCCTGTAGTGCAGCATTTGTAGAAAACACGTTACCCAGCAACTTAGATGCTATGGACACACCATCACCACCTAATAACTCAACTCCAACACAAGCAAAAGCGAGAAGATCAAGTCTTGTGAGCATGAACAGTGAGATGTCTGGGTCCTCAGAAAGTCTTCCCTCAGCAAAAATTGCAAACAGTAAGAATGGTTAAATATAGTCATATGAAAAAGATTCTGTTGATGTTATTCCTGTGCATATAAAAAGTATATCTTTTTAAACAGGTTACTGTAAAGAACTTTTAACTTTTTTTCGTTGTCTGTAATTTTGTAGTTCTCTTGATAAAGCCCACTTTGTTTTCAACATTTTGTTCCTCTTTACAGTTTCATTGTCCTTAATATATTTAATTTAGGTCTGTAGTTCCTGATTGTGACAAATACTCCTTACCCTGGACGTTTGTCACGAACAAGAGGATATTAGTGTTTTTTTTTTGTCATTTTACATCAGGCAGCTGTTTTTCAAAGCAGCCACCTATTATGAAAACAACGATGAATACCATGTCAAACGTGCCTATCGCACAAGCTCCTGGAGGAGCCTGCTAGCTAGCCTCCTGCCCAAAGACTATGGGCCACATACAAAGTCCCTGTTCGGGAGTTAAATCTCCCCAGCTGCCATTAGCAGCTTTCCCTGGGTGCCCCTGATTCTGCTCTTTCCCTTCATGCGAATGGAACCGAAAGCTGGCTCTCTGGTGGCCTTTCGCTTGAATCAAACCCACGAATAGTCAAAGCAGGAACTAGCCGCAACGACTTCTTAATTATTGCTCTGACGGTGGAAATGGGCAATTTCAGTGCTTTTGCTATTTTCTTATAGCCACTTCCCATTTTGTGAAGCTCTACAACCTTTTATTGCACATCCCTTGCTCTTACCCATTGTGTTGAATGATAGTTTGGCCTATGTGTTACCCCAGATATTTATACCCCAGTGAAGTCATGAAACAGGAAGTCATGGTTGAACAATTTTTTTGTTCCTAGTCACCCAGGTGCACTAAAATCTATTTAACAAACTTTATTATCTTTATAAACTTGTTTGGTGTTTGCAATTGTTTGATATACATGAGAGCAGAATATATTTGAGCATTTTTTAAACAATAAAACAGGTAAACAATTAAAGACAACTTTTCACAGCCTTCTTTGTTCATATTTACCAATGATGCCAATGTTAGTGGAGGGCATTGTAGTTATACATTTCCATATATTAGAATACTATATTCGACATGTGATCTCTACAACATCATTGGTATACACTTCTTGTATATGGGACTCATGGCAGATTACTATACTTATTTGGATCTAATGTTGGTGTTGTTTCACGGTTTTGCCCAGTTACAGCAAATTGGTGGGGAACAAAACGCTTGGATTACGCCTTATATTGTCCTGATGTCCTTACTGCATTCCCAACTGTTGCATTGCCACATCTTTTCCATGCCAGCTACTGGGAGTCAACGGATGTGGCAGCTTTCATTCTACGACAGGTATGGTCCTACAAGGGTGCTCCGTGCTTTGTGTGATTTTCTAAATAGTGATAGGATGGAAAACGTTAATTCCAATGACAGACATCATACGTTTTCTATTTGTTTTGTTGCCTGCAATTCAATTCATTATAGCGACATGTAAAACCCCTAAGTGTTATCCTAATACAAGTCCAACATTTTTCAAAATACACACAAAAAACATATAATTATGAAGCAGTAAAAGAGTTGTTATGATAAATATTAAAGGACCACTATAGTGCCAGGAACACATACTCGTTTTCCTGGCACTATAGTGCCCTGAGGGTGCCCCCACCCCCAGGGTCCCACTCCCGTGGCACTGAAGGGGGAGGAAAGGGTTAATCCCTTACCTTTTTTCCAGCACCGGGCTCCCTCGGTGCTGGGACTCTCCTCCCTCTTCTGACGTCCCTGGCTGAATCCGCACACGCGGCAAGAGCCACGTGCGCATTCAGTCAGTCTCATAGGAAAGCATTCTCAATGCTTTCCTATGGACGCTGGCGTCTTCTCACTGTGAAAATCACAGTGAGAAGCGCGGAAGCGCCTCTAGCGGCTGTTCTCTGAAACTGCTATGTTTACAGCAAAAAGGGTTAAACCTAGTTGGACCAGGCACCCAGACCACTTCATTAAGCTGAAGTGGTCTGGGTGCCTATAGTGGTCCTTTAAGAATGAGAATAGTACTTTAAATAAGTCATGTAAAATAATTTTATTTATTCAGAAAACAACACAAAATAAAATGTTTGATACGTGTGTATAAGTGTAAGTTTAGGTTCTTTATTGGTTGACATGTTTCACATTTTCATATGCCTTTGAAAACGTTTAGACTTGGTAGACGTGGTGAACTTATGTCCTACGTTAAATTACCCCATAAAGACAGCAGCCACAAATTTGAGATAGAAGTAATGTTAATGAATACTACTTTTTTACATTCAGCATACAGAGATTGCAATTGGTTAATAAGTATCTTAATTGTGGAAATAGTTTTACAACATCGACACAATTTCACCATACTTTCTTTTTGTACACCTCAATTCTGCTTAGCTCTAATCTCACATTTAAATTTTATGGCCTTTCAAACTCCTAATATTAACACAATCACAGAGAGGTTTCTTCTTAAATTAAGAAGTACACAATGTTTAAATATAATGCACTCTACAACTGGTATTTTATACATATATAAAATGTGATATAATAACATGTGTGAGAGAATTGTGGTAGGGTTAACTCTATACAGGTAAATTAGTTATGACAAGTATCTTGTCCACTGAAATTAGGCAATTGGCAGGGTTTGAGTGCAATGAACACAAGTTACATAGTTACATAGCTGAAAAGAGACTTGCGTCCATCAAGTTCGGCCTTCCTCACATTTGTTTTTTGCTGTTGATCCAAAAGAAGACAAAAGTGGTTACAGCTATTCAATAAGGAAGCAAAATGAGGGCCTACGGGTGATCCAAAGACTAAAATGATGCACCAATAAACCTGCACCTTCAGAGGAACTGACCTAATTTGCTGTATTATTTGGAGGGCTCCCATGAAATAAGAAACATGGTGACCAAGTTTGCTTGATCGGTATTTGTTTGTTTGAATTTTGCTTCAACAGTACTTACAACCATATAAATAAACAGTAGATTAAAGGTTCAAATTTGGTCAGTGCTTTTCATTTGTCTTTCAGCTTATGAGATATGAAAGTGTACAAATCAAACAAAAGGAAGGTATTGACACAGTGAACATGAGTCCCTCAGGTCGACAGGAAAAATGGCTTCGTAAGAGGAACCATGTGAAGCTACGGGTATGTTATCTGGTGAATATGTGTGAGCTTTACCTAGACTGAGTGATAAGAAAAGTTTGAGGTCAACAATTATCACTCTTTGCTGTTTGCATTTTGTCTCAGACAATTATGATTAAACTACTACCTCCTACTACCTACAAAACCAACAATGCTGGCACTGCATGGTGGAATGGCTTGAAAAGGATTTTGTTGGATATACTGGTACTGATGTGCCTTTTACTAGCCAGTCTGTCCAAAAGAATCTGTGTTTACGCCGAGTTCTCTAAATTCACCACTCCAGACCACTTACTCATCTGTCTATGACTTGATCACTCATACGTTGTATTGCAATCAGTAATTATTCATGTTTTGTTGATATGTATAAAATCTGGTAACCTATAGATAGTGATGTTTTGGTCCTAACCACCATGTACAAAAAAACCCCCATAAAACATAGAACATATTATATAGATACACCAAACTTACTCTACCTAAGTGTGTAAAACATCATGTACTACACTTAAAATGAGCACCTAAGTATATGCCCATTAAACATCTTTTAGGTTTGTTTCTGATTGTATATTTGGGGCCAGGAGTTATGCAAAGAGACACATTTCCGAATGTTTAAATTTTTATATATATATATATATATATATATATTGGATGGATGTAAGTATAGATGGGTGTATAGATAGATATAGATTAATATAGATATGAGACACCTGAGAAATAACTAAACGTTTAGTGGGACTGTTCAACCAGGTCTGTGACATTAGATAGATAGATAGATAGATCTATGCTGGCTAGATCAATACATGCAATTAAAATGAAGAATTTCTTTACAAATTGCAAATTTTATTTAAGGATAACTTTCACTACCCGCCAATGATAGACAATTAGCCAAAGTCCGTCCAAAAATATATATTTTCACCAGCATGGAAAACAAATGTAAGGGTACATTTTTATTTAACAACCAGTTATCATGGATGGTAATGGGATCTGCACTAAATTCGATGAGCCCTTATCAGTAAAAAATTACTGTTTGATATGGATGTCCAAAGCACTATGATAGCAAAACTGATAGTTACAAGCTGCAGAATGTTTGCTTTTTATTAGTCCCATCTACAGATTCTTACTGGAAATGTGTTACCTTTCTGGGAAGTAGTAAATCAGCAGGCTATAATTTCACTTTGATTTCATCAAACTATAAGCTCTAGGAAGCTACAGGGGGGCATTTAACCCATTTCCTCTTCAGTAATGAAAGGTGGGAAGATGTGTCGTAGCTCATACGTAGTCACAAATGACTAATGTGTATCTGTGCAAAAATATCTTGTGTTTCAAAAACACGTTTGAAGCTTTGGAACTTTTTTTTAAGGAGACAGGGTACTTCTTGTCAATAGTACAACTGATAATTAATAATGTTCAGTTAATACATTTTAACAACTCAAAATAATATTATTTCTTAGCTTGATCTTTTCACATTTTCCAACACGAACCACGCTACTTGTATGCTCATTAGCTGCAGAATTGTACAAAAAAAGTCCACACAGGTATTAACAACTGATTTATTTAGAATCTAAACTCTTCAAAAAAAGAAAAAATGCTCTAAAAAGTAATGCATGCATATATTAGAAGCCTGTTGTGAAGTGAACCTATAAAAATGTTAGCTAGAAATCTAAGACATCCCTATGCTGTTTTTGTTCATTTGCGTAGCTTGCACGGCACTGTGGGAGAGATGTGAAAACACAATGCTTCAGATCTGCTGTATTAAAGACATGTTTAAATTGCCTTGTGATCATACAGAAACATGTTTGAGAATCTTTGTGGAGTTCTATCTACAACTTTATAAATACCAGCTTACTTCATGTATCATGCAAGCTTAAACGGTAGTAATTTTACATAGTTTTATTATTTAGATGAGTAAGTGTGATGGAATGTTTGCTGTGAAATTATCAAGCTAAAAATACAATACATTAATTCTACAATAAATACTAGATTTTAAAATAGAGAGAAAAAAACATACATGGATGCATGATGGTATGACAGCAAGATGTTATCATTTCTGAATTTCCACAGTTGGAGCCTACGTTAAAAGCTATAACTAGTATATCTTAGCTGTGTGACTTATATTGTGTTCTCCTTTTCAGAACGTAACAGCCAATCACAGAGCTAATGATATCATTGCTGTGGAAGGGGGGCCCCAGGTATTGGTCGGTCGCTTCATGTATGGACCATTAGACATGGTAGCGCTAACTGGAGAGAAGGTATGTGCACATTGTAATAATGTAGGGCTAGTTCCAATAATAAACCTGAACATTTAAACATGTATTTAGTCCAAGTTTAGATTAAAATAAATAAATAGAAACATAGAATGTGATGACAGATAAGAACCATTTGACCCATCTAGTCTGCCCAATTTTCTAAATGCTTTCATTAGTCCCTGGTCTTATCTTATAGCTAGGATATCCTTTTGCCTATCCCAGGCATGCTTAAACTCCTTCACTGTGTTAACCTCTACCACTTTAGCTTGAAGGCTATTCCATGCATCCACTACCCTCTCAGTAAAGTAATACTTCCTAATATTATTTTTAAACCTTTGCCCCTCTAATTTAAGACTATATCCTCTTGTTGTGGTAGTTTTTCTTCTTTTAAATATAGTCTCCTCTATTACTATATTGACTCCCTTTATGTATTTAAATGTTTCTATCATATCCCCCCATCTCATCTTCCTCCAAGCTATACATGTTAAGTTCCTTTAACCTTTCCTTGTAAGTTTTATCCTACAATCCATGAATCAGTTTAGTAGCCCTTCTCTGAACTCTCTTTAAAGTATCAATATCCTTCTGGAGATATGGTCTCCAGTACTGTGTACAATACTCCAAGTGAGGTCTCACCAGTGTTCTGTACAACGGGCATGAGCACTTCCCTCTTTCTACTGCTAATACCTCTCCCTATACAACCAAGCATTCTGCTAGCATTTCCTGCTGCTCTATTACATTATTATTATTCTTATTTTATTATTTATATAGCGCCATCAAATTCCGTAGCGCTGTACAATGATTTTCTGCCTACCTTATAGTCATCAGAAATAATCACCCCTAAATCCCTTTCCTCAGATGTTGAGGTTAGGACTCTATCAAATATTCTGCACTGTGCCCTTGGGTTTTTACATCCAAGATGCATTATCTTGCACTTATCCACATTAAATGTCATCTGCCACAGCTCTAACCATTTTTCCAGTTTACCTAAATCATTTGCCACTTGGCTTTTCCCTCCTGGAACATTAACCCTGTTACATATCTTAGTATCATCAGCAAAAAGACATGCCTTACCATCAAGACCTTCTGCAATATCACAAATAAAAATATTAAAGAAAATGGGTCCAAGTACAGATCCCTGAGGTACTCCACTGGTGACAAGTTAATGCTTTGAATATACTTAATTGACTACAACCCTCTGTTGCCTGTCACTCAGCCACTGCCTTACCCATTCAACAATATTAGAATCCAAACTTAAAAATTGCAGTTTATTGATAAGCCTTCTAAGTGCAACAGTGTCAAATGCCTTACTGAAATCTAGGTAAGCAATGTCTACTGCACCACCCTGATCTATTATTTTAGTTACCCAATCACAAAAAAATCAATAAGATTAGTTTGGCATGATCTCCCTGAAGTAAACCCATGTTGTCTCTGATCTTGAAATCCATGTGTTTTTAGATGTTCATCAATCCTATCCTTTAACATGGTTTCCATCACTTTCCCCACTACTGAAGTAAGGCTTACTGGCCTATAGTTGCCCGACTCCTCCCTATTACCTTTCTTGTAAATGGGCACAACATTCGCTAACTTCCAATCTTCTGGGACTACTCCTGTTAACAATGATTGGTTAAATAAATCTGTTAATGGTTTTGCTAGTACACCACTAAGCTCTTTTAATAGCTTTGGGTGTATTCCATCAGCTCCCATTGACTTATTTGTCTTTACTTTTGACAGTTGAAATAGAACCTCTTCCTCTGTAAACTCACATGTAATAAATTACTCATTTGTCCTTTTTTCAACTGAGGCCCCTTTCCTTCATTTGCATCTGTAAATACTGAACAAAAATATTCATTGAGGTAGTCAGCTAGACCTTTATCCTCTTCTACATACCTTCCTTCTTTTGTTTTCAATCTAACTAATCCTTGTTTTACTTTCCTTTTCTCATTTATGTATCTAAAAATGTTTTGTCCCCTTTTTTACTGACTGTGCTATTTTCTCTTCTGTGTGTGATTTGGAAGCTCTTATAACTTGCTTAGCCTCTTTCTGCCTAATCTTACAGATCTGTCTGTTTTTCTCACACTGTTTTGTTTTTGTTTTTTTATTACTAAATGCTGTTTTGTTTTTTTTTACTATTTTGGCCACAACTGCGGAGTACCACAGTGGTTTCTTTATTGAAAATGTATTTCTTTTACTGACAAGTCTATTGCAAGTTTCTGTTGCCTTCAGCAGTGCAACTTTTAAATAATCCCATTTCTCTTGGATTCCATTTGAACTACTCCAGTCTGATAATGACTCCTTTACACATATTCTAATTTTAGAAAATGAATTTAAATAGAAGAGTTTGAATTCCCAGTTATGTATATTCCAGAAAGAACTTCAATAGTAATTAAGATTGGCGACAAGGTAAATTAAAGCTTGTAACATAATCTGACTTGAGATTAGAGCCATAACTGGTGCATAGTAGATGTGAATCTATTTTTATCAATCAGTAGAATGAATGTAAGTTGAAGACTCTCTTTGCACATTCTCATCCTAGTACACATGCAACACTAATATGCATTAATGTCAAGATTGATTGTAAAATAGTTTAATTCATCTTGTAAAGTTTGTTCATTTTGTCCTGCTATAAAAATAATTATTCAAAATGTTGATTTAATGACAAACTTGTGTTAAATAAACTTTATAGGATACTCACTGAAATCTGTTTGTATAGAAAAAATTATAAAATAAGTTTTATAGCAACATATATTTTTCATATCTCTTACTTTATTTTATTTAAACGGTCAAGTTTTTAAATTGGTTTGGAGGAGGAAGCACTGGGCTAAAGAACTTCACATCCAGGACCTCAGCTAAACAAGCCCCTCCCTTTAACAACACATATCATTAAAACTCCATTGAAGACCTTAAAAAAGATTAGCATACAGTTTGACCAAGTGGTATTTTGACATTCCCTCAAGCTTTCAGCTGATCCCCATTTAAGTTGATCACCTTTGAAGACCCTGCATTTTTCATACAATTTTCCAGGTTTTTATAACTTTCTGTTGACTGCTGCCAAATCTGTGCAATTGCTAGCTGTACAATATTATGAATGGGGCTCTTGATGCAATTCTTGCAGCCATTCATGCTTGTGGCCATGGTCTTTGTGTACATGGTAAAGCAAAGTTTTTTTTTGAAAGTATGACATACCGGAAGTGCAGAGGATTCTAGTAGCTAATCTGATTCTTTGGTTTCCTGTTGTAAACCCTTTAGGTAGACATTCTAATCATGACTGAGCCATCCAGTGGCCGGTGGGTATACTTTGAAACAGAAATATCCAACAGCAGTGGACGAGTGTCTTACAGTGTTCCTGGAGACAAGAGACTGGGTGTTGGCGTTTATCCCATCAAGATGGTTGTGAGGTGATGTTATATGTTTTAACGTGACATCAATTATTACGTGATGCTAAATCTTTCTTACATCAAATGTAAATTATTGCTTTGATCTTTTACATGTCTTAAAGTTCTTGCATTCTTGCAAATAGTAGTTTGTTTCATCTCTTCTGAATCTGAAAGTTTTCTTCTCTGAATTCTGGTCATTCTTCTACTGCGTTTTCCGGACAACATCTAATTGATATATTTGGATTAATTGAGCATATATCACTATCTTAAACATGTGAACATATGATTACTACAATAAGGCATCAATAGATATTCGTCCATTCTGACTGATAAGATGAATGATACACCTTATGCAAGACATAGCCACACATGTAAAACAAAAAAAATTGTAAAAACACTACTTATTGTTTTAATAAATATTACATTAAATTAAAGAGTTGTTTAAGTTATGATGACCACTGTAGTCTGCTGTACTTTTTTATGATACCAGGAGTACCCTAGTGCCATTCCCTGGTAATGGCAAACTCTTTTTGCAGAGCTGCAGGAGAAGGATGCCATTTTCATTAGCCATGAATTGGTTAAGTGTCTGCTGATCACTCTCAGCAAATGAATGACACACTGTGCATAGAAACATGCACACAATTTACATCAGAAAGCCCAGAACTCTTGTTCTAGGCTGTCTAATGATGCCGCAGGTAGAATTACACTTCAAGCAGCCAAAGGTTTAAACTCTGTATGTACAGTGCTCCATAGCGAAATGCTGCACATACAGACTCCAGGCATCATGTCCACTTTAAAACACTGAACTGGTGATGGTGCTTTGTTCTACACAATATTCTGGTATTTTACTTGCAAGAGAATAATAAATAACGGTTATTGTTTATTTTAGGGGGGACCAAAGCAGTGCACAAAGTTATCTGACAGTGCTTCCCAAAGGGATGGAGTGTGTGGTTTTCAGCATAGATGGCTCATTTGCAGCAAGTGTTTCCATTATGGGCAGCGATCCCAAAGTCAGGGCTGGAGCAGTGGATGTGGTCAGGTAAAGTAGATGATAGAACATTTGTACATTGGATCTAACTATAGCCTGCATGGATGCACCTACTATGGGACAATCACATCGTCTTCTGATATTTCCAACGGAAGAAGCAGCATTCTTAATCCATTCTATAGAGCCTCAATCATCTCTACGCTCCATATCTTTCTGTGTATTATAGAAAGTCACTGTTTGCCATTTGCCCTATGCACACACTTTGCTGGCAGAACGATCCTGTGACATGTTATCTGACATATTCAAATATGCAACGTTACTGGGTCATTCGATAAAGACAGAATTCAAAGGGATTTTAAATTATATGGTCAAGATAGCTGAACTGAAGACGTTCCCTATGTTCCTTATGCTTTCAGTAAAGTTAATAAAGGGATAGTACAGTTATGATACAAGTTATTCCTAATCAATTTGGTCAGGAATTGGGGAAAAATTGACTGTAGAATTTCATTGAAAAGCTACCATGTAAAAATACAGCTATTACTCGTGTGCCTTGTTGTTTTGACTTGTATAGAAACCTTTGGGCATATTATACATACCCAAAGGGTATGATAGGATTTATGTTTGGTATTAGAAACAGATTAATGAGTCTATCATCAGTAAATAGCATTAGACTTGACATGTTGAGTCTTGTGTATATATAGCACCCTTAACAAATAGAGTATGGTAATATGCTTGTGCTTTTCTCTTCTAATGAACAGATGGCACATTTAACAATCTCTTCATGTTTATGAACTGCATTTTGATCTATAGTTCAGAGGCGTATAAATAATTTGTAGTTAGTGTAGCTATTATAGTATATCTCTTGCATGTGCTGTGTGTAATGTATTTGTTCTGTTTGATACATAACATGATGTCAAGGTGTCACTAGCAGAATAACTTCCATAGATTTTCATGTAAATTCAATGAGTGGATTTCCCTTTAGATTAAATTTGAATGTGTAAAAAATAAATTGGAATAGAAAAAAATGTCGTAATCAATAAAAATTGAAGCAGAATATGAAAACAAACACTAATGTGGCCATCTAATTTGCTGACTATTCACGGTCTTCTGTGCTACATACATGATGTATCTAAAACAATGTCACATTACCAAGAAGTAATATTTTTAACATGTGTTTTATAACATGTTACTTTAATTTCTTTCAGGCATTGGCAAGATTTGGGCTACCTAATAATTTATATCACTGGTCGCCCAGATATGCAGAAACAACGAGTAGTCTCTTGGTTATCTCAGCACAACTTTCCCCAGGGCATGATCTTCTTCTCTGATGGCCTTGTACATGACCCACTGCGACAAAAGACAATTTTCCTCCGCAACCTAATGCAAGAGGTGAGAATGAGTATCACTGTAATTTGTGTATGCTTTACAATGCTTGGCATACATCTTCTTATAACATCATATACAATGATCAGCTACAACTCATGGTATCAGTAATAGTACATTTGCATCAATATCTACCAATTTACACTAATCTACCAATGTCATTGTGTGTTACAAATTTGAGAAATGTTATCAGCTTAATATTTAGTTTAGACTACAAATGCATCCTATATAAAACAAATGAAATCCATTGTAAACTCATATCATCCAACCACTTATATTTGCTTGCCAAAAGACAATCTGTACTTTAATCCCAATTATTATCTGTATTTTGATCAGTGTCACATTAAGATCAGTGCAGCTTACGGCTCTATGAAGGATATCTCTGTCTACAACGTGCTTGGTTTGTCACCATCTCAAATCTATATTGTTGGGCGTCCAGCAAAGAAATATCAAAACCAATGTCAGGTCAGTATAATGTCATAGTTGTTTTGGATTTAGCAATAAGGAAAGAAAATCACTTGGGTACTCCCAATTTATTTTAGTGAATTATTAGTGGATTATTATATTTTGTAAAATGCAAATGTCTGGCTCTATTTAACCCCTTAGTGACCACACCATTTTTCAATTTTCTTACCGTTAAGGACCAGGGCTGTTTTTACATTTCTGCGGTGTTTGTGTTTAGCTGTAATTTTCCACTTACTCATTTACTGTACCCACACATATTTTCTTGCCATTAAATGGTCTTTCTAAAGATACCATTATTTTCATCATATCATATACTTTACTATAAAAAAAAATAAAAAAAAACACTTTTTCTAACTTTGACCCCCAAAACCTGTTACGCATCTACAAGCACCAAAAACACCTGTGCTAAATAGTTTCTAAATTTTGTCCTGAGTTTACAAATACCCAATGTTAACATGTTCTTAGCTTAGCTTTTTTTTGTTTTTGCAAGTTACATAGCTGAAGAGACTTGCATCTATCAAGTTCAGCCTTCCTCACATTTGTTTTTTGCTGTTGATCCAAAAGAAAGCAAAAAACCCCAGTTTGAAGCACAATTTTGCACCAAGCTAGGAAAAAAATTCCTTCTTGACCCCAGAATGGCAGTCAGATTTATCCTTGGATCAAGCAGTTATTACCCTGCATTGAAAGATTATATCCTTGAATATTCTGTTTTTGCAAGTATGCATCTAGTAGCTGTTTGAACATCTGTATGGACTCTGATAAAACCACTTCTTCAGGCAAGAGAATTCCACAGCCTGATTGTTCTTACAGTAAAAAAAACGTTCCTTTGCCTTAGACAAAATCTTCTTTCTTCCAGTCTAAACGCATGGCATTGTGTCCTATGTAAAGTCCGGTTTGTGAATAGATTTCTACACAATGCTTTGTATTGGCCCCGAATATATTTGTATAATGTTATCATATCCCCTCTCAGGCGACATTTTTCTAAACTAAATAGGTTTAAATTTGTTAACCTTTTGCATAGCTGATATGTTCCATTCCTTTTATTAATTTTGGAGCCCACCTCTGCACTTTTTCTAGTGCCATAATATCCTTCTTTAGAACAGGTGCCCAACATTGCACAGCATATTCAATATGTGGTCTTACCATTGATTTAGAAGAGGCAAAATGATATTCTTGTACCGAGAATGAATGCACTTTTTCATGCATGACAATACCTTACAGGCTTTGGCCACTGCTGATTGACATTGCACATTGTTGCATAGTTTGTTTGTCTATAACAATTCCCAAGTCCTTTTCGTGTGTTGTTATCCGTAATTCGCTTCCATTAAGGGTATACGTTGCTTGTGTATTCTTTACGCCGAAGTGCATAACTTTGCATTTTTCAACATTAAATTTCATCTGCCATTTGAGTGCCCAGTCCCCCAGTCTATCTAAATCCCTCTGCAGCAAAGTAATATCTTGCTCACATTGTATTGTTTTACAAAGTTTGGTGTCATCTGCAAACACTGAAACATGACTTTCAATGCGGTCTTCAAGATCATTTATAAACATGTTAAATAGAAGGGGTCCCAGAACAGACCCCTGAGGGACACCACTTGCCACCTCTGTCCAGCTTGAAAATTTACCATTAATGACAGGGCTATAAATACAAATAGGACATTGCTGTTTCAAAATATATATTTTTCAAATATAACAATAGTGACATTTTAACACTGTTATCTGTCATAGATCTCTGAATCACACCTCACATGTACATTTTTTTTTTTAAGTAGACAACCCTGGGTATTCAATATGGGGTATGTCCAGTCAATTTTAGTAGCCACTTAGTCACAATCACTGGCCAAAGTTAATATTTGATTGTGTGTTAAAATGGAAAAAACAATTATGAATGCTAACTTTGGCCAGTGTTTGTGACTACTAAAAAAGACTGAACATACCCCATTTGCAATACCTTGGGTTGTCTTTCTGCCTGGGTTGGCAGGTAGGTCCCTCAAATGGCAATCAATAAAATTACTTAATTATGTAAAAATATTACATGCACATAGATTTTAAATATTTATACATATTTATATATTTGACGTCTGTGTATATTTATGTATATGGATGGATATATATATATATGTTGTATTTTGAGATTTTATATATATATATATATATATATATATATATATATATATATATATATAAAATCTCAAAATACAGTTAGAATAAAACTACATATATAATTTAAAAAAATATTTTTACTTTATTTTTTTAATTTACTTATTTATATTTTATAATAATATATACAATATTTAGTTATTATATATGTATATATACGTGTGTAATTGTTACGGCTCCCGGCCCGCCTCATGTACCCTTAGAGCTGCTGGAAGCGTTCACGATTGCTTCCAACGCTCATATTTGCAGCGGACATACTTAGTACGTCCGCAGTCCTAAAGGACCGTTTTTTGTCGGACGTACCTAGTACGTCCCCGGTTTTTAAGGGGTTAACCTTTGAACAATGCTCATTTATCAAATTTGACCAAATAATTAGGGATTTAATGTGGCCTAACTGTATTAAAGAATTGTGTTTTTATATTTTGTCCTTCGATTTGTAATTTTCTTTTTCATTGCGCTAACACAATTATTCTTGCCATATCTAGAAACAGTTTATAGAATATACTGAATTCCTAAAAATTTAATTTTAATTTCATTGATCTCATTAGCTATTATCTAAAATATGTTGACTAGTTTGCTTACTTTGTGCAGTTACAAAAAATATACCAATATTTTGTAATATTTGGAATACATAACTGTGTTTTGTTCTTAATGATATATTGATATAATTATGCTAACTTTCTATTTTTGTATTGTAGTTCGTAAGTGAGGGGTATGCTGCTCACTTAGCTTCATTAGAATTTAGCCACCATTCCCGTCCTAAGAAGAACAATTCTCGAATGATTCTTAGAAAGGGCAGCTTTGGCCTGCATACTCAGCCTGAATTCCTGCGCAAAAGAAACCACCTACGTAGGACTATGTCCGTTCAGCAGCCAGAGCCACCATCCTCCAACCCCAAACCAGAACGAGCACAGAGTCAGCCAGAGTCTGACAAAGATCATGATCGTCACTTAAATCCCCTCTCTTGGGTGAGAAATGCAGGGCTCAAATTTGAGCCCTCACCATAAGAAAAGCAACAGTTCTTGCTTTAATGTGCACATTAAAAATGAGCAATGGCAACTGGGAGAGAGTGGTCAGCATGTAAACAGCAATATGAAGAATTTATTGTAGCTTTCCAGGAGATCTTTTTCACAACTGTTTGATCAGAGGGCAAACAACTAAGATGTATTAATGTAGTATTTTTGTGGAAGTGCTGCAAATTGGCTGGAATTGAAAAAAAAAAAAAAAAAAAAAAAACAACACACATTGGGGATTGTCAAAGAAACCCTTTTGCTCCTCACACCAAAACCACACTACCTACTAAATTTAACTCTAGTCACGGAACATGATGTCAAAGATAGGGAATTATATTAACTAGTCAAGACTAGTCAACTAAGTGTCCAAGTTTCTCCATGAGTAGACTACTCACTGCTAAAGTCACTTTCTGAAAACAAAAAAGGCACATTTTTATTTTGAATTTGCTATCTATTTATTTGGGTTTGTTACCCAACAAATCCCATGAACACTGAGGATAAGTTAGCTAACTGGACATTTTGATAAATATGATGCCCTGGAATGGCAGAAGCGCCACATAACCTCTGATGTATAGATGGCATATTTAGAATATAGTATACTGGAGTTCAGAGCAAATTGGCAAGCACAAGTAAGAAAAGGGTCAAGCCAGAATGGCTGCTTATCCAATATATTAGCACCAAAAAGTTTGATAATAAATTGAGTTGGGAAATACCACAGAAAAGGCATCTTACAGAAATAGAAAAATTCATGAGAGCCTTGATGTGACTGTGAAAATAGGACATTTTCTGCAGAACACAACAAGGAACACTTTATGTTGTTAATATAATTTCCTCAGCAGCACTTTGCACGTGAAATGCAAGGTTCCAAAGAAAAAAAGAAAAGAAAAAAAGGACAGATTTGTCTATGATGGCCTTCAAACACCGTAATCTCAACAAATATACTAACATGCAAGTGGAATCGGTGGATGTAATTCAGTTATAATTCACCATTGTGCATGAATTTACAATTAGTGAAAGGGAGATTATCTCTCCTTCATACTTGGGCACAAAAGATATATTTTGTCAACTGTTTTGTGGCTTATTCTGTGGTGCACTGAAACACATTCTGTTTTGTGGATTGTCATTGAATTTACTGAGCCAATGTAATGTAATATATATGGTGCAGAAGGTGTCTAAGATATCAGTGGTATCGGACTAGAAATGAGATGTGCAATGTTTTCTTATATATCAAGTAGAATTGCATTGACTGGAACGGTAATGTCCGTATATAATTTTCAAGTTGAATGATAGGTTAAATTAAAAAAAAAAACAGGAGTTTACACTATTCAACTTCTAAATATATCTTTGAGAGTGAAGTGGGATCTAATTGTTTGTTTTATCTTATATCTAGCAATGTCCTTTTACAAATTGAGATTATATAGAAAATGCTGAAAATTATAGTACATGGGGGTGAAATATACTGCAACTACCACACATTACTGGCAATTTCCCAAGAAGAGGAATACAATTATAGATTTCATTGTTTCTGAAAGGGAAGTTGTAGCTACTGTCAGGCTTTGCTATTTCAAGCAAGCCCCTGATTGTTGCACTTTCAAAACACGTGCGGAGCTTATTAAGACAAAATGGCTTCACGTGTAAACTAAAGGATGTAAAGTTAGCATTTACATTTGCCAGCAGTGTGTGAATTATATGACGCTAACACAAAACAAAACACAAAAGAAAAAAAATCAATTCCACAAACTCAAACTCTTTTTTTTTTGTTACACATTCAATTTATCAAACAATTGACATGCAATTACTAATAACAAATATGTCTGTGAAGAACAGACATTTTTCAGTACAAATATTTGAAAACTACTCTACTTGAATTTTGATTCTATTTAATTGCATTACATGACATTTCTATTTGTCTGGGTTTTTCTTTTGTACTGCCTGAAATTATACATACAAAAAAATTGCAAGAGTTTATCTAAAGGCACGAACCTCTGAAATGGTTTAATATCATTTGAATTCACTCTAAGCAACCTTTCCACTTATTAATACAGATACCTCTCATGTATATTAGATGAAGCATTGGTTAGAGTTCATTTGTCACTAAACCTTTTAGTGCCTCCGATACGAAATGGAAAAGTTCAGGGTAGCAATTTTTCAAACAATTCCACAATTAATTCTTAGTGGCACTTACATGAAACAGCTTGGTTTCTTTAACTATTTGAGCTCCGGAAGGTGCAAACTTCCTTGCTATACTTTTGCACGTGTTACAAAACTTAATGTAGCTTCTGAGGGGTCAAATATACTGCTGTCTCCCTCCTGATAGAATAGATATTATTGTGCAGACTTTGCACACCTTTCCACGATTCAAATTGTTAAAACCAGGATACATAATCTGTTTCGGTTCTGCTGAGACCTTAAGCATCTGTGATATGGTCTTGCTCCTGTGTATAGTGCACAGATGGTCTTTCTTGACATATACAGACTGTGTGTACATATTTACACGTTTCGTAAACATTTCTGTGATATAATAGTCAAGACTATTACAGCAGTCTGTAGTCGATATATGCTTTCTATTAAATAGTTGTTTGGTTGGCTTTGTCCTGTTAGATATGTTATCTATATAAGAGGTGTAGCTGTTAGATTTTCTCATATAGAGAGCATGGTTGAGTAGACCACAAACCTTAATAATACAGCGATATATCACTTTACTTCTGTTTCGTTGGTTTATATTTCTGTTAGATTTTTATTTTGTTCAACGGCAATAATCGACTGTGTGTGTTGGGTTATCATAACTAAGGTATCCTATAACTTATTTACTCACAACACATGTAATAACAGTACATTCTGTTGGAAGGATATAAGTAAAAATTTTAGGGAGAGTCTACTTCACATTTTATTCTTCCGAGGTCAATAAGATAAGTACCATTGAGTTGGATAAAGATAATATCTATATACATCAGCTGAAAACTAGACAAATCTAAATCCATCATATCTGGCAAAATACATTGGTGATATTATTTCTGAAAACCACACTTAAGGACTCATTGGGTATTATCAAGAACTACGGTTATACCATTAATCTGTGAGCTACATTACAACATATATTTCGGACTCCAATCATTCAGGGAAAAATATTTACGGAGCAATTTTTACATTCGATTTTATAATATTTTACAATGATCATATATCGTAGCAAAATCTCTCTTAAGATTCCTTCTAAATCTCTTATAGAACTTACTAAGACTGGTTTTCCTGTGGACCATGCATGCCCATAATTTGTGATATTCAGTGCCTGTATCCACTATATAGTTCAACAGACAAAACTAACTACAATACACTCTCAAGTCAGATCACAATACAAATGGGTAACAGAATTATCTGGCACTTTTGCACCTTTGAGGTTACTCCTGTAGGAATATATCGATATGATAATCTGGATGGCAGTATAATACTACAAATTACAAATAACCCATGTTCTCTCTTCAAGTATATTTGTTTGGAACCAGAAATATTTGCTCTAGAATTTTAAATTTTCTCAAATGTCTGCCAATACTAGAGGCTCCTTGTCCATTTATATACATCCACTTCATCATACCGACCTGTAAGTTAACTTGGCAAGTTCCTTCCACTGATAAGAGTGGTGGTGTTGGGCTTTGTATTTCCTGATAATGTGTATTATTGCTTGTTCGTTTCATTGCATTCTGAACAGGTGTGCTGTTCTCGAGGTTTTTCTGTGTGTGCCTCTTCTAAACATTAGCATATTTAAAATATGCTGCTCAAATGTATGATTATAGGCACAGTGGGCCAGGAAATTACACAGAAATGGATGTGAATATTTCACATGCTTAACTTCATTTTACATTCAACTAGGGTCGCATAACAAGGTTAAATACATTATGATGTAACCTGAAGCTTATACGGAGCAGAAATGCATTTCAATAATACTGCAATGGATAAGGCCACTTTCTTTGAGTTAGAAGGAATCTAGCAGTCTAGAAGATCAGGTGGCATTTTCAAGATAGTAAGTGGGAGATGGTTCTTTTAATGCAGCAGTTGACTTTTGGAATGCCTTTACTGCCACCTATTGGTATTCTTTTGTACTGAAAAAGCCAAAGTAAAAAATATCTTTCACAGTTTCTAGAAAAAGGATAACTGACAGACCGTGTCAACAAATTGTATTCAGTTATAAAGAGTTGCAGGAGCAAACATCTTGATTCAGTTGGACGCTATCTTATAAATTCTTGAGGGAATAAAACCAGAAGTAAGGATACACTAAGTGAGCACTCTTTCTAGCAACCACTCGTCAACATTCAATAAAATATAATGCTTCATAAAGTTTTACAACCAATATTATGTCATAGTGATGTCAGTACCAGGCATTACCTACTCAGAGGTTACATAACTTTCATATCATTTGATATTTATTGGCTTGTTAACACTTGCCAGTGAGCAGTTAAAACAGTTAAAAAAATACACTCCAGTGCACATGAAAAAAAACACTGTTTAGTAGATATACCCTCCACCTCCCCAGATGAAAATAAATAAATTGCATGCATCTAATTATTTATTTATTCGATTATTTCTAAAAACAGCTTCTAAAAGACGCAGATCTCTTTTCTGAAGCCTTTGCAAGCTCTCCTCTTCTCCTTCAAATAGCTCTGTTTTCCCCCCCAATGCAGTTCAGTGAGCTCTCTGTAATTGCTGCCTCTTAAGTATAGCTTCACTGAGCCAGGAAGTAGCAGATCGGTACCCGATTCTTAGCAGGAGAAAGGGCGCAACAATATTAATTTGGCAATTACAAAATGTCTGTTGCAATCCGCAAACATACTTTTCATGTATGTATTAATTGTGGCATATCTTAATACAGTTTGCAAAACCTACAGTTTTTATTAACACCAGCCTTTGAAAACCCTCCCCTTTTTCCACAGAAGAGACTTCCTGTCTCTTCAAAGAGGAATAGCCAATCAGAGGCTTCTCATTGAGATCCTCTGAAGGGCTCCTCTGTATGTGCGCCCCCACAAGCAACACATTGATCTGAGGTCTGGACGCTGATATACAGGGGGAAGGAAGGCGCTGGCCACGTTCGTTAGCTAGTTCGTGAGCTTACGTAAGGAGGAAGACAGCTCCCACTGCGGCAGTTTAATTAATAAATAGTTAGTAGGGTTTTTCACTAGTTATTTATAAAAGTGCAGATTTCTAATAGAAATTTGCACTTTTATAAACGGTCATTATTATGGGATACCCCTCACCCATAAAGCACTTCAGCAAGCTTTAAGTATCCTTTAAGTATATTAAAGCAATCACAGATCCACTGTTCAAGTATTTTACCACAATACTTTTACCATTTTTGCTTCAATGAAAAACAGCCAAGTTTAAGCGATTACAATATTTCTGGAAAAAGAGTTAATGAAGGAATTGTACACTTAGCAAATTCAACAACACAGGACTTGATAAGTCACTGAAACCTTTTTTTATAGCAATTTACTAATATGTCCAAAGAAATTGTAGTGTTTGCACATGAGCAGAACTAACACCACAACATCTTCCATGGTTGAGTGACATGTGGAAGTAATATCACCAAAGTTAAACATTTGCTTGCTTGTTGGTCACTTAATTAAAGTACAGTAAAACACTGTAACAACATACTATAATTACAAAATTGATAACAACTCACACACACGTATACACACATTGTACCCAACATTTGACCAGAACATGCTTAAAGGAACACAAAAGCATATCAATGTCCCCTATTATCATAAGTAAACTATAAAAGGGATCAAATAAGCACATCAGACCTTTCCAAGATGGATCCAATGTTTTTGTTATGCTCACAAGGGCAGAATATCAATCTTGAGATTGTATGATTAATGAAGATGACTGAAGTTAAGCCAATTTTAAGTCAATAACAAATTCCAGCTGCAATCATGTTAACAAAAAACCAAAGATGTGGATTTTTTGGATCGTCATAACATTTAAAAAGCAAAAGTCAGAAACTATATGTGAATTCAGCAATTGTATTTACCCCCCAAAATTGCAAAGCTCAAAGGATCTTTCACACCATTTGTTATTGTTCCACTATGTTTGCTTCAGGTGGTCTCTGTTTTTGTATATTGGTCATTAAACAGGTTCTTTGTGGGACATATTGAAATTTTCTAATTAATTTAATCTCAAAATAATTATTTTTTTTAACCCCTTAAGGACACATGACATGTCTGACAGGTCTTGATTCCCTTTTATTCCAGAAGTTTGGTCCTTAAGGGGTTAAATCAAGGAACTACTTTATGATAACCCAGCACCTAGAATTTTAAAGTCTCTCTATTATATATAATGATTGTTACAAATATTACACCACCTACGTGGTTTATACAAAACAGCTACTTTAGTCTACAGTGTTGACGATATGTTTGCCTATGTGTTTGGTACTGGAAAAGATATCTAATTGCTTGACCAAAGTATACTTGTGTGGCATGTTCTAAATATTTCCAGTTAATGGGTGTCAAGTTATACACCACAATTCTGTGAGAGCTTCATGAGTCTTGCTCGAGGAATTAAGCCTGATCTTTATTTTCTTTTTAAAGCATCACATTTTCAAAAAAGCTTACATAATTAAATATTAAAGATTTCTCAACCGTTATTTTTAAAAAGCTAGTGAGATCCAATTTTAATAATAATAATTCTTACACACAACTTGGTTATATTTTACCATTTTATGGCAAATTACTCTTTTAAAATGGACCCAGACATATTTTGTAATCCAGTATAAACTGTGAGGGAAGTATCTCATGAATCACAAGACCTAAGACATTAAAGGAACAACATAGCGTTCAAAATACAAACTTGTATTTCTAACTCTATAGCGACCCTATGCTTATTTAGATTAGTGTCCCCTTGTTTGCAGTAAAAAAAAAAAAAAAAAGTTTTACGTACCTTTTTTCCAGCAGTGAGGCTTCCTCGGTGCTGCTGTCCTCATAGTCTCATGCAATGTTTTAGTAGAATAATCGTCCTATCCAATGATCCTCAGAGGAGCATTGGAGATGTGCAGCACGAGCATGCATTCAAATGCTTCTCATATGGAAGCATTGGATTCAGTGCTTTCCTAGGAACTGCATTTGATGAGGTTTGAAGTCCTCATGGATGTCGAATGTCACATGACAGAGTTTTACTTGGTTGCTGAATGATGAAGCGTTTCAGACAGCTCAAGACAGGAATGAATTTGTTGCTACTGTAATCAGAGCTGTGTCAAACATGTGGGATAAAGGTTGCGCCAGAAGTTATAAAACCAGAGATGTGTTAGAACATACATATACATATATAAAATAAATATAAAAAAAAAAGCTATATTATATATATATATATATATATATATATATATATGCAGCTTCTTTTTAAATATATATATGGACAAACAAATAAAAAGCAAAAGAAAGTTCAACTATAAGTCCAAGTGTGAATCCAAATGGTAAAACGTGTTGGAAGATAAAACCTTAAAGAGTCAGGGTAGTTCCTCTGGAATGGGGTCAGATCAGATTATTCTTGGCAGCCATACATGCAACAGAAAGAGAGAACTCGTGGTGCAGAAAATCCCAGAATAACATAAAAGTAAATAAAATGTCTATGGTCCTACCTGCAATTGATAGAGCTTAACCTAGCTCTAGTCTGAATGGAGTACAGTGGTACAATCCCCACTTATAGGATACGTGAGACGGTGAAGGTAGGGAGATGTATCATCGGTATGAAGATCATAAAAAATATAAAAGAGACAGCAATAGTGCTCACAGTATAAAAGGTACCAGAAGTATAGAATAATGAATAGGTACTCACATTTAATTGGGCAGACTAACTGCTCAATGTTTAGGTGTAAGTGGTATAATCCCCACCGTGGATTCTTTTAGAGTAGTCCTCACTGGAATTTAAAATTGGACGCCAGGTAGAAAATAATAAAAAAGTAAAATAGCACGCACACTGTGGAAAGAGGCCAAAATACCTTTATTAAAATACAATTGTGGATATTTCAACTGTTTGTTTTACATTGTATTTTAATATACAGAACTACACTATCTGCAACATTATTTTCATCTTTTGGGTCAATATATTCTACAAGAACATCAATCAAATCCTCTTGCAGAGCCTTTACTCTACAAGAACTTGGGTTTTTAGGATATTTCCTATTTTTAACATTAGTGTGTACCGCTGCATGTTTAGATGGAGGGGGCTAATGGAAACCATAAAATAAAGTTACCCACACTGCTTCCAGACATATTTCTGCCCTGGTTGAGATCAACATTACTGATCATCTCAGCAATCCAATGATTCTCCATAAAGAAGTACTGAGGATGTCAACATTTCTTCAGTAGATTCATCCTAATCCAGGTCTGTGTGAAGCTTTGGGCATCTTCATAAGAGCTCCCCAGATTGCAGGAACATAATATAACGCAAATCTAGTGGCTATATTGTGGTACACTCAGAGACTAAGGTAAAAATTGAATTTTCACAGAGAAGACAGTGTTTGCACGAAACCACTAAACTAATCTAAAATTAGATAAGGTCCCTCCCTTCACATGTCAATAGAGTGACATAGAAGAGCAGAGTCATTATGCTACTGTAGATCACAGTGATTGCAGTTTGTTGTAGTGGCTGTCAATGAATCTGGAGTGTTGGCATCATAGGGGATGGTCATCCTATTTGGGGAAGTGTTTCTCAAGCAGGACAAGTGGCATACAAGAGTGCGTGTTTGTGAGAGCAGGTGGTGGGTGCTGGAGAAGTATGTAACCAGTGAAATTAAATCTACAGCAATGAAATATATAATTTATCTCGATAATAAAACATTATCTCACTTTGCCACACATGTTCAGTGGTTCACATCATCAACTATTTTAAACCTAGGATAGCAAACGTTTACACCAAAAATTAAATCGGTAATTATTCCCTTTAGTATTTATTTTTTTCACTTAACTTTCATAAATTGTGTAGAAATATTTTGCCAGACCACTACTTCAACATAAATTTGATTTTCAGACACAAAGCATTAGTCTCCCAAACAAATGTAAAAATAACAGTCTCTCTACAGTAAAACAAAGAGAATGATCCAAATGAATAGTCAAGTTCTATGGGGCTGGCTGGTATATGCCTTGTTCAAATTGAATCCTATTAGGGCAGTGAAATGACAATCCACACAGCTAATGAACAAATAAAATATATATGTTCCATTGGACAACAATGGTGATCTACTTGTCAGACATTATCAAGCAATGTTATACCTACTTACTTCAACTTTTTAATGCTTAAGAAATACTAGTACAAGGTGACTTCCTCTGCAGACTCATAAAAATCTCCACTAATTAAATAATTTTATTTTTCTATATTTGTGAGAAATTAGATGTTTTATTTTGTTTGTGAATTCCCGTGAAAAGGCTGGTCTTTGGGTTTAGAGTTTTAACTTAACGTCTAGTTTTAAGATAAAGAAATTAATTGTCTGTTGAAAAGTTATTTATGGTGATAAAATGTTTATATTTCTTATTGATGCACTGTAAGATATAACACTGTACAATATAGTATGTATTTCTAAGATCAAATGTAAGATTTTTACAGGCAGTATACTTTTTGATGTCAGCTTGTTTTTAAACAAATAAAATAATCCTGTTAAACATGTGTTTGATTTATTGATTGGATTCGTAAAAAACAAATGAAAAAATACGCAAACCTAATCCTAGTGCACATAATATTTATAGATTAAACAGCGAGATTTCTTAGAGGATTATTTAACCCCTTAAGGACGGAGCCAAATGTACAAGTTGTGAACAAAACAAAATGTAAACAAAACCTGGCATTTGCGCTACATGTCTGTCCAACCGTAATTCACCTCTTTCATATTAAATGCACCCACCTTTATTATATATCATTTTATTCAGGGGAAACAGGGCTTTCATTTAATATCAAATATTTAGCTATGAAACATAATTTAATATGAAAAAAATGGGAGAAAATAAGATTTTTTTTAAATGTTTTAAGTTCTACATGACATTTTAACTGTCAATGTCATAATACTGTATGCTTTTACAGCAATAAAATACACATATTTGTATTCAGCAAAGTCTCACGTGTCAGACAGTACCCCCTATGTACAGGTTGTATGGCGTTTTGGGAACTTACAGGGTCAAATATAGCACGTTACATTTGAAATTTAAATTCGCCAGATTGGTTACGTTGCGTTTGAGACTGTATAGTAGCCCAGGAATGAAATTTACACCCATAATGGCACACCATTTGCAATAGTAGACAACCCAAGGTATTGCAAATGGGGTATGTCCAGTCTTTTTTAGTAGCCATTTGGTCACAAACACTGGCCAAAGTTAGCGTTAGTATTTGTTTGTGTGTGAAAAATGCAAAAAAAGCCGATTTTGGCCAGTATTTGTGACTAAGTGGTTATTAAAAAAGACTGGACATACCCCGTTTGCAATACCTTGGGTTGTGTACTATTGCAAATGGTATGCCATCATAGTGGTAATTTTCATTCTCGGGCTACCATAGGGTCTCAAAGGCAACGTAACCAATCTGGCGAATTTTAATGTGAAAAAAATGAAACACAAGCCTTATATTTGATGCTGTAACTTTTGAAAACACCATAAAACCTGTACATGAGGGGTACTGTTGTACTCGGGAGACTTCGCTGAACACAAATATTTGTGTTTTAAAACAGTAAAAAGTATCGCAGCAATAATATCGTCCGTGTAAGTGCTGTTTGTGCATGAAAAATGCAAAAAACTTCACTTTTACTGGCGATATCATCGTTGTAATACATTTTACTGTTTTGAAACACTAATATTTGTGTTCAGCGAAGTCTCCCGAGTAGAACAGTACCCCCCATGTACAGGTTTTATGGTGTCTTGGAAAGTTATAGGGTTAAATATAGTGCTAACAAATTAAATTCCCTTTACTTTCGGCATGGGTTGTCAGGCAGGTCCCGCCAATTGTAATTAATTAAGATACCCAATTATGTAAAAATATTACATAAATATATATGTAGAATTAATATATGTATATATATATATATATACGTATGTGAATATATATGTATATATATATATATATATATCATTTTTTAAAATATTTTTATTTATATATAGGTATATATATAGTGATATATACGTATATATTTATGTATATAGATATATATATTATTTCGTTCTACATGTATTTTGATATAAATATATATATTAATATCACAATACAGTTAGAACGAAATAACACATCTATATATTTTTTAATTATTTATTTTTAATTATTTTTTTAATTTTATTTTTTAACGTATTTACATATTTATTTTTTATATTAGAAATAAATATATATATAACATTATATATATATTTTATCAGTATCAGTCTACGTGTAATTTGATTATATATATATATATATTAATAGTAAAATACACCTAGACAGTGTATGTGTTTGTATGTATATGTGTGTGTGTATATATATATATATATATATATATATATATATATATATATATATATATATATATATATATATATATATATATATGATCTAAGTATATAATTTTATTTTTTTTACACTTTTATTTGTATTTTATTTTATTTCCAGCCAGCAGGGGGACTACCTGTCATTACAGGCAGTCCCCCTGCTGGCAATACAGCAGGCAGCTATCCCGGCCATGTGATTGTGAGGTCCTTGCAAGGACCTCACTCTCACATGGCCGGGGGGGGGCTCCCTGGGAGTCCCCCCAACCGCGATCGCCGGCGTGGGATTGCCGGCGACCGGGTAAGAAAGAAAAAAATGGAGGGCGTACTATTACGGCGTAATAGTACGCCCTCCGGTCTTAAGGGGTTAAGGAGATACAATTTAAAATGGACTTTTGTTTGCAACATAAAGAACATGAATAAAACAATCATAGCAGGTTTCTTAAAAGGATATTAATGCTTAAAGGAAATCGGTCACCTAAACAATAATGTTTTCATTAAGTATTGATAGATTTATTTATTTATTTTTTTAGTTATGTGAAAAATAAAGCGAAAAACTCATCCCTACTTTTACAAATATACAAAAATAAGACCTGTGCTCAAACTGACACTACTCCTGGGATGCAGCAATGACTATAGTACACATTAGCCCCAATACATACAATAAAAAACAAATACATTATTTACTTGCGCAATATCCCAAATCCTTATGCACGGTTAAATAATAGTGCAGAAGTGAAAAAAAAAAAACTGCATAAGTTGTGAGCTTCACAAGTTACTCTTAGAGCCATCTTTAACTTTAGACCATACACATATCTGTGTATACAATATTGGAATCATTTTATTCCATTCCTTCTGGCAGATGGAATTTAAAATGAACCATTTACTTAAAAAAAATTAAAAAATTACAAGTATCCACTTTTGCATTAGTTATACATGGAAACCTACTAGCATGTGTGAATAGATATAAAAATACATTACTTATAACATTATGTTTAACTTCAAAGCTTATATTTTATCCATGATAGCTTAAACTATTAATACATATGCCCCTTAAAATCTATCCATAGCAGAAATTAGTCATTAATATAACATTGCAGACATGCTTGATGGTATCACTAATAAATGTAACATAACGTTCCGAGCACCATAACCACTACAGCGTGCTGCTGACACACTTGCACTGTAAGACAGGCCTCTTTTTACCTGGGGTCCACTCCCTATATCCACTACATCCAGGGCCGGACTGGGAGAAAAATACGGCACGGGCATTTTTTTAACACAGAGGCCCACTAAGAAGGGGGCGGGGCAGAGAGGGTGTGTTTCGTCATCACCAATGACAAACACGCCTCCTCTCAAAGTGAGCATGTTGGTTCAATGCTCTTCCAGGGCAGACCATGCGCAGAACTCTGCTAAAGAGCTCTAGCATGAGAAAAAAAAGCCCTGTATTTGTTCTGCACAGTGCAAGCAAATTTAATAACATGCTTGCACTCTGTTTCCTTGCAACTTGTCTCTGGTGTCTCTATAAATGGATACCAGGAGACAAAGGGGCCAGGAAAGAGTATTGTGCATGTGTTTGGAGCCTGCTTGTTGGATTGCGTGTCTGTAGAGTGAGCTGATTGTGGTGTGGTATTGTGTAATAAGGTTGGTTTTAGTCGTGTTGTGTTTTTGGTGTAATGTAATGCATATGTGTCTAGGGGCTGTAGAGAATGTGTGTATAGGGGATGTAGTAAGTGTGTGTATACAGGCTATAGTGTGTGTGTGTGTGTGTATGGGTTGTAGAGTGTGTGTGTTTAGGGGTGTAGTATGTGTTTGTTAACAATGAATCTGGTGTGTTTATAAGGGATCCAGAGTGTGTATTTTAGGAATGTAGTGTGTGTGTAGGTGGTGCAGTGTGTATGTATGTGGTGCAGTGTGTGTGTATACAGGAGTCTAGTGTGTGTTTGAAGGACCCAAAATGTGTAGGAGATCTAGTGTGTGTATAAAACAGATTCAGCGTGTATAAAAGGGATCTAGTGTGTATATATGATCCAGAGTTGGGTAAGGGATCTAGTGTGTGTGTCTGGAACGTAATGTGTTTAGGAGTGCAGTATGTGTGTGAGGGGTGCTGTAGTATATATAATATAAATATGTTCGTAAGTATTGTGTGTGTTTGGTGCAGTGTGTATGTGTGAGTTGTGCAGTGGGTATCTGTGAGGGATGTAGTGTGTATGTGAAGGGTGCAGTATGTGTGTGTGTGAGTGCTGTGTATGCGGGTGCCGTTTATGATGTGTGTGAGGGTGCTGTGTGTGATGGGTGCTGAGTGTGATGGGTTTGAGAGTGCTGTGTATGATGGGTGTGCGAGTGTTGTGTTGTGTGAGAGTGCTGTGTGTGCTATGTGTGAGAGTGCTGTGTGTGATGTGTATGAGAGTGCTATGTGTGAGTGCTGTGTTGTACGAGTGCTGAGTCTGATGTGTGTGAAAGTGCTGTGTGTGAGAGTGCGGTGTGTCAATGTTAGAAGGGATTAAGTGTTTCCTCACAGGCCCGTCATGGCAAAGAGCGGGGCCGGCGCTCGGAGTGTGCCGGCCCTGCATAGACCGGCAGGGGATGTCCTGTGACATCCCCTGCCGGCTCCGGCCCAAGGCCACCGCGGCCCACCCTGCATTTGTCCGGTGTGCCCGATGGCCAGTCCGCGCCTGACTACAACCATCATATAGCAGAAAGCTCGATGTCTGAGCTAAACAGGACTTCGCTCAATGGCTGTGTGCAATCAGCTGATACTCTCCACCAATGTACTACAGATTTTGGTTTAGGAGAACTAACAACATTTTGTAAGAAAGAGTTTCTGGATCTGTCAGCTGTAGTGAAGGCATGGAACAGCTCCCGTCAGACCCTAGGGAAGAAGTCAACCCATTCACGGGAGTACGCTGTAGTGGTAATGATGAGGTTTTCCTTTAAAACTGATATATGCACTGAATACAGCCCTATGGGTCATATTACAATGAAGACAGAATAGTTTCAAAAACATTGATTTATACTTTGTTATAAATAAACTGATACGGACATTTTAGCAATAGTAAACGAGGGATATGCATCCAGGTATCATGCATTACTATTAAGTCACAGTAAGTTGGAGCATCATCTTTCTGTGTGTGTGTACACATATTACATATATAAAACTCTCCCTTTTGTGTCCCAAAGTGATATAATGCTGTGTGTTAGGTAATACTACAACTAAATTAAGCAGAGCTCAGTAGCTTTCATAACTACTTTGGAAATCTATTTGATACATTCCCTCTTAGATCCTTGAAAAATACTGCCAATGGATATGAAACACGTTATGGAATTTTGAATAGCAAGTAATAAGACAAACAAAATTGGCTTTTAGTTATGTGCTCCTGCTTTTTAGACCATGAATCTATGTGTTTTAAGTAGTAGTGAACTTTTGTCCCCTCCTCTGTACATGAGTTGTTTAACTGCTACTCATTTCATTTGTTAAACAGGTTCTATCCCACAAGTTTAAAGGTCATAAAGCTCACTCCATAAATGTAAATATTATCCACCATCACTAGTTACTTATCACCTAGCTTAATAAACGATGTCAAGTATTAATATAGAGAATGTTTTCTTTTTAAATAAACACATAAGGCATATTTCAAAAAAGAAATTCTATTTTCTTTTAATGGCTTACAAAACATTACAGGAAAAACATATATACAAAAGGAGGTTACACTTTTGAAAATAAAAGCTTATACAAAACAGTGCAAACTATTTCCTTCATTACTAGTGTCAAGAAGTAGGACATAATAGAAAAATGTGATTGTTTTTAATTATGAAAAAGGGTGGTCAAAGCTCAACTGCTTTTCGTCAAAATGTTTTATATATATTTTTAGATACATGTCATTTCTTTTCCAGCATCTCCAAGGACAGAAGAAAACTAGCTTTGCGCCTCATCTAAAAGACATCTTGAAACCAAAACCCAGTACATTATCATCTTTAATCAATAGCAGTTATCTTTTAAAGCAAGGTGATTCTATATTAGCAGTTGTTGTACTAAGAGTAAATGGGAATTAAGTACCTATGATTACGTGCTAAGCTCAGCACGAAACACATTGGGTTGGAGGGGGGAGGTCTTGGTTTGACTAAATAAAGACATTTGTTACAAGCTTCAGTTTGGATATTAGGTCACAAGGTTTCCTCATGTTCCAGATACTGCTTCTACTTGATTTATACACAAAGACTGAAGTGTTTTGACTGCAATGTTTAAAAGCCCCATCAGGTAATACCAGTGAGGCAGGTTGCCTAAATGTTTGAATGTATCACTGGAGTTTTGAATGCCTTTTACCGTATTACTTGGGAATTAAGTACACTGCATAGTGGCATGTTTTGCACCATCGCTAGCAGTCCTACTAAATTAAAAGTTACATTAATTACATTAACATGATATTTTTAGAATTGAAAACAAAATGTTTCCATAATTCCAGATTGGGGTTAAAGGGATACTATAGGTTAAGAATACAATGTTGCATTCTTTGCACTATGGTTTCCTCTGACCTCACCCCCTCCCTCCCCTTCAAAAAAATCCTATGAAGATTTTATGGACACTGTATGTCCTCATGTAGAGCGTGAGGACATCTAGTGTCAGTTAGGCGACCAAAAGTCACCTAGCAAGCAGGAAGAGGCAGTCTTAACCCTGCAATGCAATTATTGCAATTTCTCAGGCACTGCAATATTTAACATTGCAGGGTTAAGGGGACAGGGACATTGCACCCAGACCACTTTAATGAGACAAAGTGGTCTGGGTGCCTATAGTGTCTCTTTAAAGAATTACATTTTAGATTTAGAGTTCCACCTATTCTTATATTTCCATAAGAACTCTGAATTAGGCGTAGTGCTATGTAGCTAAGTGTAAGAGCTTGGGCTCATGGTACAATGCATTTTTAGAATTCAAGGTTACCGCCAAATGTCTATAACCGGTCTATGTATTTAAAGCAACAGTTAGGATTTGTTTAGGGATGGGTACAAAATACCCATAAAGATAACCTAATGTTTTACTTTGTTTCCCCCAAAAATATATAAAACTGGGTACAGTTGACATCTAGGATTGAGCAGTTTAGAATATTTTACGTTCGTGCTACTGAAAAATATTATAAAAACTTCCAGTCATAACGATTTACATTGTAAAGTATCATATTTCATTATCTATATAGAATTAGTAAGGTTTGTCAAAGCAATCTAGATTTTCAGACTACTTGATTGATCCATTGTCATATTGGAATTGACATAACCTTTTCTTTATCAATATCTAGTAAATTATTGGTAGTGCTGCCAACCTATAGTTTCACCAGGTCGAATTCCATAACACCCTGAGATTAAATCTTTAAATGGAAATAATTTAAGCCAAAACAACTGTGCTTAAAGAGCATACACAATGATTTTAACTGTGGGCATAATAATAAGATAAATTACATAGATATGGATCTCCTGGTGATTTTACCAATATGTTTTCGTACATGTAACATATCCAAATTAGCCTATCAATATTAAACTAGCTAGGCGTGCATACAATGGAAGTAATGCAATAACTAAATAAATAGGCATGCATCAGTTCGTTACTGAACAATTACTATATGGACTTGTTAGCAGAGAGCTCTTGAAAAACATGTAAAATCTCTCCCTGAATTGATGTTCACAAATCAATGGTAGCAATATCTATTATGTATACGAAGGATAATACCTAAACAAATATACAAAATAGTTATACTAAAAATACCTTCATTGTTTATATTAAAAAATAGCCATTTAATCAAACTGACTAATGGACTGATAATAGTAACATTTTGTATATAAAAAATAGCTGCCTTAAAAACACGCAAATAGGAATTGCAGCATAAATGCTTTTGGAATATACTCGAGCATAATATGGCCATATAGTTAATAAGCATAGCTTGTATGGAATACATATATGAACATGTAAAAAGAAAGAGCGATAGCAGAACTCAGCATATCGTCAACGTGCACCAATGTTGCTGATGCTGGTTAATGCAATTTCCGTCCAGGCTCCAAATGTATGCTGAAATTTTCTGGTGCTCCTTCTCCAAGGCAGCCGAGAAGGGCGCGTGCAGCGCAAGTTGTTGGCCATTAAGTTGTGATAGTTCAGTATGGCTTCTTTTCTGGAGAATGATAGAAGCATAAAAGGCAAAAACACTGTAAAAAGTGCTGACAACAGTAAGAGCCACAGAAGACAAGTTGTTCAGGAGAGCTCTTAAAACCTGGTTATCCAACCAAGCTTACATCAGCACATGAATGTATAGTCCTTAAATTGGTCCTACCCTAGTTACACAATCGGAATAACACACAGTTCTGTGTAGATGCTATACATTATATATAATTAGCTGCATAAATTGTTCATAATAAGTTACCTAAAATGTCTCTAAAATATCCCTGTCCACAACCCCACTCACGGCTAATATAAAAGTATACATCTTTGTTCATTTGAAATGTGAGAAACTGTATTATATTTTATAAATTTGACAATTCACCATAGATTTAGCAAATTAAAGGGACACTGAAGTCACCAGAACATCATACAGCTCATTTTAGTTGTTCTGGTGAGTATAGACCGTCCCTGGAAGCAATGCAGTTGCAGCCAGAGAAAATGCAGTATTTACATTAAAGTCTAGGGACACCTCCAGTGGCTACACCTCAGATGGCTACTGTAGGTACTTCATGGGGCAATGCTGCACAGTATGCAGCACTGACATTCAGCATCTCCAAACTCTGCATGGAGACTCTGAATTTCGGTAATAGAAATGCATTGATTCAATGCATATCTGTAAGGAGATGTGGATTGGCCAGGTCGATGTTTGGGTCTCCCCCCACCATCTTTATAATCTCGGCCAATGTTTTCCCTATTGTTGGCTTTAACACTGTAGGGTTAGGAATACAGGCGTTCCTTTAAATGTTTCTTCAATTCCACATATAAAGCAGAAGAATTTGATATTTAAAAATGTACTTGCCGCAGTGTGATAAATTAACTAAAAATTATTTGAAATATCCAGGGCGCCACTGAAAAGTTACTTGGCACTGAGGATTTTGGTCTCTGACCTCATCCCATTGTCTTAAGGGGGCAGTGTGTCTCTAACATCAAATTAAATGATACACATTTGATGCTCTTCTGCATGGAATCCCAATGGGAGGATGTGACATCATATCACTACCTTCAAGGGCTTTGACAGGATGCAATGCACGAGATGAATGGCTTTCCAGAAGTTGTCTATATTATGAGGTCCATGGGAGGGAGTCACTTCTTCCATTAACACCAAGATATATTGCTACATCTACTGAATCCCTCCCCCTTCAGTATATCACTGACATAAGTGAGCAACTAAGGGAGATAAGAGGATTAATGGGATACTCTAAGCACCAAAACAACTTTAGGTAAATGAAGTCATTTTTGTGTATAAATTATACCCCTGCAATCTCACTGCTCAATTCTCTGCCATGTAGGGGTTTAAAAAAAAAAAAAAAAAATCACTTGTTCCCTAGTGACTTACACAGCCAACATGAAAAAAAAATAATGTAATTTTCACTGTAATGTTTATTTTAGAAGTATTTATCTCCTGCTCTGGTAATTTAACTTTAATCACATACAGGAGGCTCCGGCAGAGGAGGAGATAAGAAATTCTAAATGAAACCAACTGTGCATTAGATCTCTCTTTACAGGGAATGTGTAGGGAGACTGTGTGGATACAGGCAGGGGAAGTGTGATTAGGGCTGCATAAACAAAGTGATTTAGCTCCTAAATAGCAAAGAAACGAGCAGTGCGACCACAGGGACATCATCTATACACCAAAACCGCTTAACTAAACTCAAGTTATTTAGGTGCTTATAGTGCCCCTCTAAACCACAATTTTTCAGGTGTGTGTAAGAGTATGACTAATTAAATTGCATAGATGTTTAATTGCTTTGAAATGTGCTTTGAAATGTGTTGCGCACACATTCTGGCACTCAAAAAGTGAATGAGAATTTTACTATCTTCTAATTTAATACCCTGGAAATGTGTCAAACCCCAAACTAAAGAAGAGGGGGAGGAGGGAATAAATCAATGAGGATATGTTTTGAGAATGTATTTTGAGATGCAGTTGTAAACGGGGGAAACAATCCATTAAATGTAACATAACATACAAGATATAAAATACATTGACTTGCATGCACAAAGTTACCATTAGCCACAAACAAAATGAAACAGGTTAGTGTATTAAAAGAGAATGCAAACCATTAGGAAAGTGAGCTGAATAAATAGCAGAAGTTTTGATATTATATATTTATTTACGTTTATTTACTCTAGGTTTTTAAAGAAAACCATTGTATATGCTTAAAACACAAGACATTTTATACCTGCCACAAAGCAAGCTTGCTTCACTTTTAAGCACCAACTGTTTAGTAACTGAACCCTCTAATATCATTCATGATAATCTAGCTTGAAATGTTATTTTATGGTTCATTACCTACCATGAGCTGTTAATGGTTCATTAAAACACGGTCTAGCTCAAATTAATCTGGTCAGAGCTAGAGAGCTTTAAAATCACTTTCCCATTTACAAATGGTGTTTAACGAAGATTTAACTAAAGTGAACGTGTGATCATTTAGTTCAGTGCTCTCTTCCTCACATAGAAAAACCATATCGGTGTATCGTTACACAACAGGTTTGAGCAGCAGGACCTATGAAGGATCAGGAAAAAGCAACACTTCCCAGGTTTGTCCACAGAGAATTGTAGCCATGCCAAAATTAATTTGTTAACGCTCAGGAGCAACAGAGCATGAAATGAACATAGACTGCATACAAAAGGTGGTTATACCGATTCCTTCTAAAACAATGGCTGTCAAGGAGTTTGTAAGACACAGAGTGTGAAAAATGTTTCTAAGTTCCATATTCATTGATTCAGGCAACTCTAAGCATGGGAATGTGCAGGTCTATATAGATAACTCTGCATGTCAAATATATCCATTTAAATACGCCTGAGCTATTTCATAGACCCTCAGTGTATCAGTTCAATGCAAATGCTAACATCAACTGCAAATTGCAGGAAGGATAATTCTATTTAAATGACTTTGTGGGAGAAGGCAGATCTTTCTGGTGGGTTAGTATAGAAAAGCAGCCCATGCACATAACATAAGGACCTTTACCTGGAGTTTCTATTCTTCAGTTATCAATGAGAGAAACTGTCAAGTCACTAATAACAGATGAAAGAATAGTGTCAGCACAATTTTTTGTTTGATTTTGTTTTATTATTTAAGAACTCTAAAAAGGACAAAAGTACATTAAAATGTTATATTCGACTTCAGGTACACTCCAAGTAGCATAGTGGTTGTGGTGCCAGGTGTGCCCTAAATGAAGACCTTTATTACACTAAAAATAAATAACAGATAATCAATATAACCTGCAATGCTTTCTTAAAGGGTTACTCCAACCCTAATGAATATTTTAAAATAAATAAATACATAAATAATTCCGTATTGGGCATTGATTATTCCTTCTCCTCTTGCCCAATAACTTCGTAAATACATTTTAAGTGAGTTGGACTTATGTGAAATCCAGAGCCGGATGAAGCTGCCTACACAGTTTCCCCGCCCCCCCCTTGGGTCATGACAGCAAATGTTCGTCCAAACACAGCATCACATAACTCAAAAAGCCATGTGACCTGAGCTGGCAAAAGGGGAGAAAAGGGAGGGGAGAGTGTAGCGGGCAGAAGCCAAAATAAATGTAAATGATGGGATAGGGAGTTGGGAGGTGACACACAAGACTCCCCTTAGAGGCTCAGCCTGCAACGGGATAATCACGTTACGTCTGTTGACAGTATGCTGTTATGTCCAGAGTTCTGGGCTGCCAATGTCACGTGTGCTGGGGTTGCAACTTGCCGCCGGTACACAAGTGTCAATTCCTCTGGGTGTCATACAGACCCCTACCACCATGACCACTTAAAAAGCATAAGTACTTATATGGGTTGGAGTAAACCTTTAAAAAAAAAAATAGGTTGAAGAAGGTTGCATTGTGCTATACAATATTAGAACTGACAGAGGGCAAGCTAAATCATTTACTGCAATTATAACTTTAAAGGTATATTATATTTTCATTGCTAGATGACATCAGAACTTTCTAGATTGCTAAAGAAACATTCTAAGCTCTAACACACTTCAGCTTGCTTAAATGCTTTTTGTGTGAAGAGTGTGTCCTATTTTTTTCATTTTACAAAAAGTGCAGATTTTAATAATTGGCACTTTTATAAATTAACCTTGTTACAACTTTCCCCTCCAGCGGTGAGACAGCTGGTCCTGTTTCTTCCTGGTTTGGTCAGCTCAGTGGAGCTAAACTCAAGAGGCACCAACTGACCAGAGCACCTGCTTTACAAAGACTTCTCATTGGGAAACATTTGATTGGACAGACACAGAAAGTCTGGACTGGGGAAGAGGGGGAGGGTTTTCAAAGGCTGCAAACAAAAGATGCATTTGCAGCTATTTTATATATACCCCTATGGAAAATGCCTAATTTAATGCATGCATGTTTTCATTAGGGGTATATCTACTAAACAGATTATTTTTGTATTTGAGCAAAAAACAGATTAATATAAGAGAAGAATAAACTGTTGGCAGACACGTGTTTATGGCAGGGCGAATAGAATGTTTGTTACGTGACTGAGAATGAATCAAATGTTTACGTGAAGATGAATACACAGAACGAACAAGGTCTATGTCACCAAGGATAAAACAAAAATATTGCTTTCTATCACTGCACATTCTCACAGCCAAAATATTCTTTAATATGTGCCTTGGTAAGCATGATGAAAAACAAAGTCAAGAAGTTAAAGTCAATTCTTCAAGAGGGACTCTAAGCACCAAAAAACACTACAGAGTGCTGCAATGGTTGTGATGCCATGAGCACCATGGCGCCATCTCATCATAAGTAGTCAAACCATTTGTCTCCTGGGAACTGCCAGTCCAGGCTCTTCTGCAGATATATCTAAAGTTGTATTTCACCTTCTGCATTAAATAGATCAATTTTAGCCCCGGTTGAACATAATTAGTTAGCTGTAAGCATACACATACATTATATTAAAAGATGCACAGAATTGATATCATTAATGAGGAGATAGGAACGTCAACTTTAGTGATATAATTGGCCGGACCGTAGGTGACCATCGGACCCAGATAAGTGTCAAACTGTTCAAAACTGGTTTGACTACTCACAGTTGGATGGTGCCAGGGGAAACCTTGCACCACAACCACTACAGTCAGCTGCAATTGTTATTGTGCATAAACTACTGCTCTAATAATTAGATTATGTAAAAACAATCAAGGAAAAAATCTGCAAACTCAAAGCTGCATTTATAATACAGCATGGGCAGGAAAGATGCATAAAATGTACATTACTATAAAACCAGGTCATTTGTTTTTGCTTGAATGGGATAGGATAAAATAAGTAATGGCTCTGATGGTAATTTAAATTAGGACATAAAAGTGGAGTATGGATTTTAGCATTCAGAAAGTAAATAAAACTTTTATTTATTTTTTACTTGGTTTAAAATATCCTATACCACGGGGAACAATATGCTGCTCTTTCGCCAGGGAATGGGAAGGTTAAAGAAAGTTGAGCAAGCAATGGCTGTCTCACACAGTTCTAGAAATTCTTTCCCTTAATATCAGATCTATGCTTCAGGCAATGACAGACTCAAGAGGGCACATCAGAGAATACTTTTGGTTTACCTTTCTTCTTTCAAGATGGCATCATCAAAAAGTCTTGAGAGGCGTTTTAGCTGCCGGATCCCTGTGGAGACGGTGTCTAGATCTTTGTCAAACTGCCTGGAAAGGAATTAAAGAAGAAAAAAAAAATGATTTGAAGGAAAGTGAAAAATAGGTCACAGTTAGCGGAAAATAAACTTTTGTAATCTTTTTAGATTTAGTTTATTTAACAAGGTAAATTTAATTTAATACTCTTTTAGAATTCTTTAATAAGTACACTGGTACTGGGAAGCATTACTTAATTGCTATGGTACGGTATGTCTTTCTGTAATATTCACATAACAAACCATCATGAATGGATATTGCATATTACGCAGAATAGCTAAACCATATTTGTTCTGCATAGAATGAAAAATAAGGCAGGATTCACTTTTTTCAGTTGATTAAAAAAAAATTCAATAACCATTGTGTCCAGACTGCTTCCTGCAATGCACAATAAGAAAAGCAATTTAAACATTTGACTGCATACACGACAGATAAAAATCCAATTAAAGGAATAGGATGTACAAACGTTTATGATATACCCATTGCAAAAAATTGGTGCTCATTAAATAATTGCTCCTGGCACCATAGCAACTTTATCTAAATTAAATTCTTACGGTGCCAAGAGGTCCCTTGCGCTGACTTACCTTTCAGCCTAAACAGAGTGTTCTTTTGTACTGCCCTTTCCAACACGTTTTCTGAAAATCTTCATAATAGAACTGCCACGGCAGGGGAAGGTTTCCGTTGTAAGGATTTTTAGAAAGCGGATGGTGGAGGGGGCAGAGTTAAATTGTACTGGCGAAGAAACTTTGTGTTAAACTGTTATGAGCGGTTTAACCCCTATGGTAAGCCAGCGTCATCTCAATGAAATTGCGATGGTGCTCGGAGAGTCCATTTAAGTCAATTAAAAATACTGGATGGCGTATGGGCCTTAGAGACGGATTTGCCAACACCAATAAACAAATTTTACCTTCTCCTCATTTGAGTTGCAGGTGAGGAATACGGGCTCTTTAAGGATGCAGCTCTCACAGACCTTCTCAGATTTAGCTCGTCTTTCCCAACCAAGCTAGATAAACATTTCCACTGGGAGCTTGAAGCCCTTCTCGATCGTGGTGTGGTACTTTTCTTGGATTTCAGGGTGGAACAATTTCTGGGGCTGACGTCTTCTAGCGGACGCCACTTGGTTGTTCTTGGTGTGGTACGTTTACCACCGTTTTCAGGAGATTTGGCTTTTCTTTTGGAATTTTTTACTTCGGCTGGAGAGGCCAACAAATAGGCAGTCTGGTTTTGGCACGGTTTCTTTAATTTCTGAAATAGGAAATATATATGAATTATTGTTACACATTTAAAATATCTAATAAGTTCACAATAAGTGTCTAAATCCATCTCGGTGCCAAAAGCAGCTTCAGTCCTTCGTTAAAAACAAAACAAAAAAAAAAACTATTGAAATAAAATTTCAAGGAGTAGAAAAAAAAAAAAAAGTTAACAGAATTATCAGTATACAGGGAGTGCAGAATTATTAGGCAAGTTGTATTTTTGAGGATTAATTTTATTATTGAACAACAACCATGTTCTCAATGAACCCAAAAAACTCATTAATATCAAAGCTGAATATTTTTGGAAGTAGTTTTTAGTTTGTTTTTAGTTATAGCTATGTTAGGGGGATATCTGTGTGTGCAGGTGACTATTACTGTGCATAATTATTAGGCAACTTAACAAAAAACAAATATATACCCATTTCAATTATTTATTATTACCAGTGAAACCAATATAACATCTCAACATTCACAAATATACATTTCTGACATTCAAAAACAAAACAAAAACAAATCAGTGACCAATATAGCCACCTTTCTTTGCAAGGACACTCAAAAGCCTGCCATCCATGGATTCTGTCAGTGTTTTGATCTGTTCACCATCAACATTGCGTGCAGCAGCAACCACAGCCTCCCAGACACTGTTCAGAGAGGTGTACTGTTTTCCCTCCTTGTAAATCTCACATTTGATGATGGACCACAGGTTCTCAATGGGGTTCAGATCAGGTGAACAAGGAGGCCATGTCATTAGATTTTCTTCTTTTATACCCTTTCTTGCCAGCCACGCTGTGGAGTACTTGGACGCGTGTGATGGAGCATTGTCCTGCATGAAAATCATGTTTTTCTTGAAGGATGCAGACTTCTTCCTGTACCACTGCTTGAAGAAGGTGTCTTCCAGGAACTGGCAGTAGGACTGGGAGTTGAGCTTGACTCCATCCTCAACCCGAAAAGGCCCCACAAGCTCATCTTTGATGATACCAGCCCAAACCAGTACTCCACCTCCACCTTGCTGGCGTCTGAGTCGGACTGGAGCTCTCTGCCCTTTACCAATCCAGCCACGGGCCCATCCATCTGGCCCATCAAGACTCACTCTCATTTCATCAGTCCATAAAACCTTAGAAAAATCAGTCTTGAGATATTTCTTGGCCCAGTCTTGACGTTTCAGCTTGTGTGTCTTGTTCAGTGGTGGTCGTCTTTCAGCCTTTCTTACCTTGGCCATGTCTCTGAGTATTGCACACCTTGTGCTTTTGGGCACTCCAGTGATGTTGCAGCTCTGAAATATGGCCAAACTGGTGGCAAGTGGCATCGTGGCAGCTGCACGCTTGACTTTTCTCAGTTCATGGGCAGTTATTTTGCGCCTTGGTTTTTCCACACGCTTCTTGCGACCCTGTTGACTATTTTGAATGAAACGCTTGATTGTTCGATGATCACGCTTCAGAAGCTTTGCAATTTTAAGAGTGCTGCATCCCTCTGCAAGATATCTCACTATTTTTGACTTTTCTGAGCCTGTCAAGTCCTTCTTTTGACCCATTTTGCCAAAGGAAAGGAAGTTGCCTAATAATTATGCACACCTGATATAGGGTGTTGATGTCATTAGACCACACCCCTTCTCATTACAGAGATGCACATCACCTAATATGCTTAATTGGTAGTAGGCTTTCGAGCCTATACAGCTTGGAGTAAGACAACATGCATAAAGAGGATGATGTGGTCAAAATACTCATTTGCCTAATAATTCTGCACTCCCTGTATAGATCTATCAATTCAAGTTTTCCCACAAGCATCCTTATAGAGCAGTCCAAAACACATTAGGAGAAATGAGTCGTTAGATTACATTTTTTTTTTAAATGAATCTTATTTTTTAAAGAAATAATTAGTTTTGCTCCATAATCCCATCCATTCTAATCCTTCATCTCAACCTGCGGTGCTTCCTTTAATCACTTCCAAATGTAGTGCTATACATTTCCCAAGATGCAGTTCCCATAAGGCACTGCTGATTTGTTAGGTTTAGCAAGGCTACAGAAAGTTAAGGGAGTATAGTGACTAATTTGAGCCTCTCTCCTCCTTTAGCAAATGCTCACTAGAGACTATGTGGCTTTGAGAATTGCAGAAAATACAGCAAGCTAAAATACAAGCATTATTATTGTTTAGTTTTTTTTTTGTGCATATTTTTATCTATGCACTAAAATTAATTTAAAATAAAAAGAAATGTATTAGGTTAAGCTTGATCTATCCCTTGAAATCTCAAAAGAAAAATATCACACATACCTTTAAATGGCCCGTATTCCTCACTCAGAATATTAAAGGGTTACTTTACTAACAATGACCAATTCAGTAATCAAAGTGGTATTGGTAGCAGGAGCCTGGATGTGCAGTGCTTCATCTTGAAACACTGCAAATCCAGAGATATTGGCAATATGTGCCAGGGGCAAGTTGCACCCCAAGCACACATTACTTAGGCAGCTTAGAATTCTGTTCTGGGCTGCCAAGCTCAATGCTGTGCATAAGTTAGATGTGTTGTCAGTGCGCAGACATGAAAAGCTAGCTTCCCCCTTCTCCTGGCCACATTGTGCTCCCTTTGTTCCACATTGGTGGTTTAAAAAAAAAAAAATATATATATATATAATAATAATAATAATAATAATAATAATAATAATAAAAAAACAACAACAACAAAAAAAAAAAAACACTTTTCCCTTTTCCCAACCAGCATGCATGCGATCTGAGACAGCGATATGGTCCAATCAGAGGCTTCTCTATGAGTAGCCTATGATTGGATCTCGGCACTGCCCCAGTGACATCGGAGGAGAAAAGCAGGGAATTTTTTTTTTTTTTTTTTCAGGTTTTACTGAAAATTGAGGAGGGAGGGAGACTGTCACCCTCCCCCTGTCTCCCAAAAAGGATTATTGCAACCCTTTAATTTTACTTTTAACTCCCTAATAAAAATGAGGAGTTACCAGATTTACCTATAAATATTGGAATATATTGAGTGGCAGCTACTGATTCAGTATATTTTTTGTTACTTCTATTCAATTTTTCTGAAATAAAATTTTCAGTCTATTATTAGCTAATGCTGTAGGATGGGATTAAGTTTTGCAATTACGTGCAGCAGACCATGGCTTCCTGTTAAATGAGGATATTTCAGGAGGTTGGAAACTGCATTTCATGTAGTTTGCATAATACAAAAATATAATGAGTTTCAAAATCAAGCAATTCCTTTTGTAGCGCAGTGAAGAGATTTTTTTTTATTACTTATTCCGCAAAGACAGATACCATAATCCCACCTCTGTGCTTTGCTTGACTGACTTGAACAGCAATTTGTACAGTTCCTTCTCTTTCATGTGCCCACTAAAGCATTATTACTGTAAATACTGTAAGAGCTCACATCTCCAAATATCCATTCAGGACACACGCATACACATAAACCTTTTGAAATGCTAAAAGTGTATTGGAAATGTTTAAAAAAAAGAAATTTATGAAACTTCCAGTACACAGCAAGAATAGAGAAAACCTCTACAGGTGAAACGCATTGCTGATATTCTAATATTGTATTTAATAAAAGTACAGTCCGTCTGCTCAATCAAATGTGAGTACACACTTTGATATATATACACTCCTATTATATATTTTTATACAGTGAGCAATATTAGTCGTCTCCTTTTTTTTTTTACCCTTTTATGGTCTACGAAATTCGGCAATTTACATCTCATCACGTAGCCTTTAAGTGGGGATTGTACCGCTGTATGCCATTCATACTAGAGCTGGTTTATAGCTCTATTAAATGTGAGTAGGACTACATTAGACCCTGTTGCCTTAAGATTACTTTTGTATTGGACTTATTGCACTATCACCCTTTCTCTGTTTCCCCATACAGATCCCTCAAGTTGTTTCCATCCGACTTCTACAGTGAATATTTCCCCCATAAGACTGCTGGCTATCTCCCTGGCAAGACTTGCTCTAGAACTCTTTTTGGTATTATTTGTGCTTTGAATTTGACATCAATATTGGACTCTTTAAGATATATGTCTAAGAACCTACTTTTGTCTTTGGCACAACCTGTCTCTCTTTTTTGACAAACTGTAGGAGCGCAGCATAAATTTATGGTGGAGGAAGTCAGGTGCAGAGTGAGACGTTCTCCAGCAGCACTGGAACATTTTTGGAGGTATCGGGTCAGCTTGGTGTGCCAGGGTTGTAATTCGGAGCTCTTGCTGCGTTTAAATGTAAGAGGTGCCATGCAATAATTACACTTACAGGGTTAAGGGTGATGGGAGTTGGCACCAAGACCACTTCAATGAGCTGAAGTGGTCTGGGTACCTACAGTGTCCCTTTAATGACGTTTACTATAAAAAATTACAGTATACTGGGATTATTTTCCCCGTAATACTAGGAAAAACCACAGGAAACAATGCATTAAATTACATTAATGCTGTGATTGATGGTTAGTTCTGATTATTTTAGCAACAGGTAGATATACTTGTCGGTAACACCATGTAGAATGACAGCAGCTCTTAAGACCTCAATTAACCAAGCAAGTTTTTTTTTTTTTTTCCTTTCTTTAAATGTTTGGATATAAATGGCTGAATAGTAAAATGCAAACCATTAGAACTAGTAAAACGAATTTATAACAGAAAAAAAAACAAACAAACAAAAAAAACTGTCCCAGTAGCATTCTTTTGCTCTTAAAATCACAGAGATGGTTTCCTTATCTTGTCATTTTGATGGGTAACCTCCATTATCAGCTGTCAGTTCATTTCTTTGTATGCGCTGAATGCAAGATCAAAAATCTTCTTCAGCCCCTGAAGAGGTCATCACTCCATTTGTGATATCACGTAACCACTAAAACATTACATTATCTCAGACAGGTTACCCATAAAAAGTGAGCCACCATAAACACAAGAACACTGGAGCCATTTCTGTAGACAAAGACTATATTTAGACTGCCACTGGCAGGCATTTGAAGGTTTAGCGGCACAGGCTTCCATTGGACAATTGCTCCCTCACAAATCGCATATATGAAATCATTTATCACACATCCTTCTATTAATACATATTGACAGACGACTTTGAAAACAATGTACCCTCAAAAGATGCTCAGAGTTATTTGGTAAGGTTTTTAAAGAATATGGCAGACATTATAAAAGCACAACTGATTATTTTTTTTTATTCTTTATTTTCTTTTATACAAAATATAACAAACTTTCGCATACAATACACAGACAATATTTTAAACAGTATTTAAACTATTGACTTTGTTACTGTATCATCATTATATATAATCAATACTGTATTATCATTATACAAAATCAGTTCGGTAGAACATTAAAACTTTCCTTATAATAAAATGCCATCTATTCTATCCTAAACTGTTTATTACATTTATACATATTGTCCAAATCATACATCCATTTACATACATTTCCGTTCAATTAAGTTTAGTCTATTATTACTTCTTTATGGGGATTATTAAAGCAGCAATCTATGGCTTTTCAGTTCATCTTACAAGGTCACAAAAAAAAACAAAAAAAAGTACCAACATGTTTTAAGAATTAAACAAGAAGAGGAGAAGAATACATTCTCTAAATATATCAACTATACATTCCCTCACAAAATGGATTAGTAAGTCCTATATATTTATTCAACCGTCAATACAGATCAATTGGGAGAAAAAAAATAAAATCATAATTGTACCAGCAATTCTCATAATCTATGCTTTAAAATATCGCCCTTAGGTTGGAACCAATAATTCCATAATCTATCCGTACTTTGATATCTATTAATAAGCTATTCTATATCTCAAGCAATTTACGATTCGTATACAACAGATTAATTTTATGCAGAATGTAAGGGCTATGTTGATTTTTTTTCTCTCTTTTTTTAATAAAAGTATAAATAAAATATTGGCTCCTCTAACATATATTGACTAGTGATGTCACGAACTTGCCGCGAACGGTTCGTGGCGAACTCCGGTCAGCTGACACATCCCTGCCAATCTCCGGCAGACCCTCCCACCTCCTGGACAGCATCCATGTTGAAGCTGCCTTCAACATGGATGCTGTCCAGGAAGTAGGAGGGTCTGGGAGGGAGGGTGGCGAACGGTTCGCGGCAAGTTCGCGACATCACTAATATTGACTTAAAGGGGCACTATAGGCACTAGAACTATATCATCTCATTGAATTTGTTATACTGCCTGGAGTCCCCTGGTGCTGTCCTTTCATTCAGTGGAAAACCATTTGCAAGCAGTTTACCAATAAATGAGGGACCCTAGCTTCCAGTAAGCCCCACCATCACTGGAGGTGTAGCTAAGGCAGAAATTGCACTCTTCCTACTTCTACAAATACAGATTCATACCCGAATGAGCAATGTGATAGACTGAAAGCCAATAATAGCTGCCAATTGCTGCTCAGACTAATGCTTCCTCGTTAGCTCAAGCAGCACAGAGAAGATGGGCTGCTGGGAACTCATATAGCATTAAAAAATGGTTCAAGATTGAATGGAAGGATGTCGCCAAGGGACTACAGACAATGTAGCCACTTCAATAGGATGAAGCAGTTACAGCGTCCCTGTAAACCCCTCCTAAACCCAGCACTAGATCACAGCCTAAGTCCAACACTAAATTGATCCTTTAAATCACATTGTGTTCAAAGGCAGAGTATTACACGAAAATATATTTATAAATCGACACTTGCTGAATTAACCCCAAACCATGTTGCATTAATATACCATTTTTGAAATCAAAGTATAAGGTTCCCTTGAGAAACTGATCCTTTGGAGTACCGAAATGTTGGGGGTTAGAGGATTTGTGTCCTGCCCTGGTAGGCCATTGATGGTAATATTGTGACATATTGATGTATAGATTCCAGCCTTACACTATGTATTTTGCTATTTTTATTCTACTATTGTGTAATTAAAGTATTGATTATATTTTCAGTAGCTCTGGTGTGGTTTTGGTTTTACATTAAAGTGGCACTGTCACAAATTATATTATTGGGGGTGTTATTTTTCTGTACTCTGCCCTTGGGTTTTTACGTCCAAGATGCATTATCTTGCACTTATCCACATTAAAAGTCAGCTGCCACAACTTTTTCTAGTTTACCTAAATCATTTGCCATTTGGCTAATCCCATACCTCTCACTTTCAAAACACTGTACTCCAGTCAAGATGTGCCTTTAGCATTTTAAAGATTCTCACAATGCTTTACTTTTCAATTCTAAATCCTATCCTTAAAGGGCCACTGTAGTAACCAGAACAACTACAGATCAATGTAGTTCTGCTGAGTATATTAAGTCCCTGCAGGCATTTTCATGTAAACATTGCCTTTCAGAGAAAAGGCACTGTTTACACTGCTGCCTAGTGACACCTCCAGTGTCAGTCACTCAGGCGCCCACTGATTTCTACTTATTTATGCGGCGAAGGCAGCTAACATGTTTTTCTTAACACTATAGGGTCAGGAATACAGGTTTGTGTTCCTGACCCTATAGTGTTCCTTTAAGTAGGTAGTTTTCATTACTATTATTTAAAGCAGAACTGCAAATACACCCTCCACAAGGTGACAAATCCACTTCTTTTGTGGCATTTTGGAGGAGACTACATTTCATTACAGATCTGTCTGAAGCTCAATGCAGTAATAGCTGCCAGGAGCCCAAATCACAGTGGCATGTGCAGATCATATGATCCTCAACAGATCATCTTGCATAAGCATGTTTGTCTGACGTGGGGAAAAAAAGTCGTCCATACATTTTCTGTTGTATATTGGCTAATTGCTTTGAAAATTCAACATAGTTTACACACGATTTTAATTAAAATAGAAAATAATTCTCTCTCTCTCTCTCCATAGAGAAAAATTCTGAAGTGTTTGCGGTAAATACCTACTGGCACTATCAAATCACTTCAGACCAATTGGCTGAAGTGATTCCTCTTAGGTTTCCAGCCTCTTATAGCCTACTCCTTAAGACAAAAATATTCCTGCAAATCTCTTATCAAAATAACGGTCACATTCCATGAATGCTTTACATTTCCGCGCCACTATCCCATGAAAACAATCCAAGCCTGCACAGAACATGTCACAAAGCCAAGCTCTTAAAACTATCTGGAAGTGATTACAATGGTTTTGATGCCTTAAAGGAACACTATAGTGTTAGTAATACAAAGCTGTATTTCTAACAGTGTCCTCTGCCCGTCCCCTACCTCTCACATCTCTCCTTCTCTGTGGCAATTAAATTATTAAACCCTTTGAAACACAACGTATTTCAGCTCCGAAGTTTCTTGGCGCTGGCTTCATCTCCTCCAACATCAGCTCCGAGGCGGAACCTAATGCACATGCACAGCAAGCGCATTAGGCCATCCCCATGGGAAAGCATTTAATCAGTGCTTTCCTATGGGGGATTTGAAGACGCTGGATGTCCTCATGCACATTACGAGGACGTCCAGCATCGTTTCACGATGTTAAACAACATGAAACAGCAGGAAGAGTCTGATAGACAGTCACTAGAGAAGTCTTGTCTTAGCCCTGCAATATAAACATTGCAGCTTCTGTGACACTACAATTTTCAGATTACAGGTTTAGGACACCCAATGAGATGAAGTGGTCTGGGTGCCTACAGTGTCCCTTTAATATAAATCCCTATGTAAAACAGTGCACCTGTTTTCATACTTGGATATTTCCCTGCCCAAATACAAGATAAAAATCACTGTTTAGTAGATAAACCCCAAATGAAAGTTTGCGTGCATTTAATTATGAGATTATTATATATATATATATATATATACACATACATACATACATATATATACATATATATATTTTTTTTTTTTATTGAGGGTATATCATTTGCAACTTGCAAGAAACAGAATTTCTCTTCTCTGCTGCCTTTGGAAGACCTCCCCTTCTAACCCCGCCCAGACTTTCTGTTACTGTCCAATCACAGATTTTCCAATGCAGCTCAAATAGAGGTCTTTGCAAGGCAGGGGTTCTGGGCAATTGCTGCCTCTTGGGTTTGGCTACACTGTGATAACCAAGCGAAGAGGTAAGAGCAGATGTTACTTGAAAAAATATGCATAATTAATTGCATGCAAGTTCTTGTTTGAGGTACATATTTTAAACAGTGAGATGTATTCTAGTTGGGGCTGCATGGTACTTTTATCCAGTCAGAATACCCACTGATCAGCCATAACATTGATTACATGATTACAATGGCTGGGATATATTAGGCAGCAAATGAACAGTCAGTTCCAGAATAGGGACTTACTTTGACAAGGGGCAAATAGTGATAGCGAGACAACTGGGTCAGAGCATCTCCATCTCTGTGTGGTGCTCCTGGCATGCAGCGGTTAGTATTTATAAAGCATAGAGCAAGGAAGAACAACCAGTGAGAGTGCCAGTGGCATGTGTGCCCAAGGCTCATTGATGCATGTAAGAAGCGAAGGCTAGCCGGCCTGGTCTGCTCACACAGAAGAGCTCCTGTAGCTAATGTTGCTGAAAAACATTATGCTGGCCACGATAGAGAGATGTCAGAACACACAGTACATCACAGTTTGCAATGTATTGGGCTGCATAGTCGCAGACTGGTCAGAGAGCCTATCATGACCCCTGTCCCGGCCTCAACGGGAGTGTGAGCATCAGAACTGGACCGGAAATATTTAACCCCTTAAGGACACATGACGGAAATATTCCATCATGAGTCCCTTTTATTCCTGAAGTTGTGTCCCTAAGAGGTTAATTATCATTTTTCATTACAAGTGATGTTTATAAATTAGAGTAAACATGTATGAGAGATATATATGTATTTAATTTTTTTTTTGCAAAAAAAATTAAGAGAAACAAGTGAAAACTGCACTTTTTATATCCTATGGGTTTTCTATGGAAATTCAAGCGTGTTTGTTTTGATTTTTTTTTTTTTTCTTTTCAATGCATTCTCTCTATAATGCATTACAAAACCAGATTCAACTCCAAATGTGAGATACATGGTATGCGGTTTATGCTTTTAATCACAGCGTACGATTTTTACATGCCAAATTAGTATTTTTAGCAGATATCCAAGAAATGGACATAAAGGTGCATTTCTGTGTGTTAGCCATTCATAATAAATTCTTTGCATTTCTCTAGGAGATATCTGCAGCCCACAGCTGGTTCCTACCCTTTCATACCACGATTACCTGAACTTGCACAGAATATTAAATATTGTTGCATAAAGACTCTGCCTCAGCTAATGATTTGCAGTTTTTCATCTACACTCTGTTGGCACTATTGATCACAATTTCCAGAGCTATAAAAAACCTGTTAGAGCAACTAAAAAGCCAGTCTTCATAATATCTTCCATCTGGATGCTGCTGAAAAGCCTGCACAGCTCACTGGTTATTTCCTACAATGCAATATACAAATCCCTTTGTGTAAGCAGCACAAAGTTTAGATGCTCAGTGTTACAGCTATGAAGAAGAATGAGAAAGTCATATAAAATCACATTCCCAGCTGGTTAGCACAAAAGGTAGAGTTCAAAAGTTTAAACACCTCATTTTTATTAAAGCTTATGGAAAACTGTAGCCACGTGGAACCTGGAGGCCTCTACAAATAAAAATTAAAAAATAAATAAAAATAAAAAAACATCACAAACAAAAAAATGCCATAGTCACCAAACACTTGGGAGCGTATATGTGTTTGTGTAGTGCGTATATAATGCAGAGTGTGTGTAGTGTGTATATAATGCAGAGTGTGTGTGTGTGTAGTGTGTGTATATAATGCAGAGTGTGTGTGTTTCTGAAGGGATGTAATTTGTGTAAAATGAGGGGAGGGGGGGGAATTTTTATTTCTAATATTTATATGTTTTATTTTTTGTCCCCACTCCCTGCTTGTTACCTGACCAGGGAGGGGGGGGGGCTATGGCATTCCCTGGTGGTCCAGTGGCATGTACAAGCTGTTACTTACCTTCCCAGCAGCTCCCCTGTGTAACTCTTGTGGTCTGCGTGCCGCGCGGAGCGTTGCCATGGTAACCCGTGGCAAAGCTCTGACGGCCGCGGGACTCACGAGATTTACACAGGGAGCTGCTGGGAAGGTAAGTAACAGCTTGTTGCGGGCCCCCCAGGACCGCTGGGCTTGTAATAGGTAGTCCTGTATTATCGGCAATATCGGTATCTATATTGGCCAATACCGATATTGCAGAAAATACAGAATATCCGCCGATAATATCGGTAAAACCGATAATCGGTCGATCCCTACCAAACACATTCTTAAAATCCAAAAATGCTTTGTGTCAAATATTTCATCTAGAGCAGTGCTCCTCAACCCTCTCCTCAAGGCACACCTAACAGTTTAGGAATTACCCGGGTGTGTCCAAGGTGTTTAGAAAAAGAAAATAAGGTGTTTAGTTTTTTGTTTTTGTGGTAATACCCAAATCCTGGACTGCATTTTGTGCATCTGTGATCTAGAGGACCACCACACTTTCTCTGTTCTCCATTCCTGTGAGCTGAATGTATCCCTCCCCCTCCTAAGAGCAGTGTATGTACATTCCTGTTTCAGAGCTACATTTCATTTTCTCTCTTTCTGACCATTTCTATATTTCCACATACTGATCCATAGTTCTATACATCACTGGCTTTTCTCACAATAGAGTTTGCTCATTAACTCTGGTCTTCTCCGTTCTCTGTAGAGACCACCAATTAATTACCTGAGATACAGCTCCAAACATGTTCATTGCTGTAGAAGTCATAGCCTGCATGCGGTGCCTTTTGCTTTTTCCCGTCACACTGTCCCAATCTGGCATGGCATTTAGGTTGACATCAACCTGCTTTAGAGGCATCCTCTTCCTCAAGGACATTCGCAATGTGTTAAGTGAGCTTGAGGAGGGTATCTTCCTAAATTTGTCTGGCTGAGGGCTGTCCTCTAAATTCTCCAGCAGACTGTGGTTTCTCCAGCCAACATTTTGCAAAATGGTCGACATATCTGCACTTCTAGAAAGCCCTGCAATACAACAAGAGTGAAATAAATTGAGTAAGAGTGAAATAAATGACATAACTATCTACAAATTAAACACATGTGATGATGGGGATTATAGGGCAAAATGATATGCCTCCATAAAAGCTTTCAAGCTGGCCTGTCATGTACCCCATTTTCTAGATCATAACAGTATTTCAAAATGCAGAAATGCTTTTTTTTCTTCTCATATTAAACCAGACTCAATGTAAAGTTGTTTTCTTTATCGGACACTTTGCGGAGGCAGGTTGTGCATTTGCTTGGCCTGTGCTTGAATCCACTGTGCCTTAGTGATTGGCATGCAGTCATACCTTGAGAATTGTGGGAGTAAATTGAATAGACTGGTGCTCCTTACCCTCCGCAACGTACAGAGCAGGAAGCAAAACTTGTTTTCCTGGCACTATAGTGTTAATAGGTCCCCCCCACCCTCAGGGTCCCCCTCCCGCTGGGCTCAAGAGGGGTTAGGGGGTTAAACTCTTACCTTTCTCTCCTACCTCTTCTGACATCATCCGCCGAATGCACATGTGCGGCAAGAACCACGCGCACATTTAATCATTTTCTCAATGCTTTCCGATGGACGGCAGCGTCTTCTCACAGTGAAAAATCACAGTGAGAAGCCCGGAAGCGCCTATAGCGGCTGTCAGTGAGACAGCCACAAGAGGCTGGATTAACCCAATTGTAAACATAGTTTCTCTGAAACTGCTATATTTACAGTTGCAGGGTTAACCCTAGATGGACCTGGCACCCAGACCACTTCATTGAGCTGAAGTGGTCTGCTTGCCTATAGTGGTCCTTTAAGATGCACTCACTGAGTCTATGTACGCAAAAGTTACCCAAACAACATGAAATGGAAGATAATGTGCAGTCTTTGCTGTTCGGAAACATCTGCCAAGAGTTGAAACCCCTGACAATTAGACAACTTGAACTTGCAAGAGGCGCGGAATGGAGGCTGGGTGGTGCAAACGTTTAACAATAAGGGCTCAGAGCCAAAATCAAAAGAATGTGACAGTTACAGTCCACACCCAGGATGTAACGCACAAACAAGGTTGCTGAGAATTTTATTAAATTTAAAAAAAAGAAAAGTTCCATTGTTGTTTCCAAGCAGCTTCTTGAAGGCGCTTTATTTTAACTTGCACTAGTCTTCTGAAATACAATTATGAACCGCTCTTTTGTGTCCAGAGAGCAAACTGATGGCAACATTGTTGCACAGTGACCTTGAAATGGCTTCAAGAACTAAAGTATTGTTCAGAATTACAACAGCAAATTCAGCATTCCCGGTGTTTGAACCTTCCATCTGTCACAGAACACAATGGCGAGGTTTAATGATTACACTCCAAATTGATGTGAATTGTAGGCAATAAACTTGTTATTTTTCATATTTTTATTTGCTATTAAAATAATTCGGTGAATATTTTTTCTACAATACTTAAAGCAACTATTAAAAAAAAAAAAAAAAAAATTAAACATTTAGGAATGAAAATAAGTCTTCATTCAATATATGTAGCCAGCAAATGTACATTTAAGACGCAAGAAAAACTAAAATGTGCGCTTTGAGGAGAATATAGATTTCAATCTATGGCTCTCTGCCAAACGTTTTCCGTTATTTGAGAGGCTTGCCTTGTGATACAAATGGCCTAAGCATCTGGAAAACAAGGAAATAAGATGGGCAGCAACATTTCAATGTGGATTCCAGAGTTTTCCGACACACATGTCTTACTCTTGGAATGTAAAGATAAAAACCAAAACAGGACGCGGATTCTGGTAGGTATTAAATGAACCTCCTGTTTAAAAATGTGTGAATATAAAATACAGTAGGCAATTTAAAGCATGTAATGCATTTACACCACATTCTAGCAAAATCATCAGAATGTGTGTCTCACTGCTATAATGCCATGCCACCCCCCGACAACTGCCACTTCTCTAGAAAAGTGAAAGTTCATATTTCCTTAAAGGGACACTATAGTGTCAGAAAAACAAAAAGGTTTTCATGACACTATAGTACCCTGAGGGTGCCCCCACCCTTAAGGTCCCCCTCTTGTGGTTAAAACCCCTTCAGTAGCTCACCTAATTCCAGCGCGGATCTCCCTTACCTCTCCTCCCTCGCCGACGTCACAGGAGCCGAATGCGCATGCGCGGCACTGCCACGCGCGCATTCAAAGTGTCCGTAGGAAAGCATTTTTCAATGCTTTCCTACGGACGCTCTGCGTGATTGAGGCATAATATGCCTCCAGCGTCACAGATGTGCCTCTAGTGGCTGTCCGGAAGACAGCCACTAGAGGCTGGCTTAACCCCAAATGTTAACATAGCAGTTTCTCTGAAACTGCTATGTTTGCATCTGAAGGGTTAAAACCTGAGGGACCTGGCACCCAGACCACTTCATTGAGCTAAAGTGGTCTGGGTGACTATAGTGTCATGATACAAAAATATGCATTTCTTCCAAATGTCTGTTCTCATGCATGCATCCCAATGGCATCCAAGAGCACAGCCATATGTGAGTCAAATTAAAAACTGGATTCTTAACACCATAGTGTCTCTAGTTTCAGAATTCTGTGCTCCTTTCCTCCCCCAAGTCCTTTGTGAATAATTCCAGTGCCGAGGCTCGCAATAAAGCTTCCCCGTAGTAAAGTATTAAATGTGGTATTTGAAGATGTTAGATGTCCTCAAGCAAAGCGTGTTGACATCCAGTGTAAAACTCCATTGGGCACCAGAAAGTGCCTCTAGTGATTGTCTGGAAGACAACCACTAGAGGTTGACTTAAAAAGGACACTATAGTCCCTGCAGGCTCTTCATTGCAAACCAGGGATGTCCAAAAAGGTAGCCTTCAGAATGACAAAGCATCATGGAAGCTGTAGATTTAAAATATCTAGGAATCTACCTTTCGGACACCCTCTTGTAAGCACTGCCTTTTCAGACAGACAGATCAAGTCCTGTGTTGCACAGAGTGCAGGACTTGTGTTCAGCATCTCCACGCTCTGCATAGACATGCTGTACGTTCCACATAGAGATGCATTGATTCAAAGAATCTCTATGACGAGATGCTGACTGGTGCAGCATGGAGTTTTGCAACACAGTTCCTGTAGGAAAGCATTGAATTGGCTGAGATCATAAATACTGATGATCTCAGGGACCAGGTGGAGCCAGGTGCATCAAGACCTGCGCAGCTTGGGCTAAGTTTTTAACCTTTTCAAAGCGAACAGAGGTGGACTGGGGAGCTAAATAGTAAGTTTAACACTACAGCGCAATGGAGACTTAATGACTCATTACTTAGCGGGGAGGCTCAAAAGGTCCAAAATAACACAGTGTATTCAGGATTTTTCCATTTTAATTGCCCGGTGGGAGAGAAGCACACCCTGAGATTGCTGGCCCATAAAGCATATATTAGGGGTCATTTCATAGAAATGGGCTTCCTAAGGAAAACACGACATCTTGCGGAAACCAACAGTGACTTCCCAAAATCCAAAAACAAGCATTCCCAAACACTTTCTAGGCAAATAACTCAAACGTGATCTAAACACCAAGCCCTCCAATTACAATGTTTTGAATATGGCCTTAAGAAACTTTAACAGACTTACTACACACAGGGCAATAGAGCCAGTAAATGTGTGGCATCCCTGCTTAATCAAAAACAAGCACAATCAAATATCTCCGGCATAACGGCTCAAAGCGGCCAGACAAAAATAGTCTATAAATTTGCTGCATTCTACAGCACATTATAAAACAAAGTACGGGGTAGAAGTACACATTCTCTCACCAACACAAATAAACACATTCCTACAGAATGTTCAGCTCCCAAGGTTCACAGACAACAAAATAATTAGAACTCCAGATTATTGGAGAAAAAAAAACTGAATAATAAGGAGAGAGTGTGTCAGGTTGCTCTATAATGACTGGGGGATAACCCCTATAACTTATGCGAACAAAGATGAGAACCACTCATAAAAGAGAGGTGGAACAGAATAAAGTGTCAACCATAACTTTAATAAAAAGAAAGCAACCCATTATTATATCAAAATGAATTAATTGAAATAAAACAACATTTATTGATACGTTAAAATAATAATCATGAGCGTAATATATAAAAATCCTATCTGCTATAACGTCAAAAGAATCTGTATAATGTAGAAACTACAGAAATAGTTCCAATGTTGCTGCCTAAGAGATATCAAGTTCGGAAGAAGAATAAATACAGAGAAAAAACAAAAATATCTAATGTTAGGATACAAATTAGCAAAGAGGGTACAGAAAGGAAAACAAAGCAGTAGTATTTCTATTGTGTCTTCGAGGGCACCCCTAAGAAATCTAAAACTTCCCCTGACTATTATACTAGATTATGACGATAGAAATAGAAAAACGAAAAATAAAATGAAAAATATAAAATAAAATCAAAATTGAAGTATGGGGTGGCTGATCAATATAATCAAAAGTAAAGCTGCAGCATATTTCCTAAATCCAGAGACACTCAGAAACAACTCTCCCGACGTGCATTTCATCACTAACTGGCTCTTCTAGGGGACAGTTGTGTATGAGAGTGGCTTTCATCTTTGTTCTCAGAACTCCAGATTAACTTTAGACAAGACTTAAAGGTTATCCGCTCTCTTTCAAAATTGAAAGCAGCCAGATGAGTTAACGAATATCTACTATTCCACGTTTGCCAACTTGCTGGCGCCAAGTATTGGAGCTGTTTAACTACTTCCACAACATGGGCAGAATGCTGGCGGCAAACATTATTACTTTTCCAAAACACTGGTAAACCCGTTGTGTTTTGCGCAAATTTTCACCCCTTCTCCCTTTTAAACAATCTATTCAAAAATGTAAGTAGCGTGACTACACACGAAAGGTTTAAAAAGTATGGTAGAAATTATTCACAAGCAAAAAAAATCCCTAGTGATCTTTTCACGCACGCCTCAACTGGCTATACATGACCCATATATTTTAGGCCTCCCACCCTCTTCCAGGCTTTATTGAGTCTATATTCAACCCCCTCTGACAAAGTATTTAACTCAGGGTTTGTGTCACAATTACGAATGGGATGGCCAGGGATGCTCTCTCACACCTTTGATTTGTGTGCTGATTTAGGAGCCTCTAATACATGCGAGTAAAGCCCAACAACTGACCTGCATAAGCAGTCCTTATTCGCGGATGATATTTTGTTGATACCAGCAGAACCAAAAAGGTCTATACCCGTTGTACTTCAACTCATCAAGCAGTATGGAAAAATATCATTATATCAAATATCACACAGCACAAATAAAACTCTGGTACTACAGATTAGTGATGTCCCGAACTGTTCGTGAACGGTTCGCCGGACGCCAGTCAGCTGACACATTCCAGCCAATCAGCAGCAGACAGGGCCGCCATCAGAAATTTTGGGGCCCCTGACAAAGCACAAGGTCTGGGCCCCCTCCCTCCCGGGCCCGCCCACGCCCTACCTGATCCGCTGACAATGATGCAGGACTGAATGTGGTGTGTATAGTAGAAGTGAATTAGAATATGTGTAATGGATGTAGTGTTTGTGTGTATTAGATACTGTTTGTACAGTGAATGCAGAGTGTGTGTTTGTGTAGCGGATGCAGTGTGTATAGTGAACGCAGAGTGTGTTTGAGTAGTGGATATAGTGTGTGTACAGTGATGTAGTGTGTGTTTGTGTAGTGGATGTAGTGTTTGTATGTACTAGATGAAATGTGTTTAGTGGGTGCAGTGTCTGTAGTGGATGTAGTGCGTGTATTAGACGCAGTGTCTGTGTATAGTGAATGCAGAGTGTTTCAATGTGTAGTGGATGTAGTGTGTGTACTGTGAATACAGGATGTTTGTGTAGTGGATGCTGTGTGTACAGTTAATGCAGAGTGTATGTTAGTGTAGTGAATGCAGAGTGTGTGTCAGTATAGTGAATCCAGAGTGTGTGCATAGTTTAGCGAATGCAGAGTGTGTTAGTGTGCAATGAATGCAGAGTGTGTGTTAGTGTGTAGTGAATGCAGAGTGTGTGTTAGTGTGTAGTGAATGCAGAGTGTGTGTTAGTGTGTAGTGAATGCAGAGTGTGTCAGTGTAATGAATGTAGTGTGTGTTAGTGCAGTGAATGCAGAGTGTGTGTGTTAATGTGTAGCGAATGCAGAGTGTGTGTGTTAATGTGTAGCGAATGCAGAGTGTGTGTGTTAATGTGTAGCGAATGCAGAGTGTGTTAATGTGTAGCGAATGCAGAGTGTGTTAATGTGTAGCGAATGCAGAGTGTGTTAATGTGTAGCGAATGCAGAGTGTGTTGTGTTAGTGTATGCAGTGTGTGTGTGTGTAAATGTGCAATCTGGGGGGGGAGGGGGAGGAAGGGGCATTTTAACATAAATTTTTAATTAATTTAATTAAAATGTTTCTCCCTCTTTACCTGTATCCAGGGAGGGAGGAGATTCCATCTGTGGTGGCCCGGTGGCATGGGGGTCCCCCCGGCTCCCTGTTACCGTCCGCAGAGGGGGCCCAGGCAGCACACAGCTTCTCCTCTTATAATAACTCTCGCGAGACCCACAGAGCGTTGCCATGGTAAGCGGGTCTCGCAAGAGTTATTAGAAGAAAGAAGAGAAGAGGAGAAGCTGTGTGCTGCCTGGGCCCCCTCTGCGGTAATAGGGAGCCCGGGGCCGCACACATAGATAGCGATATTCGCTATGTGTGCAGAAAAAGAAAGTGGGGCCCAGGACTGCCAGAGCAGTCCGGGCCCTTGACAACAGTCATGGTTGTCACCCCCTGATGGCGGCCCTGGCAGCAGATCCTCCCACCACCTGGACAGCATCCATTTTGAAGCTGCATTCTTAGTGAGCTGTCCAGGAGGTGGGAGGGTCTGCTGCTGATTGGCTGGAATGTGTCAGCTGACTGGAGTCTGTGCGAACAGTTCGCCCAATCACTACTACAGATGTTACATTATGATATCCCAAATACGAAGTTTGATTTTGAATGGAGGTCACAACGGGTAACACATTGCTGATACAGGAAACCTATGCTAAACTAGTGACCACCATCATTTCTTAACTGGAAAAGCTGCAATCCCTGGAGAGAGTGTGGATAAGTAAAAATAATGCAGTCAAGATGTCCATCCACCCTATCATATTTTATCTATTTAGGACTATACTCCATCCATCCCTCTTTACATTTTAAAAAGATACCATAATTAAAGCCTTCATCTGGAAAAAGACAACCTAGGGTACACCAGACTGTAACATGCTCCTTGTCTAGGGCAGGTGGACCTGGTGTCCCAGACATTAAATCTTCAACTAGTCTTCCTTACTATCCCAATCCACACTATTTGTAAATATTCCCAATCCCCATTATGGGTGCAACTAAAAAATGCATATATAAAGCCCTCGTATGTCACTCAACTAATGTGGATCCTGGGTACACAATTAGTACATCTGGGGTCCATATTACCCATTACTAGACATTAAACACACTGGCGCAGATAACTACCCAAACTGATCCCCAGTGCCCCCCGCATAACTTAACACGGAACCTAACCATTACTAGATGAGTCTCTACAGGTGTAGTCCAATTAGAGTCACCAGCGGACATAATCCCTTTCCCAACACTACAGGAAATTCTCTAGATCCTAATGGATTCTAGGTCACCTAAATGATGCGCACGTCCTCACCTTCTGTATTAGAACTAGGACATCCAGCATCAGTGAAATCCCCATAGGAAAGCATTGAGGTGCTGCTTTCCTAATGGTGGGGGAGGGAGTGAGAGGTTGATGTGTGTGTTTGTTTTTATTATTATTATTATTATTATTATTATTTTTGTTGGGGGACTCAGTACTCTTGAATCTAAGCTAATTAAAATCCAAACTGGAAAACAGGAAACAATAGCTGGTCTGGAAAATAAATCCCCATCTCCGGTAGTCACATCTTGGCTATTTTAGCCTCAATTTAACAAATCAGAATTTAGCTTGCAAATAAATAAATCAGAGTTTAGTGAACAACATTAAATTACTATGTCCATTCTAATGTGCACTGCACACAGCCTGTCCTAAGGATGTAAAACGACAAACTGAACTCTGTATCTAAATCAAGTATTTGGAATGCTGACAATAGTAATACAAATCTCTCAATCTGTGATCGTTATATTTCGCACATTGCTTTATAACAATGGCTATCAGTAACCCACACAGCAGGCAAGATGAGGCAGTCCAGATGCTGCTGCTATAACTAATATACATTAATCCAGTTGCAGAATCCCATCCTCTTATTAATAGAACGTCTGATTACTCACCCGTTCTCAATGGATTCCAAACTTGTTCTTTTCAAATCCTGTTTGAATTCTGCTACCAAATCTCCAGAACGAGCACGCAGGTAGGGGGAGGGAGGCTGCAAAATATCCTGAACGGTCAATAAATAATCTCAATTTATCTATTTTGCACATAAAAGAGAGCAGACCTGATAAGAAAAACGCAGACTTTCTTTGTTGTTTATTGCAAGTGAATGCCTGCTTTATGCAGGAGAAAGAGTGAAGGTTTTTTTTTTTTGTAGATGGGGAGAGAGGCATGGATTATTTACTAACCTTTCAGGACTACTAGCAGCAGCTTTCAGCCTCCTTGCTCGTTCCCGAAAGATGTGGTGGGTAATTTTTTCAGGGAACCAACATGATTGGCTGATTGGCCTGCGCCTGGTGACTTCCCAAGAAGCCCTCATCCCGCCTGCTCCTTAACCCATTCGGTGCTGCGGCACAGGCGACATACAGTTTTGGGAGCGATAGGGTTAATTAGGGAGGAAGTGCTGTCTGTAAAATAGAGACGTAACGCTGTGCTGGGTGAGCTGCAGTCTGCCTTCCAGTGCCTGTGGTTAAACATTAGTGTGACTTTGATTTTTTTGTCCTTTTTTTCCCCTGAATATTGTAAAGGAATTTTTTCCATTTATAGATCTGGTTGTATATTTTGTTTTTCTGTTCCCTAACAGTGTTCTGGATTTCAAACAGACATTTGGGACAAATATCTACAGCCTATTATGTAAAAAAAAAAAAAAGCAGAAAGCATATCTGACAGGGATCTGATTGTTATTAATATTTCTTAGACGTGCAATTTGTTCTGAATGTACAGTTGGACGAATTTCGTGCAGTTAGTACATTCAGATGCTTACGAATGTCTGAAGTTCGGAAGAACTGAACGACATTGGTCTGAAATGCCGAAGTGCTTCGGATTTCTGAAAAGTGGCAAAACAAGAGGGAGGGAAAAATTATGTGAATAATGACAAAAATCTTGACCAATAAGCTAATTCCTGGTACTGGGAGCCCTATAGATGTGTAAGTGGTTGTGGTGGAAGTCTGGGCTATGGGAGCCCTATAGATGTGTAAGTGGTTGTGGTGGCAGTCTGTGCACTGGGAACCCTATAGATGTGTAAGTGGTTGTGGTAGCAATCCTTGCCAAGATTGCCACCACAACCACTTACACATCTATAGGGCTCCCAGTGTCAGGACTGCCACCACAACCACTTACTAGACATGTGTAATTCATTTCATGCTTTTCAAATGCTTACAAATGTCCGAAGTTCTGAATCGCAGAAGTTCGGTAGTGCTCAACCAAACCGAATGCCATTGGTCCGAATTGTTGAAGCAGACATTTGTTTACTTACCAAAACAGCAAATACAGTAGCAAGCTTTGCTGTTCCACTGTTATTTCACATCCTGTCTCCCGAGCCTTCCTGATTTGAGCAAAGATGTAAAGCAGCACTGTCACTGTCATCTGAAAAATTAGTATTTTACAAAGATAGAATATTTATTAAATATTCATATTGACTGTGTTGAAATTTCACTGAAATTCCAACCCAGTCAAGAGATAAAGTAAAGACTACTTTGTGTCTGTATATTTCCTATGCCTGACACTTCTAGACCCTGGGCAGACCTACCGCTGTCTAGAAGTGTAAATCCTCCCAGTCTTCACCTGTGATGGCTGCAGGGAATTGGCTTTATCTATGGAGTAATCCTCCTTGCATGCACAAGAATTCAGTAGTGACTGCTCCTGGAGCTGAAGAGGACCTGACAGAAGAAAATGGTGGCACCTGCGAAAAATCAAGTTCAGGGAAGTAGAACTCAATTTTGCCTGCCCCCCCAGCCATCAAATCCCCAGCGATGACGTCACTGTAGGGGGTATTTACAAATTCTGCCAAATTCCTATTCTGTGACAGTGCCGATTTAACTCTGCTTACACCATATTCTAGCAATAGGCAGTTAAATGGCTGTAGCAGCGGTCACTTTGAGCACTGGATATAGTGCATCTGTCAATCTGAGGCCACAAAATAGCCCCAGCTGACAGGGGAAAATTGGTATCCATTATCTCCTGCTGTGTGCAGGGTTGTAGTAAATAGGGAATGACTTCAATGCTTATTTAAAGAGCTGTATACAGCACTCACTTTGTGTGTTGCATACAGGGCCGGCCTTAGGGGTGTGCGAGCTGTGCGGCCGCACAGGGCACCATGGGAGCAGGGGGCAACATGCGGCCGACACAGCTTGAATTCACACATGGGCCTAAATGCATATTTTTATCTGAATTAAATACCCATCACACACGGCCAATAAACCCAGCACAAATATCACATACAACCAATACACGCATATCACACACAGTTAATAACACAGTTAGTACACCCATTACAAATATCACACACAGCCAACACATAGCATACATATCACAACCCAGTCATCACACCTATCACATACACAGACAACACAAACATTACATCATATTATAGTGAGATGTATTACAGTGGAGCTCTGGTATATAAAATGCACATTACTCTGTGTTTTGTAGTTAGGGAGCTCGGTGGTACACTAATAGGAACATTAGAGTTGTATTGCTGTGTAGTGTATGATCATGTCACAAAGCTCCACATTACCAGGAGTTTTTTTGTTGTGGAGCTCTGTGATAAATGGAGAAGCAGCGCATTACTACAAATTTTTATTCCAAAGAGGTCAAGGTAAATAAGTATAATCCAGAGCTCCAAAGCAAAACCACTCACAGTATTATGTGACATACTTAGTCTGCTCCTCTGTAATGTAGGGGAGGCAGTCTTTTACTTCTGGCCTGCAGACCATAAGTAGCGGTCTTCCTAGCTCGGGATAATCAGACCGCTGCAGCAGATTACCAGAGGACACTGCAAGTCCCTGAGCTTGTGAGACAGTTACGCATGGTCTGTACCCAGTGGAGGGGCAGATTAGATTCAGGTCAGCATGCCCCTCTCCCAACTAGGTAATAACAGGAAAGGGGAATGAATATTTGTTTTAAATCATTAATTTAATAAATCCCCTATACAATTACTACACCTATACGCACACACTATACAGCCGGCCCTGGTTGCATATAGCTCATCTGTCGGTTTTAGACCATCCTAACGCCATTAAAATCCAATCTGTGAAGGACTGCATGTATCAACGTCAGCAAGGGGTTAACACTTACATCTGTTGCCGTAGCAGCAGAGTAAATGCTTAAAAAAAAGTTTACTGGGTTGAGAGAATGAGTAGCTACTATTTCCATAAAAGTGACAGCTCTGCTTCAAGTTTTAATAAATTATTAAAACTTCAGAAAAAAAAAAAAAGAAAAAACTTTTTCACTTACATTCTGTTACAACATCGACATTCGACATTGTGACAGCCAAACTGTTTAGCGCATAGAAGTCTTCGTTTTCAGTACATACAATATTTCTAATTTAATGTCAATCTTAAGTGAAGGTCATGGATATTAACTGAGCTCAGAATGGATGCTGTGTTCCAGAGAAAAAGAATGTAAAGTATGTAAAGATGAAATGTTTCAGATTCCTCACTGAGGAGAAATGGGCCATTGCAACCTTCATAAAGAATAAACATAAATGTCTTAGAATTTCATCCAAAAATAATAAATTACCTTACAGATTTAACTCTTTCACTGCAAGCATTCCATTGACAGACCAGTGGAGAAACCCAAAAGCAGGGCATGCAGGGTGGGCACCCAGTGGGACCCAGGTAAGTTTTCAAACAATATTAAAATTGTTTGGCAGATTTACTAGGTGAGCACCAGGGCACGTCTGGCACCATAAGAACTACTGTAGTGCCAAATGCTAAAACTATAAAAGGAAGTGTACAAAAGACATAGCTAATTATTTACGCAAAATGCTATAAAATGCATTGGTTGCTGCCCAGAGTATCCATTTAAAGGGACACTATAGTCACCCAGACCACTTCAGCTCAATGAAGTGGTCTGGGTGCCAGGTCCCTCAGGTTTTAACCCTTCAGATGCAAACATTGACATTTGGGGTTAATCCAGCCTGTAGTGGCTGTCTTCCGGACAGCCACTAGAGCCGCATCTGCGACGTTGGAGGCACATTTCACCTCCATCTCGCCGAGCGTCCATAGGAAAGCATTGAGAAATGCTTTTCTATGGACACTTTGAACGTGCGCGCAACACTTGCCGTGCATGCATATTTGGCTCCGGTGACGTCGGAGGAGAGGTCACCAGCGCTGAGGGAGCCTGGCGCTGGAATAAGGTAAGCTGCTGAAGGGGTTTTAACCCCTTCAGTGCCACGGGAGGGGGACCCCGAGGGTGGGGGCACTCTCAGGGCACTATAGTGTCAGGAAAACTGCTTTGTTTTCCTGACACTACAGTGATCCTTTAATGTCTATATATTAGAGGCATATTAACAGAGTCTGCATCAAGGTAACTAACATTTGAAGACTTTCAGGTGCGTTTTAACTGAACTCTGGTGTTAGCAAGCACTTAGCAAAGTCACAACTACAAAGCAGCATATAGCACTGAACAGTTGATTCTAGATAATTCCCAGTTGATTTCACCATGGCCAGATTATTCTTCAGATTGATGTTAGCAATTTTCATTTCATTTACCAATAAACTTAGCATAATACTCAAGATCTCTGCTGATTAAATCTTGTTGAACACCTAGGGATGTAATAGGTGACATTTAATTTCTCAAACTCTCAAATAAGAAAATGAATGGGCAAAAAAAGCATTTCAAGTGTACTTAATTTCATACAATTTGCAAGGAACTATATCCTTGCAAACAGGAAAATTAAAGAAATGTAAGGGACACTCTGAACCCCTAAAGGAGTTTAGTTTGCTTTAGTGCTTTTCAGTGATTTTTTTATTTTAGAAAAAAAAGTGCATTTTATAAATGAACCTTTTTTCACCTCACTAGAAGTTAATCAGACAACCATGAAACCAGGAAAATCAAAGAAATGTAAGGGACACTGAGCCCCTAAAGGAGTTTAGATTGCTTTAGTGCTTTTTATTTTACAAAAAGTGCATTTTCAAAATAAATTGTCACTTTTATAAATTAACTTTGTTGCACCTTGCTATCTGTCAGACAACCGGTCCTGTTACTTCCTGATTTGGTGACCTCAGTAATTGCCCATAGAACCTGCCTTGAACTTGTCGTTCACTGGATTGGAAAGTCTGTGATTGGACAGTCACAGGAAGCCTGGGCTCCATTCACAGCTGTTCCAGACAATTATACTTTATTCCACCACCCAAGGCAAGATTGTAGTGAAGGAACAGTAATGATCTGTGTTAAATCATCCTTAAACCACAGGCCATTGAATGCGTAGCTGCCAGCATCTCAATAGATCTTCAGGAGATGGGACGAGCTTCCTATAAGAACTCAGACCTTTTGACTGGTTTAATTCTTGAACACCCCATATGGCTTATATTGGGATATTTAAACACATGGATTGGTGACACCCTACCCCGGACCTTCTCAGCTTAATGAGTGCACTCGACTTCATACAAATCGTGGCTGCTTCCACCCACAGAAACGGTCATACACTTAATCTAGTGTTCCAGTCTGGTATAGAAGTGTCACCAGTAACTGTAAATCTAATTGTTTGGTTAGACAACCACTCCATACACTTCTCCATTTTATCACAATCCACTAGACCCAAGCCTCAGAACTGAGTCAAGCACCGCTCATTAAAAGGGGTGACGCAATTAAATGTAACATCACATTTGGATCTAAGTGAATTAATAAGCACTTGTAAAGACCACAGTTCCTTAATCCAACTCTACAACAATACCACAATTTTGGAAAAAAATTGCATCAACACGCATACGCACTGTCAAAACACAACAAGGCAACAAGGTTGATAGCACCATCAGAAAAATGAGGAGAACAGGCCATAAACTCAAAAGTAGGTGACACAAAACACAGGATAGAGATGATAAAACCGTTCTTACCAAACATCTCAATGAATACCAACTAAAGACAACTCAGAAAAATATCTGCATTCCTGTCACGCGAAATTACACTCACCTAGAATAGACCCTGGCAACTGTTTTGCACAGTAGAAAGGTTCTGCAAACCATCATTTTCTCAGGATAAAAGTGAAGAATTTGAAATCTTCTTTCAGGGCCGGACTGGGAAGAAAATTCGTCCCGGGCATTTTTGAATTACAGCGGCCCACTAAAAAGGGGGCGGGGCCAGATAGGGTGTGTTTTGTCATCACCAATGACAAGCACGCCCCATCACAAAGTGAGCATGTTGGTTCAATGCTCTTCCAGGGTAGACCATGCACAGAGCTCTGCTGGAGAGCTCTGACATGAGAAAAATACCCTGTATTTGTTCTGCACAGCGCAAGCAAATTTAATAACATGCTTGCACTGTGTTTGCTTGAAATTTGTCTCTGGTGTCTCCATAGTTGGGATACCAGGAGACAAATGCCAGGAAAGCATATTGCGCAGTGTGTGTGAGGGTGCTCTGTGTGTGTGTAAGGGGTGTAGTGTGTGTGAGACAGGGGTGCAGGGTGTGTGTGAGTGATGGCTGCTGTGTTTGCGTGAGGGTGCTATGGGGGTAAGGGTGCTGTGTGTGTGATGGGTGCAGTGTGTGTGAGTGGGTGCTGTGTTTGCACGAGGGTGCTATGTGCATGTGAGGAAGCTGTGTGTGAGGGTGCAGTGTATGCACGTGAGGAAATTGAGTGTCAGGGGTGCAGTGTGTGTGAGTGATGGTGTGTGATGTGCGTGTCAGGGGTGCAGTGTGTGTGAGGGTGCTGTGAGTGTCAGGGGTGCAGTGTGTGTGCTGTGTGTGTCAGGGGTGCAGTGTGTGTGTGTGAGGGTGCTGTGAGTGTTAGGGGTGCATTTTGAGTGTGCTGTGAGTGTCAGACGTGCAGTGTGTGAGTGAGGGTGCTGTGAGTGTCAGGGGTGCAGTGTGTGTGATGTGTGTGTCAGTGGTACAGTGTGTGTGTGAGGGTGCTGTGAGTGTCAGGGGTGCAGTGTGTGTGCTGTGCGTGTCGGGGGCAGTGTGTGTGTGTGTGAGGGTTCTGTGAGTGTTAGGGATGCATTTTGTGTGTGCTGTGAGTGTCAGGGGAGCAGTGTGTGTGCTGTGTGTGTGAGGGTGCTGTGAGTGTTAGGGGTGCATTTTCTTTGTGCTGTGTCAGACGTGCAGTGGGTGTGAGGGTGCTGTGCGTGTCGAGGTGCAGTGAGTGTTAGAGGTGCATTTTGTGTGTGCTGTGAGGGTGCTGTGAGTGTTAGGGGTGCAGTGTGTGTGTGTGAGGGTGCTGTGAGTGTCAGGGGTGCAGTGTGTGTGCTGTGAGTGTTAGGGGTGCAGTATGTGTGCTGTGAGGGTCAGACGTGCAGTGTGTGTGTGTGAGGGTGCTGTGAGTGTTAGCAGTGTGTGTGTGTGAGGGTGCTGTGAGTGTCAGGGAGGCAGTGTGTGTGTGACGGTGCTGCAAGTGTCAGGGGTGCAGTGTGTGTGTGAGGGTGCTGTGAGTGTCAGGGGTGCAGTGTGTGTGCTGTGAGTGTCAGGGGTGCAGTGTGTGTGAGTGTGTGTGCTGTGAGTGTCAGGGGTGCAGTGTGTGTGCTGTGAGTGTCAGGGGTGCAGTGTGTGTGAGTGTGTGTGCTGTGAGTGTCAGGGGTGCAGTGTGTGTGAGTGAGGGTGCTGTGACATGAGTGATTATATCCCCCCTCCCTGCTTACCTTTAGCCTGCGAGGGGGGGGGAACCTGCTGCTGCTGCCACCATCCATCCCTGGTGGTCCTAGTGGTGAGTGAACTCTAGCCTGTTGGGCTAGAGTTCACTCTCGCGAGACCCGGATCATTGCCATGGCAACGCTCCGAATCTCGCAAGAGGAACCCGGCGGAGGTGTAAGTTAAAGCTCCGCCGGGGTTCCTCTGCTGGCAGGCTGGCTCCCTCCCTCTCTCCCCCGGCGGCCGCAGCATACTCTATTTGGGCCGGTGAGGGAGATCTCTGATCTCCCCACTGGCCCGCTGTAGGCTACTGCAGGGCCGGCGTTCAGATAGCGCCGGCCCTGCAAAGACCGGCAGGGGAGATCCTGTGATCTCCCTGCCGGCCTCGGCCCCACGGCCACCGTGGCCCACCGGGCATTTGCCCGGTGTGCCCGATGGCCAGTCCGGGCCTGTCTTCTTTACAGAAAAGATTTCCTCCATCTGAGATTCTATAGCAGCAGGCCAACCAGTTATACACCAGAACCACTACAGTGTAATGCCAGATTGCCCCAGTTTATGGTCTACATTTATAAATGTGGATATAGAAGTTAAAAGAACCATGCAACAATTGCGCCCCACAACGTGTGACTTAGACCCTGCTCCAGCTGATCTTATTTCCTTGTGCATTGAAACTCACCCTAGCCCTCACAAAAATAGTACATTGTTCACTAACTTGAAACTTCTTGGATCCTCTAAAAGTAGCAGTGATAAAACCCCTCCTAAAGAAAACTTCACTAGAACCAGACTGCATGGCAAATTACAAACCAGTATGCAATATTCCAATTCTGGGGAAGTTATAAGATCTTTGATATTCCAGTCAAGTTTGCGATGTCGACACAGCAGAGTACTTAATGATCTCATAATGGCGAGAGACAAAGGTGATTACCCCATCCTAAACCTCTTGGATCTCTCAGCTGCATTTGACACCATTAACCATATGATTTTATAGAGTGTTTGCAGCACATCTGGGGTCTAGGAGGAACAGTTCCTAACTGGCTTAAATCTTTCCTTAATGGTAGAACACAGAGTAACGTCAGGATCAAACTCGTTCGCACGAAAAGAATTGGTCTGCACAGTTCCACAAGGATCTATCTTGTTTCCCATGCTACTCGCAATTTACATGCTACCACTGGGGGACATCATTAGGCGACATGGCCTAAGGTATTTTTGCTATGTCGAGGACACACAGGTTTAATTCTCTTTTGGTCGAGATACTAAATACCCAACATGCCTCATCAATTGTTTAGCATAACTCAGAGTGGATGAATGCAAGTTGGTTAAAAGTGAACCTGGAAAAAACAGAGGTACTTGTGGTGAGAGGACCCTGGGCAGCAAACATACCTCATGATAACCTAACTGGCCTGGAACTTGGAGGCTCTGAACTCCTACGTTCAACAAAGGTAAGAAACCTCGGATTGTTGATTGATTCTGGAATATCATTTAAACACCATATTTCCTCCATAATAAAATATGCCTACATTTATCCAAGAAACATAACCAGGGTACAACACTTAAGATGTTATACCAACATTAACCCATGAATTTGTGTCCTCTCGTCTAGACTACTGTAATGCACTTTACTTTGGCCTCACATAAAACGAACTCAATCGTCTACAGGTAGTACAAAATGCAGCACGTCACATAACACCTCTTCTTCGCTCCTTGCAATGGCTTCCAATTAAATGGCGAACATATTTTAAAGTTGGCCTGCTGACCTTTAGAGCCTTAAACAATCAAGGCCCAAAATGAAACCTGAAAGAACTAGTAAACACTGTATATTCCATCCCGCTCACTTTGGTCAGCCAAAAAATCCCTCCTGTTGGTGCCCAGAATAAACTCAAGGTTCCCGGCCATTCCCCCACGCTGCCCCCATTGTCTGAAACTCTTTACCTTGCTCAGAGAGGCGCCACCGTTACAGTTGTTTTTAAAAAGACCCATCTTTTTTATCAGGCATTGAGTCAGTCCATCTGACTATCAGAAACTCTTAAATTGGTATCTTTTTCCCACATTTGTAAAGGGAGAAAAGAATAATAATAATAATAAAAATAATAAATAATAAATAAATAATAATAATATTTTGTTTGGACAGTGGAGTGTCCCTTTAAAAACAAAAACCACAAATGAGAAAAAAAGCACGTCGATAGCCCACAAATTAATTTCTGAGAAGGGCTCTGTTCATTTACATTACTGCCAGTGCTTTTAAATGTATCAATATTTTTTCAATGCTATATGCATTCTGGAATGTGTTTCTGCTACTGTGGCTTTGCTATATTTCGTGTCTTTAGTTTGCTAGTCCAAATCATCACTGAGACTGCTCCTGAATTTGTCTTAGCAATTGGGTCCAGGAAGAATTAATTTACAATGGGAACAGTTTAAAAAATGTAAAAAAACTAATTTGCCTTAGCTATACATTTTATATTGAGTCATGTAACTTTTTGCTAGTGAAGTTATATGTTTTAAATATCCAAATGATTTGTAATAATAATAATAAAAAAAAAAGAATAGTTATATATTTAGATACATTATAATGTTCTCAAAAGGAATCAAGCACCAACTGCCCTCAATTTTAGATCAAATTGATAACAAGTAAATGCTATCATTACCCAACTCAATGTATCGTCTTTTATGGACATCGTTGTTGACTGTCGTAGGAATAAAACCTAGGTCTAACCTACCAAATTGGCTCTCGTAAATGTCGATTTTTTGGGAATGGCTGCTTTCTTTTTCCAGTTTAAATAAATGTTTGAACCTTCATTAGTACTTGTCAATTCAGTGACTAACTGTAGTGAATTTTGTTGCCTTAAGTCACTAATACTTGTAATAGCAGTGCAAAGGATCAAAGATATTAAACTACAATTACATGTAATGAACAACAGAGGGAGACCCTTGCATGGTACATAAAGCTCATCTGATATTTTCTTTAGGAAACATATATTTCTTTGGGAATGCTTATTACCTTCATATAGCTCAATGTTCCTGAATATTGTCACTATTATTCTCAAAATAATCATGGTAAATATTAAATTGTTTTGCTGGCATCCTCAAATCATCATTAGGCTTGGACTGCTAGCAATGTTACCAAAGTTTAATCACTGTTGATGTACCACTCACAATATATTTTATAGCTAATAGGAAACTGTGATATAGATATAGATATAGATATAAAAAAAGGAAAAAAATCCCCTGCACTCACGCTTTAACTTCTTCAATGCAAGAAATAGCCTGGGCTCCAAATACATAAATCCAGAGTAGAATGGTTGCTCACCAGTCTTAAAATATAAATAAATACTTTATTAAAACCGTTGTCTTATTGTTGACCCTGAGGAAAGTCCAGGGCAGGGACTGAAACATTAGTCGTTTTTAAATTGATTTAATAAAGTATTGATATTTTAAGACCGGTGAGCAGCCATTCTACTTTGGAGAGATATAGATATAGATATATACACAGATACACACACACAGTTGCAAGAAAAAGTATGTGAACCCTTTGGAATGATATGGATTTCTGCACAAATTGGTCATAAAATGTGATCTGATAATCTATAAATCCAGAGTAGAATGGCTGCTCACGTTCAGCGTCTCCACACTCTGCATGGAGGTGCTAAATGTTCCCCACAGGGATACACTGATTCAATGTTTTTTTAATGAGGAGATGTTGATTGGAACAGTGCAATGTTTTGTCGTGCATGCACAATAGTCTCCCATTGCTTTCCTATGAGAAATAATTTCATTGGCTGAGGTCATCAAGGCTGGCGCAGGTGAGAGAAAAGGTAAGTTTTAAAGGTTACTGCACAGAGTGACGGGCTGGGTACCTAAACAGCAGTTCATGCACTATATGGTTAGAAATACATGTTTGTATTCTTGATACTATAGTATTTCTTTAATTATGATTTTTTTATACTGAGGGTATATCTAAAAAGAGCTTGCAATAGTTGCATATCTATTGTCTGAAACCTTTGCAAGAGTTGCCAGACTTTCTGTGGCTGTCCAATCACAGACTTCCCAATGCAGCTCTATGTGAAGTCTTTGCAAGGCAGATGCTCTGAGCAATTGCTGCCTCTTGATTTGTACTTCACTAAGCTAACCAAACCAGGAAGTAACAGCTGGGGGGGTGGGGGGGAGGAGGGTGGTGGTGTAACCACGTTAATTTATAAAGGTGACAATTTCTTTTTAAATCTACACTTTTTGTAAAATGAAAAAAATAGGATGCCCTCTTCACATGTAAATAACTTCAGTAGCTGATCCGGAAGCACAAATTTATTAAAATTTGTTTCTGGCTCAGCTATTTTGACTTTAAATATAAATTATCTTTAAATTCACTTTCAAATTCTCACTTAAGTGAATAACCCTATGTGAACTGTCTCTGTTTACATTTTGTAGTCTTCATACTCCTACTTTTTTCAGATGTAGCTGTTTTATTAAATAACTCTGTGAATTTGTGCCCAGTGCTTCTCACTAGAGGTAGGGAATTCCGATAGTGTTTAAAACTCTTAATTTAGAAAACAGAAAGCGTTCTGCATGGTGGGAATTAATGTTTTGCCTGCATCTGCTGGGTTTGTTGGTACTTTTTAACCCCTTCGCGACGTGGACGGTTCAGGACCGTCTTCGGTATTTTACCGTTGAGGACCGGTGACGGTCCTGAACTGTCACAACGGTCATATGTACTTACTCGATCGCCGTCGTTCCCCCGACAGCGATCAGCGGTGCTCCAGGTGTGGGGAGACTGCCTGCAGTCCAGGCAGTCTCCCCGCGGCGAATTAGGACCCCGGGGGCCATGTGATCGCTCAACAGAGCGGTCACATGGTCACAATAGGTGTCCTAGTGTCTGCCTGCAGTGGGACTGTCTGTGCTGACAGGCAGTCTCCCTGCAAGTGTAAAATCAAAAAAATTTATGTTAATAAAAAAAAAAATCTAATTATATTATATATATATATATATATAGTCATACTAAGTGTATTTTTATATTAATATATACGTATATTAATATAAAAATACACTTATAATTAAATTACACACGTATAATATATAATAAGTAGATATATTGTGTATATATATTATAAAATACAAATAAGTAAATTAAAAAATTTAAAAATAATACAAATTAACAAAAATTATATATCTATATGAAATTTTATTCTAACAGTATTTTGATATTAATATATATATATATATATATATATCAAAATACACTTAGAATGAAATTGTATATATAAATAAAAATATGAAATATACATATGTCCATGTACAAAATTACATAAATAATTATATAAATATACACGTGGACTTTAAATATAGAAATATGCATATATATTTAAATTCTACATGTGTATTTATGTAATATTTTTACATAATTAAGTAATTTTATTGATTGCAATTTGAGGGACCTGGCTGACAACCCAGGCCGAAAGTCCAGATAATTTAATTACCTGGCACCCCGACTGGGTACCTCCGTTGAAGGATGCTCCTAGCGCTTCTTGAGGACCCCGAGCACTCTAGCCGACACCACAACCACCGCAGACCAAAGCTCTCTTCCTTGAAAGTGAAGCAGGAACAAGCTCTTACAAGAATTTAGGAATGATTAAAGCAATGGAATATGCAGAGCATAGCAATCCCTTGTAGCAGATTCCCCCAATAAGAGACAGGACTCCAAATTGAGGGTGAAGTAGAACTGTCTAAACCTTTATTTCCCTTGGGACCAGCCCATAGGGTCACCACAATATCATTGTTGTGAAACCTCAATAAAATCAAAAACAGTCAAACCATTGCAGGCAACACACAGTGACTTATCACAACACAATGGCACATTTTTAAAGGGGTGGGGAAGACAATATTTAACAGTAAATATCTCACCTGCCTGCAGAATTAGCAATATGCAAATCTACCCAAATATGCAAATGAACTAGTCTTGCAATTCAGGTAGTGCATATTGCTGTTGCTACCAACAGAGGGCACTAGACAAGCTCCATAGCCAAACTCACCTAGTTGGTAGCAAACCTCAGCAGTACAGGAGAGCAGGTGATATATTTCACAGTACACACACACACACACACACACACACTATAAACAATTACATTACACACACCCTGCACCTATAAATGGGTACAGGGTGACTAAAACATAAGATAAATAAAGCAGCCAACATAAATAGTCTGTCTGAAGGTAGACTAGGGGCTTTAAAGCCAAATACATGAAAGAGTCATAGTCACAGGGGAGGAGGCTGGCAAGCAGGCCTCTCCAGGACCAAGTGGCGAAGGGCACTTCGTCACAGCTAGCACTGTATTTTACCCTGTAAATTTCTATGACACCCTAAAACCTGTACATGGGAGGTACTGTTTTACTCAGGAGACTTCGCTGAACACAAATATTAGTGATTCAAAACAGTAAAACATATCACAGCAATGATATTGTCAGTGAAAGTGACTTCTTTTGCATTTTTCACACACAAACAGCACTTTTACTGATGATATATAATTGTTGTGATACGTTTTATTGGTTTGAAAACACTAATATTTGTGTTCAGCAAAGTCTCCCGAGTATAACAGTCCCCCCATGTACAGGTTTTATAGCGTTTTTGAAAGTTACAGGGTCAAATATAAGTGTCAAATATTTTTGAAAATGGCCAGGTTGGTTACATTGCCTCTGAGAGCGTATGGTAGCCAAGGAATGAGAATTACCCCCATAATGGCATATCATTTGCAAAAGTAGAAAACCCAAGGTATTGCAAATGGGGTATAACCAGTCTTTTTTTAGTAGCCACTTAGTCACAAACACTGGCCAAAATTAGTGTTCAATTTAGTTTTTTACTTTTTTCACACATAAACAAATATGAACGCTAATTTTGGCCAGTGTTTGTGACTAAGTGGCTAACAAAAAAGACTGTACATACCCCATATTGAATACCCTGGGTTGTCTACTTTAAAAAGAAAAAATATGTACATGTGGGGTGTGATTCAGAGATTTATGACAGATAATAGTGTTACAATGTCACTATTGATACATTTTAAAAATATATAATTTGAAACAGCAATTTCCTATTTGTACTTATAGCCCTATAACTTATAAAAAAGCAAATAAACACTGGGTGTTTTTAAACTCAAGACAACATTTTTAATCTATTTAGCAGGTTATTTTCCATTAGCTTTTGTAGGTAAGGTAAAAGATTTTTCAAGCAAAAGTAAAAAAAAAAGATTTTTCAAGCAAAAGTAAAAAAAAAGTTTTCAGTTTTTCACCATATTTTTTTTTTTTAATCCCTTAAATCCGGAGGAGCCGGCTCTAAACGCCGGCGGGCGTAATAGTACGCCCTCACTTTAATGGCCGCCCACGTGGCCGGCGCTAATCGCCCGCTGCAGATCGCGGTCGAAGGGGATGCCCGGCCCCCCAGGCAACCCCCCCTGTGGCCGGTGACCGCGATCTGCAGTCTCTGATCGCAGTGACAGGCTGTCACTGCGATCAGTTTTTAACGTGTGTCAGCCGATTTCAGATCGGCTGACACACGTGGCCGGCGGCTACCCCTGTGCAGATCGCAGTCGGGGGACTTACCTGGCCCCCCAGGCAGTCCCCCTGGGGTCAGTGACCGCGATCTGCACTGTCTGAGATCGCAGTGACAGGCTGTCACTGCGATCTCAGAGCGCTCTGATCGCAGTGACAGCCTGTCACTGCGATCAGTGTTACATGTGTCAGCCTGTTGGCTGACACATGTAACTGGCACAAAGATCCCCCTGCAGATTGGAAGGGGGGAGTGCTTGTACCACCCAGGCACTCCCCCCGTGGCCAATTACCCAATCTGCAGGAGGTGATCACAGTGACAGGCAGTCACTGTGATCACTGATCCTGTGTGTCAGCCAGTGATGTAAAATCACTGGCTGACACTGTCTCTGCCCCCTCTCCTGTAAAAAAAATAAAATATTAGTTAAAAAAATAAATTACAGTTACATATAAAATATACTTAGATCATATATATTATATATATATGATCTAAGTATATATATATATATATATATATATATATATATATATATATATACACACACACACACACACACACACACACATTTACACATACACGAAGTGTATTTAAATATTAATATATATAATTATTTATATATCTATATATATTACTATCAAATTACACGTAGACTGATACTGATTAAATATATATATATAATTATTGATATATATATATATATATATATATATATATATATATATATATATATTTATATATAATATAAAAAAATGTAAATATGTAAAAAAAAATAAATAAAAAAAAAATATATAGATGTTTGTTATTTCGTTCTAACTGTATTGTGATATTAATATATATATATTTATATCAAAATACACGTAGAACGAAATAATATATATATCTATATACATAAATATATACATATATATCACTATATATATACACCTATATATAAATAAAAATATTAAAAAAATTTATATATATATATATATATATATATGTATATATACACACGTATATATATATATATATATATACATATATTAATTCTACACATATATTTATGTAATATTTTTACATAATTAGGTATCCTAATTAATTACAATTAGCGGGACCTGCCTGACAACCCATGCCAAAAGTATAGGGAATTTAATTTGCTAGCACTATATTTAACCCTATAACTTTCCAAGACACCATAAAACCTGTAAATGGGGGGTACTGTTTTACTCGGGAGACTTCGCTGAACACAAATATTAGTGTTTCAAAACAGTAAAATGTATTACAACGATGATATCGCCAGTAAAAGTGAAGTTTTTTGCATTTTTCACGCACAAACAGCACTTACACGGACGATATTATTGCTGCAATACTTTTTACTGTTTTGAAACACAAATATTTGTGTTCAGCGAAGTCTCCCGAGTACAACAGTACCCCTCATGTACAGGTTTTATGGTGTTTTCAAAAGTTACAGCGTCAAATATAAGGCTTGTGTTTCATTTTTTTCACATTAAAATTCGCCAGATTGGTTACGTTGCCTTTGTGACCCTATGGTAGCCCAAGAATGAAAATTACCCCTATGATGGCATACCATTTGCAATAGTAGACAACCCAAGGTATTGCAAACAGGGTATGTCCAGTCTTTTTTAGTTAGTAGGTCACAAACACTGGCCAAAATTGGCGTTTTTTGCATTTTTCACACACAAACAAATACTAACGCTAACTTTGGCCAGTGTTTATGACCAAATGGCTACTAAAAAAGACTGGACATACCCCATTTGCAATACCTTGGGTTGTTTACTATTGCAAATGGTATACCATTATGGGTGTAAATTTAATTCCTGGGCTACTATACAGTCTCAAAGGCAACGTAACCAATCTGGCGAATTTCAATTTCAAATGTAACGTGCTGTATTTGACCCTGTAACTTCCCAAAACGCCATAAAACCTGTACATAGGGGGTACTGTTTTACACGTGAGACTTTGCTGAATACAAATATGTGTATATTATTGCAGTAAAAGCAAACAGTATTATGACATTGACAGTTAAACTGTCACGTAGAACTAAAAATCTTATTTTCTCCCATTTTTTTCATATTAAATTATGTTTCATAGCTAAATATTTGATATTAAATGAAAGCCCTGTTTCCCCTGAATAAAATGATATATAATAAGGGTGGGTGTATTTACTATGAAAGAGGTGAATTATGGTTGGACAGACATGTAGCGCAAATGCCAGGTTTTGTTTACATTTTGTTTTGTTCACAACGTGTACATTTGGCTCCGTCCTTAAGGGGTTAAGTAAATGACATGATACAAATAATGGTATGTAAAGAAAGCCCTTTTTGTCCTGAAAAAAAAAACCAATATATAACTTGTATGGGAACAGTAAATGAGAGAGAGGAAAATTACAGCTAAACACAAACACCACAAAAGTGTTAAAAGAGCCCTGGTCCTTAACGTACAACATCGCAAAAACAGGCCGGTCCTGAAGGGGTTAAAGATGTGCCAGTATTCAAGTGTGAAATCCAGATTCTGATATGATAAATTGAACTCTTGTGGTGATATGTCATAATGCCATACTTTGCAATTTTGTGACTGGGGGGATTTGGAACGGTGGTGGGCCTTCCTAGGTGACGCCACCAGTGATGCAACTTGACTCAACAGTAGCCGATAATGTAGGCTGGCCTGCCAACTGAATGGGAGTGCAAGCCTGGAGTCAAGCATACGAGGCTCAGAGACAGCCACCCCGAAAGCTTTAAAAAAATATAGGACCTGAGAGCACTGCTGAAGTGCCCTCTGCATGGCCCCAGTGCCCACTGCAAGGGTGCCAGGTGTTTAACAGCTGACAACCACCAAGACTTGCTCTTCCTTAAAGTGCCCTGGTAGGAGAACAATTGTGCCATTACCAGCCAATCAATAGAGATAAGAAATCTTTATTGGCTGTTGGAAAGGATAAAGGATCTCCCTCACTGGTTCAGTGTCTGACTGATGCGCTGGAGGGTGGCCCAGAGCACTTCAGTTCTAAACCTTAGCCAGGCGCAGATACGGAGTAGTTCTCTCACAAGCTCAGTATTCAGAGCATTACCAAGCATTGCCATCAGTGCCAGAGCTCATGAGAGGAAGGCTCCTGTCTTGCATCCAGCAGAGGATGAGGCCTAAAAACACTAGACTACCAAGGGATAAGTATTATCTCATGCTTTTGGAGTGTGGAGTAGTACATAACATCAATGCAATGCAGGCTTAGCACTTTTTACATGATGGAATCTATTGGATGTGGTGGTGTGGCCAGGCAAAGCACTGAAGATTTTCTGCACATGACGTCTAAAAACCTAAGGCCGGCCCTGAGTCCATCTAATGTTGTGCGTGTGCTGTGCTACTAGAGGTTAGTTCTTTGGTGTCCCTGGATGCTGTTGACCAGGGAACAAAATCAGGAAGGCCACGAAATGAGAACAGTCTTAAAAAAAACAAACAAAATAAACTGAACAGCTGGGAGGCATAAATAAAACTCTCACACTGACATCTGTCTCGCTAAAGAGAAGATGTGATCTAATAGTTATCAGGACCTACATTGTGACAGTTGTACTAATCATACTTCCTCAATTAACGGACCTATTCCGTCTGTCACTTTATTATTACCCGTTTTCCTTTATTATTAACTAGTTGAGAAGTGAAAAACTATTTCTGTGTTCTGATCTCCATGTGTTCGCTCATGTAAAACATAAAGGACTAAGAACTTCAAAGATTTCCGGTATTCTTCACTCCCTTTTAATTGTTCTTTTTGAAGAAATGGGGTCTATTGTTAGTTTACAGCTGTAGCCCTTGATCACTTAATAACTTTGCTCATCAAACTTCCAGTGACGATTTCTTACTTTATTTATTCTGTTATCATTGCTATAGCCAGAACAGCTTGAAATGCATTGTGCTGCAGACTCTGTTGATAATGAAGGGGTTAAATCAATGTGTGCAATATAGTTAATTATACTAATTAAAGGAAATGAGTTTCTTCTGGAATAATAGGTTCCATCAGACACTGTAAGCATTGTGGCATACACAGCAACCAGGACAGAAGAAAAAAAAAAAAAAGATCATTAGCAGATGTATCTAGACGTATTCTTTCCAGAAATGAAAGGAAAGAATGAAAGAATAGCATAGTCTTTATGCACTTTTTAAAAAAGTTACGCTATCCTGTTCAGTTTTGCTTTTAAGAATATTTTATATTGAGAGGTCTACAAGCATCATAACAACATGTACTGTAAGCTCATTTGAGCAGGGTCCTCTTCAACCTATTGTTCCTGTAAGTTTTCTTGTGATTGTCCCATTTATAGTTAAATCCCCCCGTCTCATAATATTGTAAAGCGCTAAGGAATCTGTTGGCGCTATATAAGTTATAATTATTATAATAATAATAAAAAGTGTTATATAAATAGGTTATGTAAGGGTTGGCAAAGGGGGCAGTTGGCCATTAATATGGAAGGCTTGGCAAGTGTGTTCTAAGCCTTAAAGGGGCATCAACACTTCATTTGAGGAAGTTTTGGATGCCTGCTTGCATTTAGAGGTTAAACTATTTTCAAATGGTTGAGCCTCAAACTTGGAAGATGTTGCCCATCTGCGCTATCCAGCAGCTTCTGCCAATGACCCAAGGTTTCAATACGGAACCCTGTACTAGGCATCTTCAGTTGGCTGAGAGCATCAGCTGATAATCTCTATCTACCAGTAGCGCTTTAAAACTGAGTAAATTAGGTATGCAAAGTTAAGGGCTCTGTCTTTGCAAGTTTTGGATTAAATACTTTTTCTAAACAGTCAAACCCCTTGGGGTGGAGCCAAGCAATGGAGCAAACTGTTCACATGGAGAGAGAGCTCCTGCAAACTATCGACTATTTCTCACTTATTTTCGACTTCAAAGTCCGATTTGAGCGACCGTGGGAACTCAGCTGGAGACAGTGAAGCAGAATGGATCGCAAGACCAAAGAGCTGAAAAGGCGCAGCAAGGACTTAGTATCAGAGACCTCCTGTGGCAAGCACAAGGGGCGCTGCTGGGCCCAAGATGGCTGCCTATCCAGAGACATTCTCTGAATTCTCATACAACTTGTCTAATGAAGAGGGGGCTGTACACTTACCTATCATGGCTAATCCAGCCCTGGCTGTCCCAAATCCAGGCAACTCACCAGTCACCACCACAGTCCTAAAGACATTGCTGGCAGACCTTCAGAGAACTTTCCAGTCTGATGTAGCTGTACTTTGTTCTGATAAACAGGGTCTGACAGGACAACTGGGGGCTTTGGAATCTACCTCTGGGGACTTTGTAAACCAACTTGATACCATGCAACAAATTGTCCAGGGCCTTCAACGCCAAAATGAAGTATATGATCGCCGCATTTGCCGGCGCCAAAATAATTTAAAGATTTAAAAAACATTCCGGAAGACACTGCAGTGTCGGAAATACCGCATCTCCTGCGGCATCTCCTGGCAGAGCTACCATCCCCTCGACAGGTCAATACTACCACAAAAGTAACTGGATGTTTACTTGAAAGTCCCAAAACTGGTCTAGGCCGCAGCTACAGTACCCCATGATCTAATTGTTCATTCCAGCAGGAGAAGGACAGGGCAGCAGTATTAGCAACGGTAAGGGAACGCTCACCCTACGTATTCAAATCTATGCCACACTTTCTATTCAGATCTCTCTGGAGGTTCAATGGCCTGGTGAAGGGCTCTTAGGCCGCTCACCTCACTCCTCAGGAATCAAAGCATACAATATCGTTAGCAAAGGGCTTGTACACTGCTGGTTCTCCAGGGCAAGGACAAACATCTGGCACAAGACTTGCAAAGGGGATATATCTTTCTGACTAAGCTGGGACTCTCTCATCTCTCCCTAAATCCCACTGAGACCCGAAGAACAGCCAAACCGTGCCACCGCTGGGATCCAGACAAAGTAGTCACCTTCATACAGAGACAACCAGAGCAAGACCATTATGCCGCAGTTACCACCTGAATAGCCTACTGTTTTTAACATGGTCTTCTTTTGTTAGGCTGTGTTTCTATTTCTGTTCCACCATTTATCAATATTGTTTACATTCGGTAAAACTAAGCGTAGTTCTTTTACTCCACAGATTGACTTGTATCTGGACCAAACTAACTCCTCCCCTCCACCACCAGCTAAAGGTTTAGAGGAATTGTCACACTTAGTCTTGAAATAGCCAGGTGTAATCTTGTACACCCCCAGGCACATCCAATATCTAACAGTTCCTAAAATAACGATTCATGCCAAGTCAGTAGATTCATGCCAAGTCTGCAAAGACTGGAATAAGCATAGAAAGGAACCAAGCCAGAGATGTATCCTGTTTCAATTACTATTGTTAAATCTTAATTTAAAAAAATGCAATCCTTTGTATGAAATGCGTATTATATTCCTGAATACCACACTGGAATACCTGTCATGGTTTGTGTCTTGCTTTTTGTTCTTATATCATGGCAATATACATGTGGATTGAACCAAAAATAAAGAATGAAAAAAAAAAAAAAAAAAACTTAAGGTAAGATGGTGCCAGGGACCTTTTGCACCATAACAACTTAATGGAGTTGAAATAGTGGGAGGTGTGTTGGGATATCTGTTTGCTTAGTTCTGTGGGAGTAGGGGTGTAGGCCATTTCCTAGTGCTTGTGTGCACTCCAGTCCTGAATTTGCCCACCAAGATATTTCCGGGGAAGTTCAATGTCTGAGGCTGACCAATTTTCCAGACCACACTGAACGTGTATAATGTTCAGTGGCAACAGTCACTATTTTGTTGTGTGTCCTTGTGAAAAAAGACATTGTTTATGACATGTTGGTGGCAATGAAGTCAGTGGAAAAACAGGGTGAGTATTTGTGCACATAAAATGCCATTTGTTTGTACCTTTCACTGACTCAAAAGATGCCAGCCCTGCTGTGGTGCAGGGAGGTCCTCTCTCCCTGTTTACTGGTACATTGTGTTGTACAACTGCAGAGGTTGGACAAAATCCCAGTTCTCTAGCTAGAGAAAATGCTACATTTTGACGGATACCCTATTGGTTTCCATAGTGATTCCTCCTTATTTAGTGCATATCATCAGAATAGCACATCCTTTTGCTGTGATGCATCTTCCCATAGAATTTTAACCATTTTTTTCTTTAACTGTTATTTCTCATTTAATAATATGTTTGAAATAATTTATCACATTCCTTTCCAATATTATTTTAAATAAGTTTTTTTTAGAGCACACTGCAGCTGAGATGAAATATTGGTTACATAAACAGACCTGACTAAGGCAGACTATCCTAAGACTCTTAAATCCTCTGGTCTTATGGCTTCAAGGCAGCTTTAGACATCTTTGCTCATCCCTATATAAAGGTTAATCTTCCATTCTGAATCTCTTGTCACCCAGACAGGCACTTAGCAGCTACAATGGAAGAAATTGTGCAACTGAATATGGAAGGTGTGAGGAAGAAAATTTATCATGGTGGTACAGGGGACATACCAAAATGTCTTACTGGATCAAAGGTTAGTTTTATTTCACCTTCAACATAGTGTCTTCCATGAATACAATGCAAGAGCTTGTGAAGTCTGAATTTGAAGTGGGAACAATGATTTCCTGAGGTTTTCTATGCGTAGAACATGACTATTGTACATGCAAATTGCTGAATTAAAGGTTTCTTGAGTGCAGGAATCCACATAATGCAAATCAGAAAATCTTTATGCTTATTCAAGACACTATAAATCTAAGAAAATACAGAAATGTTTTCATCAAATTGTGTAAGTATGTATCTAGTTTATAGTTAAATGGATATTACATTTGTAACCACAGCTAAATTATAATATTAATCTAGCCAATGTATAGAGAAGGTTGTTTACAAAAGTGAGAATTATTTGGAAGTGAAAGTGAAATCAAGGTCGTCATCAAGTCTGGGGACAAAATAGTCAAAGTGGAAAAATTCTTCAAGTCCGCTATGCTTCCAGTTTGACTATTTAGATCTAACCTCTGCAATTTGCTTTAAAACATAGAAACAAAGAATGTTACGGCAGATAAGAACCATTTGGCCCATCTAGTCTGCCCAATTTTCTAAATACTTTCATTAATCCCTGGCCTTATCTTATAGTTAGGATAGCCTTATGCCTATCCCACGCATGCTTAAACTCCTTTGCTGTGTTAACCTCTACCACTTCAGCTGGAAGGCTATTTAAATTCACTTTGAATTCTCGACCAACTCTGACAGTAAATAACCTGGTTAGTACAGTCAATATGTAATGAGTTGTTATAAAATCTATGTCACATTACTGTTCTATACTGAATATGCTCTAGCTCGATTTCAGCAGTTTTTCAAGCAAACTGTATTGTTTGAATGCAGTGGTGTGATGTTCCTTTCTGTAGGTTCATTACTTACTGTATAAGAAAAACTATATTAAATGTGTTGGGCCATGTTGACACAGCTATAGAGATACAGAGATAGCTTGTGCTAGTCCCTTAGAACACATCTTAGTATACATGTAAATTCTATGTATCCCATTGTACAGCGCTGTGGAGTCTATTGGCATTTTATAAATAATAATAAGTTACAGATTCTACCCTAGTCGGCCACAGATTAGTAGGAGTTACACTGCTGATTGCAGCATTTATATACAACTGCTGCCATTTTAACTCAAACCTCTCCCAAAAATGAAATCTTTTGAGATTGGGGGGGTGACAAGACAGAAACAGCACAATTCTCTCTCTATTTTTGTGTTGGCATATCTCCGGAGATGACTAAAGATGACTAGATGTCAACAGTAGGTGCTGCTCAGGACTAGCTACTATTAATCTGATCATATATTCTTGTACTACCCTAAGGGTAGCATTAACCATAAGTCATAAACCAAAGCCCTACAGAATAAAAATCAGATTAATAAAAAGGTGGATAATGCTAATAGTGGGGTGGATGACTCTAGAACCCCTTAATGACATTTCCCCATTGAACACAGTTTACATATATATGCACATATTATAATTGTACATGTAATATATATGCACATATTATATTTGCACATACATATGTAGGCATGCACAACCTCTCTTTTTTGCTTGTCAGATATGCACGCAAGCAAATACATTGATCTGTTTTTTGTAAGCCAGAGCTACAGAGTATTATCATGTGGAGTTGCAGGATTACACATCACAACAGATGGCAGGCTAGCTAATGACTGCTGTTTCTTTTATTTTTATTTTTATATTTCTACTAATTAAATGCCTGTTGCACTAAAACCCAGAGTGCATTGAATCAATGCTTCATAAGAGTGCTTGACAATGGTTTGATTTTATAGAAGCTGTGCTATAGTGAACACATCTTTTCAGCAGCCTGGTGAGTTTGTCATTGGAGAAATATAGGCTGCCTTCTCACTGCGCCATTCAGGTGTATGCACAAAATGATGTGTGAATTATTAAAGAAAGCAAAAACAAAACAAAACAAACGTTGACGTCAAAAAGGTTACAAACACCTTAGGAGCTCCTCTCCTGCGTAGGCACTAGATGAAGGGATAACCTTAAAGCCACTAAATTTGGCTTAAAAGGTTAAGCAGTGAGCAACAATGTCAGGGCTGCAAAACAAGAAAAATAAGACTACTTTTAGGGATAGAGATAAAGCCATAATCTAAATTCTAAACAAAGATCTTGACGTGGTGGAGCATTTAAGTAACATCTAAGGAAAAATGCAGAAGAAAAACATCAATCATGATTTTTTACTCCAGGGCATACATGAAAACAAAACTCTTTATGCTCTCTGGGAAAGAGAAAGTAAGAAAAAGAAAGACCACCAATTTTAACAGAATTGTGTCATTCTGGTGGTGATCCTCAAGGAGAGCTTATTGGTGCATATTTTAGAATCAAAGCAGGGTGAAAAAGATCCAGTGATAAAGCAGTAGTCCATCACCAGACAGCAAAATTGCTTACTCCAGGATAACCCTGAAAACAAGGCACATTTCAACCTATTCCAACTTGTAATACACTTCACTAGTAGTAAATAGATAAATGAGAGCAACAATAATATATTAATACGAATAATAATTTTGAGAATGGAGAAATTATAAGTTGCATTTTTATTTTAATTTAGGGAAATCACTTGAAGCATTCATTGTGTTGAGTTATATCAATTGCTTTTGTTTGATTTCTGCATTGCAAACCGCTTAAAGTCTGTATATATTGACAATAAACCTGATTTTCAATGGGGGTTTACTAATTTTGATTACAACGCAATGTATGATCATATAATGTAACTAAACCCCCATTATTTTTGCCTAGATTAGGTGTTTAAAAAAAATAATAAAAAAAAATAATAATAAAATCTGTCAACATTGAAGTTGCTGTTTAGTGGATAGGTGAGTGCGCTGGATCTTGGTTAATTTTATATATATAAATATATATATATTTTTTTTGGACTGCTATTTGTCTAAGCATCTATTGGTTGCTATATAAAATATAAAAAAAAAAATTCACAAAGCATAATGTCTTTATTAATAAATGTAAAGTTTCAGTGATATAAAAAGATTTCCTCATCTTACCTGGAGAAGTTATATAATCTGGCACAGTGTTACCAAAAACAGAGATGAGATATATTGTATATAAAAAGATTTAACTGCAGAGAAAGAGTGATAGCCAGAAGCAGAATACCTAATGTTGAGATTATGGTTCTACCCCAGTAGAATCTTACAAAATGTAACATACATTTACAAATATAGTAAATCATTGGAGGTCTTGAATCATTCCTGTACACCAGATAGTGCAATACACATATTATACACATCGAATGAATTGGCTATCTTATTTTTCAGAGGTTACATAGCGCCTCTTATAGAGAACTGGAAGCTTTCCCTTTAATCCAGTTTTATATTAATCAATATAGCACTACATCCATCTTATCAAGGTGCCTGGATAGTATCGTGACACAGATAGTGTCTCCTCAGCAGATAAAAATCGCATTTGTAATTAATGTTCTGTTATTTATACACCAAAGGGTATCAAAGGACAGCCAATCTGGCCTTTAACATTATTTATAATAGGTGTAATGCACTTTATGATAGAGAGGAAAATTATTGTCGAACAAACACATGCAACAAATGCTAGATTTTGTTTTGGAAGTTGGACAATTGCTTTGGTCCTTAAGGACTGAATAACTTCTAGAAAATATACTTTATACATGTTGTAATATTTTTATATATATATTGCATGTTTTGTTCTTTTGTGAATGGAAATAAGTTTATAACCACCTTGTTGTCTTATTTGTTTAGGTTACCTTCCACTTCCGCACAATAAAATGTGATGATGAAGGTACAGTTATCGATGACAGCAAGAAAGTTGGGGTTCCAATGGAAATCGTAATTGGAAACATGTTTAAACTGGAGGTCTGGGAGATGTTGCTTGCTTCCATGAGAATTGGAGAAGTTGCTGAATTTTGGTGTGATGTCACAGTGAGTACCATAATTAACATTCAAACTAAAATTTGAATGTCTTAAATGGTTCCTTCCCTAGAATTTTCTTTTGGAACCAATGGAGTTGGGCCCATTGTAGGTGACAATCAGGTGGTTGGAGTGGTGTTAGGGGCTCCAATATTAAGTGTGAGAAGTTGTATTGGGGGCTCTCACAGCAATATGAGTAAAGAGTACAAAAATGGGTAAATGCGACATCCTCTCTACCTACTAGCTCTGCTTCTACAACAGGGGTAGATAACCTTTCAGTACTCCAGATGTTGTGGACTACATCCCCCATAATGCTCTTACACCCATAATGCTGGCAAAGTGTCATGGGGTGTGTAGTCCAAAACATCTGGAGTGCCGAAGGTTGCCTAGGCCTGTTCTAGAACAATTAGACCTTCACCGAGAGACCAATCAGAGGAAATAGAATGACCTCTGCCACAATGTTGCTTAGGCAGGGCTGCAAACATCTGGGAGGTGGATGGTGAGACACACAAGGAAGTAGAAGTATGATGAGGCACACAAGGTGGAAGAGGAGATGAAGACACATAAGGGGAAAAGGAGACAGTAGAGGAGAACAGAAAAGAGAGACACTAGAGATGGAACAATGGGGGAATGAAATAAAAGTGGGTGTGACAAGGGATGAAGACATTGGCAAGAGAGGAATTTGAAACTAATCTGCACTAACACAGGTAAAAGGTAAGATTCAACAGCACAAGAAGAGCTGAGGTGATCCTTCTATACTATTTACAAATATTTAGATGGATAAGGAGGAAGTGGGGAAGAGAGGGTCAGGTTTAGATTCTGAGCAGACTTTATTTATTTTTAATTAACTTGACAAAACCCAAATAGCCTGCCCCAATAAGCCATTGGCACTGCAACTATTCCATAAGCTGCTTGTAGAGTGCCTTTCAATTTTACATTTTGGGGGGGAGGGGCGCGGGGTGCTGATGGACAACTCTACCCTGTGTGCTAAATATCCTAGTTATATAATTGCAATGCAAACTAAAGTATGTACACCTTCCTAACTAATTGCTTGCTAGGGCCACCCAGTGTTATGCTGAGAATATCAGCAATGTTTCACCCTGTAAAACAAGAGGGACAGATTATATACACCACTTAACTTAACACCACTTAATTATGATTACATAGTTTTAATACATAAGGTATCCGTTTACAAATGGTGGGGCACTAGACTTTGCCTAACTGTTCTGGGCTCTACCCAATACCTGACTCACAGAAATATTATGTCCTATTCAATACCATAAGATACATGTATTTGGGAAGTAACATCCACTTTAAAAATGTTTGGCTCCACCAGCGATGATGTTATCCAATGACAGCCATGAAAGAAAGGCTAACATACAGTTCTATTTTTGAAGGTGTTTAGGATATGATGGCCCCAAACAAAGTCTGTGGATGCTGTAAATATTTCTCTGACAGTAAACTAAACATGTCTAAAGGGGGTGAAAATAAGACTTTTATTCCAAAACTGTCCCAAAAGCTTGACATGATTAGTTGCTCAGCATGATCAAGTAATAAAGGCAGATATAATCATGACAAACCTTAACACAATATATTTTATATAACAAACACTTATAATTCATCCTTATCATGTCAATAGTTTAAGTTATATTTTGTTGCAGCAAAAACTGATTGAAAATGCCTTACCTGCTTCTATGAACCAGCCTCCATTGCTAACTGCATGTTTTTATATTAGAAGTAGCATAAATTATAGGTAGAGAATAAATATAATAAGACCTTTACTTGATTCAGTATCCAGGAATGTAAAATAGTACTAAAATATGTTTTTACATTTTTATTACCGGGCATATATTGAATTGTATGCTTTAGAAAGTTCAGCATTATTCAACTAATAAATCTACAATCCAGATTACATGGAATGGGCAGTTTTTAAAGGTCACTATTCAAATATAATTTTTAGGATCAATTATATTCAGCATTTAAACCTAAAGGTCCTTTAACCATCCCTTATTAGATGGTTCTGCACAGAATCATTTTTTAAATTCTTTTACGAACAAGTATTTAAGTATATTTAAATGGGGTGAACTGATTCATCTTATATAATGCAGTAATTTAGGTCATTAACAAATGCTTTAGAACCCAGATGCCCAGTATACTATTGGAAACCAAATAACTGATAGTGTCCAGACCACATTTTTATTCACCTTCTTTTTATACTTTTTTTTTGTTGCTAATTTACATGTTTCCTTTTACTTCCCTTCCTCACCATATCTATATCAACTTTTTGTCAGCTCACATAAGTCTCTCCTCCAAAAAATGTATAATTGTGATGCAATAAAGTTAATCCATCTTCACCTCTGGAGGGCTCTTCACAGACTTCTTAGTCAGAGTTCTCAGAGTATGAAAAGCCCTTATAAATTTGTGATATCAGTAAGAGCGCTCTTACTAGCCAAATAATCAAACCCCTCTGACAGCCAAGCGAAGTGAGACTTTGCTGTCAGAATGCTCTGATTGGTTAGCTTACTAGCCAGCCAATCAGACCACTCTTACTAATATTACATAGCATTGTAAAATTTCCCACGTAGTGTGGTCAGCCCCATGATTATTACAATTAGGGTCTTCTTGGGATACTATGTCCTTCTCCACAGATATTATAATAGCTACTGACCACAGGTGGGGGTAGGATGTGGACAGTACCCATGGGTAGGGAGCATGAGGGTAATTATGTCCCCTCATTTTATTTCACAAGACCAATCCCTACGGCTGCCTGACTGCTAGACTTTTTAAAAAAAATTAGGAGATTAATATAGATAAAATTCTATGTATATATTAATCTATTCATTTACGTAATTAAGCAATTTTATTAATTAGAATTTTAGGGACCTGCCTGACAACCTGTCAGGGTCTTACCTGAGTTGGGAGTCTGTAGTGCAGATATGATGCTCACCCTTGCAAATAGCCACAGGCCAAGGTGGTCAGGTAAGAATTCACCTGGCCTGTGGGTCTGTGCAGAATGAAGTTCCAAGTCACAGTGCAGGCAAGGACTCAAACAACAGAATTGTCAAGGGATAGCCGAGGTCAAAGGATGCCAGAGGACAGGAACAACGAGGAGTAGCCGAAGTCAAGGGATGCCAGAGGTCAGAGTAAACGATGTCAGAAGCCAGGGTCAATATGAAGCAGAGTAACAATAGACAGGAACACTGGTACGGAACACACACAACATGATCAAAGACTTGATCCAGATCACAGGACGAGGCTGAATTTATATACCTTGCTGATATCTGATCAGGATCAGGTGAAGCACGGCTATCGACAAGGGCCATCCCCCAGTGCTGCAGACAAGCCAGGATCAATAGAACTGAAATAGCTGGCAAGAAACAAAGCTGCCGTGGCTCAGAGGTAGGAAGCAGGACCAGAACCCCCAAGTACCCAGGTTTGAATCCTGACACAAGCCAGGCAGAAAGTCCAGACAGTTTAATTTGCAAGCCCTATATTTGACCCTGTAACTTTCCAAAACACCATAAAACCTGTACATGATGGGCACTATTGTACTTGTGAGACATTGATTAATATAATTATATGTATTTTACTGCAGTAAAAAAAGTACTATTACATTCACAGATAAAATGTCATGCAGAACTTGAAAAATAACAAAATGTCTTAATTTCGCATACTTTTTAGATTTTATTTAAATAACATTTTTCATATATAAATATTTTGATGTCAAATGAAAGCCCTGTTTCTCCTGAACAAAATGATATATAATAAGTGTGGGTGCACTTAATATAAAAGAGGAATTTTATGGTTGAACAGACATATAGTTAAATTCCAGGTTTTGTTTACGCTTTGTTTTGATCCTTGTAAAATTGCCCCCGTCCTTAAGGGACAAAGGCCCTTTAGGGCCAAAATATCATATTTTATCTTGTATGATCAGCCATATGTGGTCTAATTAAAGAAGATTCTTTATTGCTACGTTGCAAAACCTGTTTCTCTGTGTTGGTATTTAGTAAATAACCCTGTCAGTCCCCTACAAATCAATAAACTATATCCTTATTCCACTAAGCTGTTACTTTTTTCCTCAGTACTTATTGGTTAATTTTCATTTTTCCAGACGATTCTGCCAGTATGCTTAAATCCTGCTTCTGCTAAGATGGAGTGTGAAAATGCTTATTAAGGTTCTTGTTGCTACTTGTTGCTACAGGTCATCTGATCAAATACCAAAGCTTGCACTGTTTCATAGGCCTCTGAGTCTAACCTGAGGGATATCCTGCAAGTGGGGATTGTATACCACTGCATGCTGTTTTACCTAGAGCTGGTTGCAGCTCTACCATATGTGAGTTGACATCTTATCTAAGTGTTGTTTGTCCTGCCACGTACTACCATAATGCACTATTGGTTTGCCTCTGTTTTTGCTTCCTTTTCATATTCTGCTATTAAGCAAAGCTACCAAGAAAGTCACATGCCAGGACTAGAAGATCTATTGCCACCTTTGAGTCTGTGCTGTACCATTTGGTATTTTTTTATTCTTTTAAGTTTTATTGTGGACTCTTTTTATATCCTGTGGGTTTTTTATTGCTCTTATTGCTTTTATTGCTCTTATTATTATTATATACTATTGTGTTTGGAGTATTTGTCTTGGTGATACCTGTATATTGTTGTTTGACTTGTTCTAGTTTTCTTGGGGGTTGGAGGGATTCCCCTATTATCAGGTGTGCTGCCTCCCATCCTAGTGTTCTTAGTTTGTTTAGCGCTGCTCTATTCCTTATCCATATATATTTGTGTCTGGTGCCAAATAGTCAAGGGCAGCACATCACCCCTCTAAGGGAAATGATCAGTGCCCCCAAAATTTTGACTGTGGTATCTTATCTGCCCCCCAACATATTTTTTCTAGAGTATATAGGTGACATGTGACAAACCGCTATTATGAGGTAACTCATAACTAATAAATCTGTAATAAAAGAGCACAGGACAATGTTCATAATCCAGAGATATAAACAGCCAAGGCAATCTGGTTGATCTGTCAGATCTGCTGTACTTACATTGGCGGTTCGCCGATCAGGTGTTGCTCTGATCCGGTGGGCCGCTGCTCCCATGAAGTATGAGGTTCCGGTCAGCCTTATGGACGCCAGCCGCTGTGCAGCTGCCCCTTTTTATGACACGGTGCACGCTTTCCCGCATCATGACATCAGGGGAGTTTTAAGCAATAGAACTCATTGCACTCTCACCCTTTGGGGTCATGGTTATGCTAACCACACACTCAAACTTATAAAATCTCGGTCTGCCCAAGGCACAGTGCCTTTTTGTGGTTCATAGAGTTTCTAGTGTCCAAATAGTGCATTCCTTTGTCTGTTTATTGTATTTTTGGTATTGCCCCAGCTTTCTCTTGACTACACTGTTTCTCTGGTTGTCTCTGTTGCTTGCATTTGTGTATTTCTGGCCTTGACCTTGGCTTGTTTTAATATTCCTTTCTTCTTGTATTTATTCTAGCTATCCGGCCATTCTAAGGACTAGTTTAGGGACCCTTTTATCTGTCTCTATTCTTCTGGAGGATTTCCATTCTGAGTGCTGCATATAAATTCAACATGATCATAGTTTTAGTTGCTTACTTAGATTATTAATTAAATCAGATTCCTTAAAGCAAGCCTAGGCAGGTATGAATTTAAAGTTGAGGCAACTTCTTGATCAACGTTGTAAGGCTGGTGTCATTCATTCAATGTTGCTAAATCAAGCAGACTCATTAATGGTGAAATTAGAATGCAAACAACAAATTACTTTCAGCTGCGGGGGGTTGCCCACCGCTAACTGTACTTGGCAGAGAAGGCACCTGCCTACCCACACGACTGCTGAGTATTTTGCCCAAATATATTGGTGTCTGGTACCAGACAACATTACGTTAACTCCCTCACAGTGGAAATTATCAGTGGCTCCCCCAGTTTTGAATGTATCTTATCTGCCCCCCTATATATTTTTCCTAAAGTCAATCTGACCCCTATATATTGCACATAAGTGACTTGCGGCAAACAACTATAATGAGAACGTGTAACTAATAAATCTGTGATAAAACATCATGGTACAATGTTCAGAATGCAGAGGTATAATAAACAGTCCAGGTTATCTGGCTGATAATAGTTGTTTACTTGGATTATTAATTAAATCAAATTCCTAAAAGCAAGCCGAGACAGGCAGGAATTTAAAGTTGAGGCAACGTCTTGATCAAAGTTGCAAGGTTGGTGTCATACAATGTCGCTAAATCAAGCAGATTCATAAACGGTGACATTAGCATGCAAGTAAGAAATGACTTTCAGCAGAGATAGAGATCAGTGGAAAGGCCATGGACCAGAGGAAGGGCTTATTTTATAAAGCCTTTTTGTTAGAAAATATTGTATTATTGACCTTTAGAATTCAAATGAATCTCAGTCATGAGCAGGTTTTTTCATCTGTTTTAGGGCTGTTTTCTAAATCCATTTAACTGCAGGCTCATCATTTGCAAAAGAAGATTACAATAGTCCTTGAATAATTGTGAAGATCAGATGCAGAACATATGGAAGTGATTGTCTTACCTTCTGCTGGCATCCTGCAGGCTGCAAATTGTACAGGTGCAATAAGATTATTTGGAGCCTAAGAGAAAATAGAGATCATAGGAGCTTGAATACGTACAACCAAACGATTCACAATGAATAATGCACTGACATCCAAAATGAGTTTGTTTCCCTGGAGCTTCTGAAATAGCTGATTCTCTGGTGGTATTTCATCTCTGACATGTTTACATCATGCATTATAACCCTCTTTACCTCTTATAGTGTATAATTTGGAACAGAATGACAGGTATGGAACTTTCCTCTGTGGGTATGAACATGTTGAGAAGTAAATCAGAACACAGAATAAACTTATGGAACAAACACTCTATATAAAATAAACTCTTTTCCCAGGGGATGAACCAATTTAACTCACAAAACTATAAAATAACTTATTGAGGATGCAACATTTTAACAGTTGTTAATTGTTTTTTGTCTTAATCACTCAGTAAAGAACCATTCCAATAGGGAAGTTTACTGTGAGTTTATTTCTCTACAGTAAATTGAGATGAATTGATAAAGGAATTGCTTAGTTATGGGTCAAATAAGAGAGTTGTTCTCCAACTCAACTATATTTCCAGTTAGGTTTTTTTGACCTGTACCTTGGACATTGGCTGTCAATAAATCATAATTTATAGTTAATGAAGATACTAATGCATCAACGTTTTAAATGTTGTAATCCACTTTTGTAGCATTTCTCTTTCTGCGTTAATGAAATACACTACTAATAATGTTTAATACACAGTTGAATACTCTGTGTTGCTTAACTTTTTCGATATCAGCAGTCAACTTAACCCAAGAGAGTGTAGCAACCCAGGATTCAGTTGATTTTCTTATGACTAACAAGGGTAGTAATTCAAAATTGCCGATAAATGTCCTTCCGATGCACATTTATCAGTGGTTTTAATTCAAGCAGACAATTCTTTTATCAGGTTTGGTTGCTTGAATTTTGGCTGGTATTGAATCCAGCTGAAATAAAATTAAAAAATTGATAATTATAAAATAATTTTTACTGATAGAAGGCTATGAGTATGGCTATATTGCCTTGATGAGTTTGATACATCCTGCCACAACTGAAACTCATTGATTGCCAATGGGAATTACTAATATTAATTTGGTTCCTTTGGAATCAAGTTGTTTTATAACTATAATGGTCTGGATCATATATTTCAAAAATGCTTGTCAATACTTGCTTTCAAAGAGGTATTCCGTTTTACATTTTAACAATTGAAATAGTATCAGAAAGGCAGAAAAACAATAGTTTTGTGTGGTTTCAGGTGAGTGATGACTTTCAGTATATTTTGAACTTTTGTTACTGTGAACAAGGTCAAATAATTGTTAAAGTTTACAAGCATAGATTTGGAACCCCTAATTCTTGTAAAGGGACATAAAGTCACAGGCTATCTCAATTCTAGTTTCAGAATTCAGTCGAACGAAATAAAAATATAAAGGGTGGTGAGAAAAATATTGATAAAGTGTGATTTATCTAGAGCAATGGTTCCCAAACTGGTCCTCATGGCCCAACAATGGAGTTACTGACAAAACCTGGACTGTTGGTAGGTCTTGGGGAATGGTTTGAGACTGGTTTGGGAAACACTGATCTAAAATATTATCTAGAGTGATAGGCTGAGAGCATCATAACCACTTAAATATGAGCTTAAGTTGTTATGAGGGTGCATGTGTTCAGGCCCGGACTGGCCATCGGGCACACCGGGCAAATGCCCGGTGGGCCGCGGTGGCCATGGGCCGAGGCCGGCAGGGGAGGTCCCAGGACATCCCCTGCCGGTCTATGCAGGGCCGGCACTAACCGAGCGCCGGCCCTGCTGTCTTCCATGGAGGGCCGGTGGGGAGATCAAAGCTCTCCCTCACCGGCCCATTTAAATAGACCAGCGGCTGGGGAGAGAGGGAGAGGATCCGGCGGAGCTCTATTTTGCAGCTCCGCCGGGTTCCTCTCGCGAGATCGAGAGCGTTGCCATGGCAACGCCCCGATCTCGCGAGAGTCACCATTGGACCACCAGGGATCGTGTGTGAATGCTGGTTCACCCCCCTCACCAGCGTGCCGGACCCCTCCTCCTCCCAGGCTAAAGGTAAGGGGGGAGGGGGGGGGAGATAATGCATGATTAGTGTTTTTGTTTATTTACCCCCCTTATTTTTTTTTTATTTGTATATTTATTCCCACTTAGGTTTTTATTTGTTTATTTACCCCCCAACACACAACATTTATACTCCGCACTCGCACACTCAGCACTCACACACATCACACACATCATACACAGCACTATTACACTCAGCACTCACACACATTATACACAGCACTCACACACATCACACTCAGCACTATTACACTCAGCACTCACACACATCATACACAGCACTCACACACATCATACACAACACTCACACACAGCACTCACACACATCACACTCAGCACTCACACACATCATACACAGCACTATTACGCTCAGCACTCACACACATCACACTCAGCACTCACACACATCACACTCAGCACTCACACACATCATACACAGCACTCACACACATCATACACAGCACTCACACACACATACTGCACCCCTCACATACACACACAACCCCCCGATACACTGCATCACACACATACACAATACTTCCAAACATATTTATATAATATATATATATATATATACATACACACAGCACCCCTCACACACACACACACACACACACAGCACCCCTAAACACATTTCATTCCAGACACACACTAGATCCTCTACCCAACTCTGAATCATCTACACACACACTAGATCCCTATATACACTCTGAATCCGTTATATACGCATGCTCACTAGATCTCCCATACGTAGTCTGGGTCCTTCACACACACACACACACACACACAGTCTGGATCCCCTATACGCACACTAGATTCCTTGTAAGCAAACCCATACATTCCCTGACACACACACACACACACTATAGCCTGTATATACACACACACACACACACACACACACTATAGCCTGTATACACACACTTGCTACATCCCCTATAGACACATTCTCTACAGCCCCTAGCCACATATGCATTACATTACACCACAAACACAACATTACTAAAACCGACATTATTACACAATACCACACCACGACCAGCTCACTCTGCACACACGCAATACCACAGCAGGCTCCAAACACATGCACAATACTCTTTCCTGGCCCTTTTGTCTCCTGGTATCCATTTATAGAGACACCAGAGACAAGTTGCAAGGAAACACAGTGCAAGCATGTTATTAAATTTGCCTGCACTGCACAGAACAAATACAGGGCTTTTTTCTCATGCTAGAGCTCTTCAGCAGAGCTCTGTGCATGGTCTGCCCTGGAAGAGCATTGAACCAACATGCTCACTTTGAGAGGGCGCGTGTTTGTCATGAGTGATGACAAAACACACCCTCTCTGCCCCGCCCCCTTCTTAATGGGCCGCTGTGATAAAAAAATGCCTGGGCCGAATTTTTTCCCCAGTCCGGCCCTGCATGTGTTCCTTTGATGACTGTGGGCAACCCACATTTCACATTTACATTGCTGTGCCTCTGTACATCCTCATTGTTTTCCTGATAATAACCACTAACTGAGCTGACTAATAATGTATTGCTGTGTTACAGTCATGTAATATGGAGATGCACTGAAAAGTAATTGGTTGTCTGCTGGTTGCCCAAATGCAGACAGTTCTAGAGGCTTTTGAGATGCACCAAATGAAAGTGGCCAAAAACAGCCATATTGTAAATATGCTACAAATTATTATATGCTGAGTGGACTTGGGCTTTATTGACTAAAACTCAGTACTCCAGCCTCTAATCCCTCCCCCAACAATACCCGTGGAAAAACAAAATGACTAAACTTATAGTACATTGAAACCCCTGACAGGTGATGTGAATAACATTGATTATAGTGTAACAATGGCACCTGTCAAGGGCTGGGATATATTAGGCAGCAAGTGAACAGTCAGTTCTTAAATTTCATGTGTTGGAAGTAGGAAAAATGGACAAACAAAAAGATCTGAGTGATTTTGACAAGAGCCAAATTGTGATGGCTAAATGACTTGGTCGGAGCATCTCCATCTCCATCTCCATCTCCATCTCTGTGTGGTGTTCCCAGTATGCAGTAGATATTACCTACCAAAAGTGGTGCAAGGAAGGACAATCGGTGAACTGGCTTAAGGGTCATGGGTGCCCTGGGCTCATAAAAAACACGGAGGCTAGACCATCTGGTCCGATCACAAAAAAGAGCTACTGTTGCTCATATTGCTGAAAAACTTAATGTTGGCCATGCTAGAAGGGTGTCAGAACACACATTGCATTGCAGGTGGCTGCATAACTGCAGATCCGTCATGCTGCCCATGATGAACCCTGTCCACACCTGAAACTGCCTTCGATTGGGATGTAAGCATCATAACTTGACCATGGAGCAATAGAAAAAGGTTGCCAGGTCTGTAGAATCACTTTTTCTTTTATATCACGTGAATTACCAGGTGCGTGCGAGTTGCTTACCTGGGGAAGAGATGGCAAAAGGATGCACTATGGGAAGTAGGAAGGCTGGTGAAGGCAGTGTTATGGGTCCTGGCATTCACGTGAATGTTACTTTGACATGTACCACCTACCTAGAGATTGTTGCAGACCACGTTTGCCTTCATGGCAATGGTGTTCCTTGATGATGGGGGTGTCCAGGCTGTTGACAAATATCTGTCAGATGTTATCTGTCAGACATCGGTGAGGCACAATGCCATTTTGCCATCAATCTTCTTAAAGTTTTGCATGAGAACTATTTTCAGTATAAAGGGTGTTACTATAAACAACTTCGAAGCACAGCGATGGGGTCTAATGTAGCCCCATCATATGCCAACCTTTTCATGGCCATCTTAGAACAAGATTTCGTTTATACCCATCCCCATTTTTGTTATGTCAAAATTTGGCTCTGCATCATGATATTTTATTTCTATGGAATGGACCTATTGAGACATTACTGGAGTTTTGGATATCTATGAACCAATTTCTTCCCACTATCAAATTTACTATGGAGTATGATCAAGTACGCATCCATTTTTTGGATGTGGAAATTACCAAGGATATGAATGGCTTTAGATTTGATGTTTTTTCAAAGCCTACTGGTAGGAATGCATACCTACATATCTCATCATTCCATCCACCCAAACTCAAGGAAGGGTTACCGTATTCACAACTGTTAAGGTTGAAGAGAATTATCTCAGATGATTAGACTTGCCAACAACGGGTGGATGGAATGATGTGGAACTTTAGGAAGAGAGGCTACCCACAGCATCTACTACAGAATGCCAAACAGTTTTGAATCCAAGCATTGGAGTCAACAGAAGGACTGAGAGTAAGTGGATTCCTTTTTTACATACTTTCTCCACTATGTCCAAACAAATAACACAAATTATTAAAAGGCATTGGCATGTTTTAAGTGGTGACACTGATTTACAGGAGATTTTTGAAAATGTACCCATTATGGCCTATAGAAATTCTAAGGACCTTGGAAAAAAATGGATACATGCAAGAGCCAATACTAAAGTGGACAGGACAGGTACATGGTTAACACCTCCCAGAGGAATGTTCAAATGTGGGAAGTGTGTGAATTGCAATAACGTTATTAAAACCAATTAATTTGCACACCCTAGTTTGGGGCACAGGATAGATTTAAGTTAATATATGAACTGTCAAATGGAGTTCATCATTTATCTGATTAAGTGCCCTTGCAGGAAGGGATATGGGGGTCAGACCAGTAGACATTTGACCACTTGATTGGGGAACACAAAAGTGCAATTATAAATAAGTTAATAATATCTCCAGTAGCCAGGCACTTTAATGAGATGGGGCATCTGGTCTCACAACTCCAGTTCCTAGGTATAGAACAGGTCAGAACCCCACCAAGAGGGGATGAAAGACTCTCCAAATACGTCTTATGTCACGTGATTGTGATTGTGACAGTGTTGTGGTTACCTGGAAGTAACCTGGTTTGAGATTACATGACATACCTATTTGCGTGCACGATTATGTCAGACGTCACGTGTACGCAATGAAGTGAGACAAACCCGGAAGACATGCGGCACGGTCTGTAGTTCCCGCAATTTGATCGGTATTCCCCACATATGTTCTCAATTAGGCATATTTCCCTGTGTTCATTATCTGGGTATTTAAATAAGAACTGAAACCATTAGGATAGACATTCCACCTGAGGAATGCTTGGTTGCCGAAACATCAAGGTTCTGTTGTCTCCTGCTTTTTGGGTTAGTATACCTGGTTTATTATATAGTGGTATATTGGTCTGCTAGTTACTGTTTACATACCTGTACTTTTAACAGCACTTTTTCTGTACAATTTATGTGTTTCCACTATATGAATAAAATATTTCTTATATGCAAACAACTCTTTCTGGTGTGCTTGGGTTTCCTTTTTACTATGCCTATGGATCTGGTTGGGGTCAGATTTTCGCTTGAAGCACCGGTATTCTTTTCTATACTACTACCCATATTAACAGTTTGAGCGCTTACTATCACTTTTTTGTACGAATGGTGTTCCTTGAGGGCAGAAACCTCTTTCAGCAGGAAAATGCACCGTGTCACACTGCTAAAATTATTCAGGAATGGTTTAAAGGAACATGACAAAGAATTCAAGGTGTTTCTTTAACTTCCAGATTCCCCAGATCTCAATTCGATTGAGCCTCTGTGGGATGTGTTGAAACAACAAATCCGATACATGGAAGCCCGCCTTGCAACTTGTGGGACTTAGATTATCTGCTGCTAGTATTTTGGTGCCAGTTACTATGAAACATGTTCAGAGGTCTTGTGGAGCCCATGTCTTGACACATCAGAGTTTTGGCAGCTTGAGGTGGGCCTACACTATATTAGGGAGGTGGTTTTAATATTGTGGCTGATCAGTAAATACCACAGTTGCTTTCAATACTGTTGCCCTCACCTTCTGTCACGTGAAAGTTTTTAAAATGATTCACAGTTCTTATTTAAACTCAGTGAAAAACTAATTTCAAGAAGTACAAATGTAAGATTTGCTGTTATTATTTTCTTCTTTGGAACTGGTTGTCATTATATTATTACTAAATTGCCTTGTCTGTCTTTTCCAGCACACTGGTTTATACCCGCTAGTTGCCAAGAGTTTGCGGCGAATTGCAGAAGGAAAGGATCCAACAGATTGGCATATTCACACATGCGGCCTAGCAAATATGTTTGCTTACCACACCTTGGGCTATGAAGACCTTGATGAGTTACAGAAAGAACCGCAGCCTCTTATATTTGTGATTGAATTATTGAAGGTAATATATCTATGTTGGCAAACTTTTAACAAAAAAACAAACAAACATACAGCATTTTTTCCCTCCCTTAATAAATTAATTGGCAGTGCATTATTTAGGGTTTACAAACAAAAACCTAAATTTATGCCACAATGGATAAAAGTTGAAAAATCAGGTAAATTATTTTGATCCACATTTTGTAGATTTTTTTTAAAACTATTGCATTTCTGGCATTTCTGGTACATTCTCAGAGTGCTGCATTAAGATTTCGACTACAAAAATATGTAAAAACATATTCATTACAGAAGAAGAAACATCCACTCTGTATTCCCATCCTACTAAATGTCCTTAATTATTTTGTGGGGGCCTCTTGAGCTTACTGTGACAGTAATTTGTTTAAAACAATTTCCATCCAGCATTACTGATTTATGCACAGTCCCCGTCAAAAGGAGAGAATGGCACTGCACAAATCTCCATGTAACACATATATGCTTTTAATGCTTTATAGTGTAACATTCAAGGTTAATCAATGCTGTTATGAAATTTTATCCCTCTTAATTCTGTTTGCTACTATCAGTTCAGCAAGTATTCCTCGTGACTTAAGTTAACACAGCATATCTCCCACGTTTCCTTTTGTAGGAAAAGACCCATCCCTGACCTCACATCCTGCCACATACCCTTCAATGAAAGTACTCTTTGACCATTTGATATTTTTGGAAGTGTGCCATAGCTCTTGGCACCTGTGTCTGCAACGCACCTACACCACAGGCCAAATAAAAAATGTTGCATAAGAATCTAAATACATGATCAGCTAAACTGTTTAGCAAAACTGTACTCTACCTTCCCACCTTCCACAATGGTAGAACTAGTAAAAAGGATGTGGAATTTCTATTTAATTATATTGAATCAAGAACATTTAGACAGTACACGTTATGGAACAATATAGCACAGTGGATAGGATTTTCAGCTGTGATCCTTGTCTGCAGTTAGCACGGTCCTCTAGGGTACAAACATGCACAGTCTTTAAAAGTAACTTAATTCCAGGCACTTTATTGTTGAGCTTCACCACAGAGACAGCAGCAAATTAAAAAAACAATAATGTAACACAAATCCCTATAAACAAAAACCTAGCTCGTCTAAGCACTTACTACCTTCAGATTCCCTATCTCTCAGGGGTTAAACTATAACAAAACAATATTGGTTTCACCAACCTAGTGTCTTTGTCAGCTCTCAGCACTTCAGTGTTTAGTCAGTCTGCTGCTTCCAGCCCTTCAAGGGAGAAACAAACATTCTCCCTTTACCTGCCTAACAGGGAGGGGTTTATTCCCACTGCTGCAGCTGATTACCTGCAGCTGAGCAGTGGGTTGGAGACAGTCCAAACCCTGGCCTGGACCTAGTCTCCCAAGAAAACAAATAAACAGCGGAGTGGAGCACTGGCCCACTCTGCTCTCCAAATACTCTACCCCAGGGGCCCATAACTAAATATTCATTTCGGTTATATACACACAGAAACACACACTCCCCCTGGGGTTAAAAATCATATGCCTCTCTGAACAATGCAGTTGAAATATAAACTCCCTCACAGACCACCCCATTCACCTTATCACACAGCAAAAAGCAAATGTTCCAGTTAAACCACTTTTGACCATCTCCCAGTCAATCTTCGCAGCTTAGGGTTATTTTGCCAGTTGAGTTACATCCCATCACACCGTTTATTCTGTGATATTTTTACAGCCACCTTTTTTTTAATGGACCTAATTAATTATATCATTAACAGGTAGAATCCCCCAGTATGTATAAGAGGGAGACATGGGCTCTGAATAATGACGAGAAGCTGAAGGCTGTCCCTATACTTCATGGAGAAGGTAACAGGCTGTTCAAGCTGGGACGCTATGAAGAGGCCACCAATAAATACAGAGAAGCTGTCATCTGTCTGAAAAATGTCCAGACTAAGGCAAGTTAATAGATGAGGTACAACAATGACAAATACAGACACAATGTTTAGTCACAGATTTTAGAGATTTTTTTTAGAGACATTTTGGAGACAAACAAACATGTTATTTTATTCTTTTCATTACAGCTTTGTGCAGTTTTATCCTTATTCTTTTCAAACTATTTTTATTGAACAGTATTTAAAAAAAAACATGTTTCACATTAATTTTGTATATAAAGAAATCAACATTTAACAATAGAAACAAGTAAAAATAAGAAGGGAAGGTGAAAAAAAATAATGATCAAAAAGAAATAAAGTAAAAAAAAAAGGGAGGGGATGGGTACTATCCAAATGTATAATAATAAAATAGTGGATTTGTTCCTGTCAGAATATAATACAGAGAGTAATATAACCAATTGTATGTCTAAATATATTATATATCAATATGTAAGAGGACATGTGGAACTGTCTACAGGAGAAACTCTTTACTTATATCATTTTCCCAGGTGTCCCAATGAAACCACAAAACAGCAAATTCACTTTTTGAGGTGAGGGTTGCTGCAACCCAAGTTCATACCTTTTGTTATCGAGCACTAAAATCAGTGCTTCCTTAATTGATGGTAAAGTAGTAGACTTCCAATAACAAGGTATGATTGACATGGCCGCAATAAGAATGTGGCCTACCATGATTCTATCTAATTTACTTGATGTCTTAGGGAGATTTTTGAATATACCCACATCTGGAGAAAATGTTATAATTGACGGATCTATTTTTGTAATCAGTGAATGTATTCCCTGCCAGAGCGGCTGCAATTTTGCACAGTGCCACCATATATGTTAAAGAGTACCAAGGCCTCCACAACCCCTCCAACACCTATCTGAATATTTTGTGTTCATTTTATAAAGTCTTGAAGGGGCCAGGTGCCACCAGTATATACATTTGTTGTGATCTTCTATATTGTTGGAACACTGTGTGATCCCTTTGAGAGATGTGAATGCAAGCCATTCCTCCAGGTTCCATTGCAAACACAAATATTTTTCCCAGGCTGGAATTTAACGTGGTTTTGGATCTTGAACTGAAAACAATAAGCATAACATAAGGAGATCATATATTTTTTATTTGAGTGAAATAAATACATTTTTTCAAGGTTCGACATTTTTAATTTCACCAAATTTGTGGTCAGGATTGTGGATGTCAAGTTGCTCTTGTAGGATCTCAGTAATTGCGGAGTACCGTCGGGCTCAACTATCGTCCAAATCATATTAAATATAAAATTTTTCAAATGACAGCGAATCATTGTTGAAAAACTATCAATATTGTTTATGAATTTGGAGCGCCAATCAGTCAAATCTATTTGTGGATAATAATGATTTAGGATAGAAAGCGGCATAGCTCTTGACCAAGACAAGTTGGGTTTTAAAGTTTTAAACAATACATCCCAAGCTTTTAATGAGATTTCTGTTGATGGAAACATTGTAGATAATTTAGGTCTTTTAGAAATAGGGAGCCAAATTAATTGTTTAATAGAGTATGGGTGTCATTTTTCTGTTTCCATCTCTAACCATCTTGGTTTATGTGAATCTAAATTAAATTTAATAGCAGCTGCTGCATTGGCTGCATAATAAAAAAAAATTAAATGTTCATAATAATTTTTACATACATATAAATACATAAACAGTACTGTACGGGTGAAGATATGAATGGTTTTAATTAAACATTTTTTTCATTATTTTATTTGTGTTGTTCTTTTATTAAAATATGGAAATATTTACGATATATATTTACTAAAATCTGCGCAAATATTTTCTATGCTTTGAAAGCTTACCTTCATCAGCTAAAAACTGTTTTCTGCAGCTAATGAAAATTCATTTTCTTTTTGCCCAGCACTTGTTAGACCTGGACTTTGTACAAACATATGCTCCTCATTGCACTGAGGACAAATATTTCCATATTCTCATGACGGTAGTTGATTTTATTGGGATTAAGAGATTCCCATAAACATCACACTTTAAGACTATATGAGTTGATGGGTCTTTGTTCAGTATTCATTTTAAAATGTCTATGAAAACTGTGACTTACTTTAGAAAACTATTGTGTACAGAAATGTTTATCAAACTCAGCCATCCGTGGAATGAGGTTAATTGAAGGTATATTTTTAATCAGATGTGTATTTTAATTCCCACAATCCTCAGCCGCAACCTCAATAAGCATGATAGGGGTCATGCTCCAGCAGGACAGGCTTCTCAAATAAATGGCATGTGTATATTTGATTTATTTTTTATATCTCTGCACCGTGGATGGGAAATATCAAAATCAGAAACTATATATAATTTTGTTATTTATCAGGGAGTAAATTAGTTTCATTGCCTGATATCCATGCAGCAGAAGCTTTGGAACTCACCCAGCTATGGACAGCAAGGGACGACAGATAGAAACAAAAGTTGTACAAAACCGATATTGCCAGCCAGAAAGAGAGGAATAGAGTATACTGATTGACAGCCATTGAAGGTTGCCCTACACATGGGGGAAAACAATTATTGTATTGTCACAATAAAAGAGAGGCTGCACTATAACCAATACCGGAAGTTATGGTGTTAGAGTGGCCCTTTAAGTAGCCAACTACAGTAAACTAAAATGACCACTAAAAGTATTCCCCCAAAAACTGTCAATCCTAATATAGCTTGATTGTAGCATTACGGAACACAACAGCAAATTAGGAATATGATGTAATGTCACCACTTAGAAAAACAGATTATTATCCGTTATCCCAATGCAATGAGAACAAATATTTTCTAAATAACAAGCATGATTGGAAAACGCTATTTAGTTTTCCAAAAAGTAAACAAATCCTAGCAAACAGAAACAGTATTTTTTCAATCGTGTAAACAGTAAACACTAGGCTGACATCCAGTCACAATAATATTGATTTAGCCCAGTTTATTTTAAAATAGTTTTACTGGCTGCCAAGATAAAGCAGAACAATCAAATCAATTGTACAACGTGAAATAGATCCTCATGTCTTCTTGATTTATAATGATCGACAAAATTAGAAAAAATGAAGGCAATTGCAAATGTGCAAACCAAGTGCTACAAAAAGATTTATTCACAAGGGCATAAAGTACAAACATTTCGGGTTATCCCCTTTAGCAATGCATGTCCTTGGAGAACATTTTTTTCTATTTTTGTGGATTACTTTACCCTGCTTGGAGCTGCAGAGGGAGGTGTCAGCAGCACAACAGGAAAAGTTTGTATATCGATTTCCTCTTTGTACTGCAGTAACCCTTAACTCAGCTATATACTGATTTATAGTGATGGTTTCTTATGGAAATGAGGGAGCAGCGCCTTGTACATTGTCTCAAATCCAGGAGATGGTCAGTGGATATGTGGAGAGAAAAGAACCAAGAGAAAACAATAAAGTGTAATATCGTCTGACAGTTAGTAAAAGTAGTATTAAAACACACGTACAATTTTCAGGAGCTATAGATCAGCTCCAGATAGTAGCGCCTGGGCGGTACAATCCCTGCCTATGGATATGGTGGTCCTGTAGGGCCTTGGTAGATGTTGTATCTGGATCTGATCGCAGTAGGAAATGTGTGTATCTTTAAACCTGAAAGCAGTGGGTCACCGTTATAGATATGTATAAAACAAAATGCTTACTAGGGCCCTAAATGATAATGGGGAGGAACTATTGTCCTCCCCCCGTTCCCCACCCATGAGCGACGGGTAGGGGCTAAATCCCCTAGTCACCCCCCCCACCCAAAACAAATTTAATAAAGACCTACCTAAAACAGTGAGGGGGGAACAAGAAAACTAAATACCTGTAAATAAAAAATAACACCATTTGATCTCTTCTTTTTTTCTAAAATCTTTTTTCAGCCCCCCCAAAAAAGCCAAATAAAAATCCATAATACCTGTAACAACTATTAAAATATAAAAAAACGAAAAAATATAAATTTTAAAAAATATTAAAAAATGCACGGGAATTTCACAGTGCTATCTAGTGTTGGCAGATTACGTGTCCCACAGGACTTCATCTACCTACACAAAGATGGCAGCGCCCAGGACCTAGGTCCGGGCAGAAAATAAAGACTAAAAAATAGGTAATATTGGGGGCTTAGGGGAAATTGGTGCAACTAGGGAGACAATTAGATGCAGTGGAGTCAGGAGGGGGGGTTAAAAAAACAAACCCTGGATTCGGCCATGACAGTGCCGCTTTAACAATTAGATACATCAAAGGTAAATAAAAACACAAACATATATAAACATAGCATGCTTGGTGGTTAATGCTTAAAATACAATTAAAAGGAAAAAACAAGCTGATCTATAGCTCCTGAAAATTGTAAGTGTGTTTTTCTACTCCTTTCACTAACTGTCAGAAGATATTATACTATTTTGTTTTCTCTTGGTTCTTTTTTCTTCAAATATACACTGACCACCTCCTGGATTTGAGACCATCTACAAGGCGCTGCTTCCTCATTTCCATACTGAACTGTACTTTTTTCCAGAAGGAAGAGGTTTGGGTTGTTTTAGCTACCTACTAATACTCTCATTAGCGCTAGAAATCCTGTATTTGTTTTATTATAATGATGGTTGCATTCTTAATATAAAACATTGTGTTTTTAGGAAAAGCCCTGGGAAGTGCCTTGGATGAAGTTAGAAAAGATGATCAACACTCTAGTCCTGAACTATTGTCAGTGTCTGCTTCGCATGGAGGAGTACTATGAAGTTCTGGAACAGACAACAGATCTTATCCAACACCACCCAGGTTACAAAATATGCAAGGGCTTGACATTTAAAGTAACAGTTTAATTAACATGCGCCTTTGGGTCTACAACAATTAGATTATTGGAAAACATATTCTACTGCAACTGACGTGTATGATGTACTTCTCTGCAGGAGTGTGAGAGAGATACTCTAATCAGGATCAAAGGTTTATGATGCACATAGTACTTAAATAAGAGGTAAATAGGTTTAAAAATATCAGGAAGTATTACTTTACTGAGAGGTTAGTGTATGCATTTAAGCATGTGTGGGATAGGCATAAGGCTATCCTAGACTTAAGATAAGGCCAAGGACTGATGAAAGTATTTAGAAAATTGGGCAGAATAGATGGGCGGAATGGTTCTTATCTGCCGTCACATTCTATGTTTCTATGTTTCTAAATACTTGCACCCTCAGACAGAGACTTATAGACTTAGTGGTTTGTTTCTGAATTGCAATTTGTGAACTTGGGCTGATCATGTGGTCAGCCATATTCACAAACTCTAAGCAGAAATGTACCCAAATCACAAACCAACCGAGCCGTGGAATGGTCAAGCATGTTCGTTTTGATTTGTTTTTCTGGATTCTGCCTGGGGCATCAAAGCAAGAGATGATTGATCAGAAAAAGATGTTTGATAACTAGGCGACAGCCACTAAATGTTGATTTTATTCATGTATAAAGTGAGATGTGTGCAATAGAGGTAAAAAAAAGAGGAGCAGTAAAAAAATTCTACAATTATATATTTTATATTTAATAAATATGCAATTATATAAATGTAGATTTTTACTGTTCCTCCTGTATTTCCCTCTGTTGATTACTTTTTCTCACATGATCTGTGAATCAAACTGTGAGAAAATGCTCCTATCAATGTTCTGCAAAATATACACATAGTATTTTATTATGTATATATTTTGTGGTACCCTGATTTGCCTATTAGTGCACCCTCTTGGTACTAAAAAGTCTGCCCAGCAGAACCAATACATGGCTGAAGTTCAGGTGTCCCAAAAACTGCTTCAGTCAACCCTAGTTTTTGCACTGTGAACAAGCCTAATGGTTCATAATGGTTCAGCGATTTGTCAGAAAGCTACCTGAGCTTTGTGTACAGGGCCCTATATATTTATTTTGTACAATGTGTGCATTTTGTACAATATTTTCTTGTGGTGTTCACAAGCCTTATGCACAAGTAAAAAGATCTCTTTCTTCCTCAGATCGAATGTGATGTGTTGAGGCCATGTACATGTATGATCATTGTCTCTGCTAATTGTTGAACCCAAGCATGTTCACGAAAATGTGAGTTGGGTTTTGTATAAATTGTTCGCATTCAGATTTATGGCTGCTAACAATTTAAGGTGAGATTTTTCTTCTCTTAATGCAATTAAGGATGGGCACCCATGTTTGGATGAAACAGCATCAGTGGCAAAGAACATCTCCACCTTGTGTCAATTTTACCAAAGAACGGTTCCAAAATGGCACTGTTAAACAAAGTTGAGCCAGTGGCTCTTGATACAGTGCTTTTACCCATGTCCTGAAGTTCAAGGCCAATCACACTTTCTCTAAAGACTCTCCCAGAAAGTCCCAGTCTGTAGTGTCAAATGACTTCTCAGCATTGTGTAGACAGGATTAGAACTACGATCACCTATCATCTATGTATGTAGGCTGAAATATATTATTAATCATATCTTTAAAAAACTGCTCATCCATTAAAGCAAAATAATGTGACCTACGGGCAGTATTTTCACACACTGTTGAGTAATGTAAAGTAGTCAGTTGCGTTAGGTGACATTTCCATTTTAGACACTGTTGCATAATTTTACATTCAAATAATGTTCATTTGCATAAATGGCTGTATTTTATTTTAAGAATCACATTTTCTGGGTGAAAAGGCTTTCAATTGATATAACAGCAGCCGTGGGGAATTTAAATAAATGCCTGTATACAGTGTATGCCAATTAATCAGACAAACTAGCACAAAGCAACAGATGACCGAACTCTAGGTATGCTAAATACAAGTCATTCTTAACAAGGGCTGTGGTGATGTAGAGATTTTGAAATGTCTAGTGCATCTAATACACTAAGAGCCTTTTCGACATTCCAGTGTGCTTGCAATAAGTGTCTAAATAATCTATTTACTTTGAAAGCTCTTTTACTAATCTTAAAGCATTACAAATTATAAATTTTTTTTTTTTCAACTACTCTTCACTTGCTCTAGCTTAAGTATGGAATCTTAAAATGGATGTAGAGGAACAAAACTTGTGTGGACTGGCTGACAATGAAATTAGTTAAGGTAAAGCTGACTCTGCGCACTATGTGAATGCTTTTGCTGCTTTGGTCTCTAACACTGTGGCATGTTCCGTTTCTTCTACACTCAGTACATACACCTTTCCTCTGTATCAGACAGCCGCTTCTGCCTGCTAGTAAGAAGGTTAGGAGAGGAGTGGACAAGTGAATGTTAGGGGCCAGTCCTTAGAAAGCATGGAGTGAGAGCATCATTGGATGCGTTTATGCAAAGCTCAGGGTGCTGTCTGCATAGTATGCCCTTAGTTGGCCAGCCTGCATGTCTGGAAGGCAGCCTTTCATAGATTCATGCCAGGCTAGTCTTCAAATTTTTCAGACAGACACACCCCTTTTTGTGGCATGTTCCCCCCTTTGGGTGGTTCTGGTTACGTGATTCACGTCAGTGGCCCACCCTTTTACCCCACCCATCGATATCCTGCTTCACCAGACCTGCTGTTAGGGGGTATGGATTTACTTGAAAGATGAAAGCGAGAGATTAGCATATGTATGTGTTTTCTGATAGATATATCTTGTGAGTTTCCCTACAGCACCACCTCCACCAGATACATGACGCTTGGGAGTTATGACTGTTTAAGTCTTTTCTGTTGATAAGATTCTGTAATTAGGCCCATCATAATTGTCAGTACCAGGCCCAATGGGCTCTTAATCTGGCCCTGCTGTATTTGATTCCTGAATTTGATACGCAATTCAATCACAAGTCAGAGAGCACGCCCTAGCTCAGCTGGTTGAGGACCAGTACTGGAGCAGAGGATAACATACGTTTTTAAATATATATTCCATTTACCATAACAAGGAAAGAAAAAGCAAAGCTCGATTACCTGTATAGTTATTCACGGTAACGAAGGGGTTAAAATAACTTTGTGGTTCTGTAAGGTGTATTGGTTCATGGTGGCCTAATACGGTATCTTTCAAGCTAACAGATCTAAGCTCTTCCCCTCTGTGTGAAATTGCACATCTAAAAAAAAACCTGTATATTTCTTAAAATAGAAAAAAGTAAACATCCATTTACTTAAACATTGTCATTATATTGTATCGTATGTAACAGAAGAAAATAACATGTGTTTGGGAGAAAATAGTGTGTTTTAACATCACAATTCTCAATTATCTATCACTGTTGTTGGATCATTGTCAGCATAAGGATAAGATTATATAGAAAGAAGAAGCTGTAGAATGACTGCAAATAAGTAGAGCTTTGTGTATCCCTTTGCTTTAAATTCCTTTTGAAGGTCGGACGTTTGATCTGTTTGCAATCGAACATGTGTTAGTTTTAGAACTCTTTGAGTAGTATCTATTTGTTTATTCAAGTTCTCTAAATGCTTTCTTTTATTTATGTATTTTGACATGTGTAATGTGTTTTTTTTTTTCATTTTAATATAACCTTCCCTTTCTGGCCTTCCAAATCATGACTTCCTTATGCATCCCCTCTGTCTCTGGGCAATTTCATCTTCAGAGGCCTCTCTAGACAGGTTGATCCCCAACACCTTAATAAAACTTGACATAGCATAACAAACTAGTCAGTGACACTTGAGCAGCTCTGCAGGGTTCTTTGACCTGGTTCCTTTCTCAAGGGCTTAGAAGTAACATGTATTTTTGCCCTATGTGTCTTCTGAAAATTAACACTTGTTCTTCCTAGTGAATATTGCTCAGCGATGCGCAAGATTGAACTCTAGTAGCAAAAAAGTTCCAAAGACCATATTTGTTGTTTTATGTATTATTTGCACGCAAAAAACATTATGCATAAAAAAAGACTTATATGGATGGCAAATCCTCGGGATCCAATCTATCTCCGTCAATGTCCACTTTAACAGGAATTGCTTAAAAATCTCAGCCGTATCTCTGCTAGTCTCTTGTCACGCATTGAAACATACATAATTTCCAATGATTACTGTTGGAGTGCTTTGAATGTCCAAATAATAAATGTATTTCGTGATCAAACATAAAATTATTTAAACACGTCATTGAATGTTTTAATAATATAAAAGATGTACCACCAAAAAAAACATGTACGTACAATAAAAAAACACATTGTCTGCAGTCTTTGCAAGCCCTTTCAGTCTCTGCTGGGGAATAGTCCAATCAGAGGCTTCTCATTGAAAACCTTCTGTGCTGGAACTATGAGTTCACAAGGGAGGAAGGCAGTTACGTGCTAGTCCAGCATGTCTGGTGCTTACATTAGCTCTGTGGAGCTAACACAAGTGCAGTAAACCTTTTCTGGCTCTCTGAGTGACAACAAGGGAGGTGTTTCTGGCCCTGATTACAAAAGTGCTGATTTATATTGAAATCAGAACTTTTATAAGCTATCAAAAATATGACAGACTCCAGACACACAAAGCACCTCAGGAATGGTTTCTTCAACCTACTAATTAGCTCTTTCCAGAGATGTTTTAACTGTTTAAATTACAGGGAGTCCACCCCAGTTGACCGGCAGCAGCCCCCCTAGTCCCAGTGCATTACGTGGCCGTCCTGAAACATGGTATCTGTATATGAGTCTGTGTGAATGTCTCTGTGTATATGAATTTATGTATGAAAGTGCATGTATATATATACACATTTTTGTATTTTGTATATTTTGGCCCCAGCAGCACCCTATAATGAATGCATGTTCAGGTGAGTGCAGCCCTCTTGGAGATATATATACATATATGTATGTACATACATACATACTTCCCTAACAAAAGTTAGGTGAGTGCATAGTGAGATATGAATTTTAATTTTTTTACGGGTCTGGTGGAGGAGTGCCAAATACCTTGACATGTGTACAGTCGCTTCTCCGGCATAGTCTCTAACACTTACCCTGAAACCCATTAAAACATGGACACAAGTGTTACTGTTGTAAAATATTAATACACAGCTTTATTTAATTATTATGTAAAATATAACATAATAGAGTCGTTGCCTACAAATATCAAATATATTTAAAACCAACATCTCCCATACATAAATTAGCCCTGGCAATGCCCCCCAATAATAACAACAACATATAACAATATAAATACCAGAGAACATATAAAATGGGCATCCAAATGGCCACATTTACAACGGATAAAACCGTAGTAGTGTACCGAGACACCCTTACACCTCCATGTTCAGAGCCACTGTCGAGCTCGAACCTACAAACCAGCTTATCCACACTAAATGTAGCCATGCCCATTTCCTAGTCCATCTACCCCCAATTTAACCTGGCCGATTCATGCCGCTGTGAAAAGCAGAAAAAAACAACAATTAAACAAATGGTAGGGTAGGAGGGACAACTAACTGGAAAACTTAGGTTAGTTAAAATGGCCACTACATTAATTGGCCAGGGTATATCCCTAGCAAGCCCTGCCCCCATTAACCAACTAACCGTTAATTCAAACTGGTTGCTATACCTACCTCCTAGTCTGTCAAGGCCCATTCTCCTGGCTGTGCTGTTCCTTGTTCTTCATTTCACTCCGGGTGCCGTGCAACCTAGGTACGCCTCTGGCTTCTCCCTTCACAGCAGAAAAGACAGTAAATAGAACTCTGAAATTGGTAAACATAGACCCATCCCCTTTCCATCAGTTAGTCCTATTTTAAAATCTTTACCGACATGCAACCAAATCCAAGATACTTATTCTTGGGATTGGATGATAGGATGCACACAAAGCAGCCTTGCCCCCAGTAGCGAAAAGGGCAACTTTGCGGTCATCTCAATACCGTATTACCCTTTTAATATTGGTTTGTCATCAAAGTGCCCATAGCCTAATGTTGCCCCGGTACATTGCTCTCAATCTATACCTTTTGCCATTTATGTGGCATACCATACATCTGCGCTACTGGCATGAATAAGTGTCTTACAGTGGTTTAATTCTGAACTCATCACAGCAAGTGTATTGGGAGTTTATTCATACATGTCTGTCACACCAATGTGTACTTGAGCACGCAAGCTGACTCAGACCTTTCACCTCCTGCGTCCTGATAATCGGGACACTGTTGTAAGGGAGGTAAAGGGAATGGGCCAGCATCATTAGCTACACCCCTATGGGCATACCCCATGGTGTCTTTGTCTGTCCATCACTCAAGTCATCCCACTAATGGCTCTAGGACCTTGCAGGAAGCACTGCTTCAGCTCTCCCTGCAGGGTCCTAGAGTCCTGAACAAAGCACGAACATGTATTATGATGCACTCATGCTATGATTGTTGGGGACAGTTTTTCGGGGTCTGAAAAAGTGAGACACCACAGAACTAAGGCGGGGAGGTAGTACCCTAATATCGTAACTGTTCTGCCGAAATCGGGATAGTTGGGAAGTGTATTGGCTGGATATCATCTGATTCCTAGTTCATTCACTGAACCAGTTCTATCAGCACATGCCATGGTTGAACACTAAAAAATAATGGGTGTTTAGTTACATTATATGATCATACATTGCATAAACCTGCCACAACGTCATTGTACCCCCAAATGTCTGTTAGATGAGCTACTTACTTGGGGGGAAAAATCCATCTCTAGTTCTCTGCAGTACAAGGCTAAATAAGGCCCCGGGATGAGGCACCTGTGACAGGGAGGGGTGCAAAACCAAGGAATAATTGGTTTAAAATGGATTTGTGCCAGTATTACTCTTTTTTTTTAAAACTAATATAAAAAAAACCACTACAATAAAAGTATTTTGTAAGCTCTGATGATTTTTACATTTTGAAATGGAACAAAGAGCTCACATTGGTACCGGGGTGTAAAAAGCTGTGAACTATTTCTTACAGCTGAAGCTTAACCTGTGAGCTGTGAGATTAACACTACTTCAAAGCCGCAGGACATAAATCCAAAGGAAATCATCCAATTTGCAGAACCAATATTTGACATATCACTTCCTGAAACTGCGCAAAGTAAATACATAACTGCCCATGAAAGTCACAAAAACCTCTAATCCTTCAAAACTTAAAATGTTTTCCTTAAAGAAAAACCGTCACTTTTACACTAATTTTTAATATATTGATCTTTTCATCAGGTATTGAAAAGAAACAGATTCTTTGTTTAACAAAGTATATGTAACAAAATGGGGAAAAACTTATATTTTGCTGATACTTCAACATGGCATTCTGGGTATATTATGAAACAAGATCTTGCAGAGATGCTGTGTCTGTAGGTGGTACTCAACCATAAATTTCTACATATATTTAAATCATCTGTGTTACACCAAGCGTTCATAATTCATTGTTGCACAATGGTATATTGCCATGTAATTTAATTTGTGTAATGCATATATGAATTGGCCACTTGGTTGCAAGGTCAGATGACAGAAGGGGTTGTGTGAAAGGGGGCAGATTGTTTGCATGTGGATTGATACACTGATTAATCAAAGGCTCTGTAAGGTGTGAGAAGTTACACATAAGTGGCCTGGAAGGTCTAGTTCAAATGTAAACTAACTGAATTCAGCCATATGGCCTCTACCTCTGAATTCATGACTTGATTTCTTTGATATGTTAATGATCATTAGCTTTCAAGAGAAGAGGAAAAACAAGCCTTGTGTTCCAGTATCATATCCCCTGGGTCAGAACTTTTATTTTGAAAACCTGAGTAAGTGATTAGGACTTATGTTATTTTATCCCTTTTGTTTTTATCTGTTGTTGGTGTAACTATTTTGATTGTCATCTATATTTTTGTATGCACTGTGACTATTTTTTGCTCATAATGAAATACTCCTTTATTGAGTTCTGCCTTTGTCTGTTAAAGAATCACATTACCTGAAGATACTAATTAGTATTTTGCAATTACATAGATAATGTGCTAAGTTACATTTGGTGAGTTTTTATTATTAAGTTACCTGGTGGACCAAGGCACCCCATTTATAAATTGTCTTGGTGGTGGCAGCATTAAAATAGTATCTGAATAATTCACTAACCTGAAAACAATTCACTGAGCTTAATAGGAAATTATCCTATTAAAAGCAATGGGAAAGGCAGGATTAGCTGAGCATATTCAATCATTTTCCTATTTTATGTTTTGCTCCAAAATGTTTTACAAATAAAGGTTAGCATCATTCTGGACTATACCTTTAATTCGAATAATAGCAGAAGGAGTAGTTGGTTCAGAGAGACACGAATTCCTTTGCCGATGCTGATTTAAACAGATTGTCACAATTTCTGTTTCAGAATAAATCATCATTTTCCCATTTTGCTTTCAGGCTTGGTGAAGGCGTATTTCATACGAGGCAAAGCAAATGCTGAGGTTTGGAATGAGGCAGAAGCAAAGAAAGATTTTGAGAAAGTTGTTGACTTGGACCCAACTATGAATCGATTGGTGAAAAAAGAAATAATAAAGTTGGAGAACAGAATGCAAGATAAGGAAGAAGAAGAGAAAATGACATATAAACACCTCTTCTCCAAACCAGATCAGAAAGAAAACATTTAAATAGAAGAAATTAGTGACTATTGATATCATAAAAGACCATACGGTTCCTTTTCTGTTCATTAGTGGAAAAACTAAATGACAGATGTTGCTCATCATGGAGACATATTAACACAATATAGTTTGCACTTGTCCTTTGTTGAATTCAGGATGAGTTAGTTACTTAAATGAGACTCTCGTTCTTGTCAGACACTGGCTAACATTTAGAGGAGAAATAGCTGCTAAATCAACTTAATAGAAATGTTAACCGGAAGGTGCTGTGATTATTCTGAATTTTAACTGATGAGCGAATGTTCTAAGTACAAAAAAAGTTTCATCAATTACCATGAGAACAGGAAATGGAAATCGAGGGTGAACATATATTTCATCTTTAGAAGAAAAAAAATAGGGCAGACAAGATATATAATCTTGTGTGTTGGAGTCTGTTGTATGTGCTGATAAACATACCTAGTTGTGTCCAGCAATGATCGACTAACCATTGAGGGTCAGCTCTGTAACTACACATTGAAGGATCCAATTGTGAAATGTATGGCTGTTTCTAACTCTGGATTCCCTTATTCACATGCTGGAAGCTCAGAAATATACAAGTATTAAATAGACGGTAAAAAAAAACAATGTTCGGTGCGGAATTAAAAGGGACCACTAAAAGCACCCAGGCAAGCACCCAGACCACTTCATCTCATTTAAGTGGTCTTGGATCAGTGTCTGTTCACTTAACCCTGCAGCTGCAAACATTGCAGTTTTAGGGAAAGTACAATGTTAACATTGCAGGGTTAAGACTGTCTCTAGTGGTTGTCTACCAGGGAGCGGCTAGATGTACTTCCTGCAGTTCTTACGGAGTTTGATCAATGCTTTGCATGAGGATGTCCAGCATCTTCAAAAAACCCATAGAAAAGTACTGAGTCAATGCTATCCTATGGGGAAGAACTAATGTGCACACAAATCGAATGTTGTTGGAGGAGGAGACTGACCCAGCGCCAAGGGACATTAGTGCTGGAATCAGGCAAATCAACAAAGTTCTTAACCCTTTATTTGCTTCTTGGGGGATGGCAGAGGGCACTATAGTGTTAGGAATACAGCTTTATGTTCTAACACTATAGTGTTACTTTAGATAAGAATTATAAAACATATCTTACTGTACCAGAAAGTACATAAAGCATACATATTATAATAGCATATATGGGCATGAATTTCCTTTACTAGGGCTCTAAGATTGTATAAACTGTAATACCATTGCTCAAATCTACTCCATGACTTTTCTGACAAATGCAGTTTAATAGTATTACATATTCTTTATAGAGCATTTCATTGTATGGAATTAAAATAAAAGTGAATATTGACATAGAGTTTTATATTACTATTGTATGAGTGTCAGATCCATTCTCAAACACTTCTGAGAAGAACAGATAATGATACCAGGTAACATCAATCACCATTTCAGCAACCTCTCTCCCTGGATCTGCCTTGTCCTGTCCTGCAGATGCATAAATAAAAGTCATTGCTCAGAACATGTCATTATTTCACACTATTCAGTGTTTGCCTGTCCCTGATGGATTATTATATTGTTTTTGTTGTTGATGTCCCTCTGCTGACTTAATACATTTCTATTTCTGCAGCTTATACCTAAATGGTACATCTGGGTTTGTGCTGAGGCTTGTCAAAGCCCAGATGGCATATGATGTGTCTGAGAAAGTCTGGAAGGGGGAGGATGGAGGACACCGGTGTTATAGTACCAGTTTTCATTATTTCCCAGTTTTTTCCTTGTTTTATTACATGGAGCTTTGTACTGAAGTCGAGGGACTAAAGGGGCTCTAGAAAGACTGCCAGTCTTGGAGGTTAATTTTAAGGTATGTGTATGCTGTACATATTTATTGCTGTGCTAATTAAAGGGTTGCTCCAACCACCATGACCATTTCAGTGATTTGAAGTGGTCATGGTGGTAGGGGTCAATAGGTGCAGTGTTTACGTTAGTTGTACCCCAGGCACACCTAACTTAGTAAGTCCAGAAATTTTTCTAATACCAATCCTGTGCACGCATGAGCTCTGAGCCGATGAAGTGTTCCAACAAAATGATTCTTTTCGAGACGCATTTGATTAGATTCTGTGAGACTCTTGGTGACATCGGAGAAAGCACGAAGGACATAACTGGGAGCAATAATTTCAGGTAAGTTTTTATTATTATTTTATAGCTTTATTACATGGCCTAGCCAGTAGTGCCCAATAGGGCATTGTAAATCTAAATGACCATTTAATCAGAAAGGATATGAGTAACTCTTCAAGTATGTAGGGGAGAATTGCAGACAACTAAACTAAAAATGAGAATGCAGTTACATCACTGTCACTGGGAAGACAATATATAACCATGGCCTTGATTTCATATTATTGGATACACTTTACAAATAACTTCATATATTTAAATATATTTTAATATTTGTTGACTTAATATTTTGAAATATATTTAAGTTTTTTTTACATATCACTTTTTTAGATATTATATATTTTTTATATTTAAAAAAACCTTTTTTAAAGTTTTTGAAAAATATCAAATAATTTGAAAAGCTTAAATAACATTTTTACATTTAGGCCTATATCGGGGTACATTCACTAAATAGTGATTTGTGGTCATTTGAGTTGCAAATTTCTGGAAATAATGTTCAGGGTGCGGGGAGTGAAACAATAAATATATTTGGGCTTTATTAAACTGGAACCGATTTTTTTTTATTCCCATAAAAAGTACACAGTTTGAATCGCTTTGGCAACGTGTCCCCATTGTATTCTGATATTAAGGTATGCATATTTTGACAAATTGAAAACAGCTCACTGTGAATAAAGCCCAGTGGTGTGATATTTTGGTCTATATTTTGCAGCTAAATTACCAAGTGTAAATAGCCAATAAAACCCACCGTGATCTTTTGTCCACACGATGGATCTTGGGAACAGACTGTCATCCATTGCAGAGTCAGACATTCCTCCCGATATGCTTCAGTTGTTTGGATAATGAGTTGAGGTGAATTGTAGATTTCAGTAATTATGCACAAATTAACAGTTACATAAATTAGAAAAAAAAAAAGTTCAGAAATCTTTGTGAGATTAGACAGAATACTAATATAAAAGGAGTGAATCTACGAAATGGGAACATTAAGATATCCCTCTTTGCAGATGATGTTATTCTTACCTTGGTTGACCCATTGGTTTCAATTCCACCTTTGCTGGATGATATTTCTAAATATAGTCATTTTTCTAACTACAAGATTAATATGAAAAAGTCCCAAACTTTACCTTTTTTTAACTAAGGCCCAGAAAGACCTCTTAACCCTACGTTTCCATCTAGTTTGGGCAAGGGAAAAGATTGACAATCTGGGAATTAAGATATCCTTTGATATTGACAGGGTGATCCAATTGAACTATGATAACCTATTTAAGGATATGCAAGACCAGATTATAAAATGGAGGAGGCTAGAGCCTTCTTGGATTGGAAGAATACATATGGTTAAAGCATTCCTACTGCCGAAACCCATATCTTTTTAGAGCAATTCCATACAGAATTAAGATGGGGACTCTTACTTTATTTTCTAATTATATATGGGCTAATAAACCACCTAGGATAGCATTTGAAACATTGCAAAAGAGCCACTTGAAAGGGGGCATAGCATTCCCGGATGTGATTAAAGTTTATGAGGCATGCAAGGCATCCCAATTGTTATTATGGTTGAATTTAGACCAAAACACTTTACCATGGACTAACCTAGAACAGGAATACAGTCCTAGATATAAAATGCAGATTCTTGTGTGGTTAAGTATTTTAAATCTGTGTGAATTGGATAAAGACCTTTTTTCTAATGAAATCTTAAATTATATGGTCACTACCTCAAAAATTCTTAATAAAAATGTAAATTTGGAAGGTAAATTGTTTTATGATACTCCTGTGGAAGTGCTACAATATGTATTGATATATCTAAATATCAAGCCTTGGCTTTATCTAGGGATATGGAGGATTGCTGATTTGTGTGAGGGGAACAAACCGGTTGCATTTGCCCAACTGCAATCAAAATACAACTTACCTTCCAGAGATCTATTTAAATATTTAAGGATAAAGAATTTCTTAATGTCTAAATCAATACTAAAAGACCATCACATAATTTCTCAAATAACTCTTAGACAAAAGAAAGTGGTATCTCTAGAATTTGTAGATTATTTGAATTATTGGATTAGGATCCCATTGTTCCTTCTTTTGCTAAGTGGGAATTGGATATTGGAAGATCTTTACCTCTAATGGAATGGACTAGAGCCACTCGACTAGTCAAACAGTCTATCCATAATGTTTCTTTACTTGAAACTCATTTTAAGTTAATACATAGATGGTACCTGGTGCCGGTTAGACTTCATAAGGTATGAACTGTCAATCCGAAGTTATGCTGGAGATCTGGCGCAGAGGAGGGTACTATCTACCACATCTGGTGGGAATGCCCTGGTCTTAATAATATTAAAACACAACTGTTGGAGCTACTTAAATCTATCGATGAAGATATTAAAGAAATTAGCCCCCAGTTATTTCTGTTTAACATTGGATTTCCCACACAAGATAGGAACATAAAATATATTTTGACCCATATAGTATTCGCAGTAAAAATTTATATTGCTAATTCTTGGAAATCCTCCTCCCCCCCGAAATGGCAGGACATAATGGAACAAATTGAGTTACAACACAGAATGGAAATGAGTCCTATCTTTAATCCCCACTCTGGGAATATGACATTAATTTGGCTTCCCTGAACTTCCAAAGTTCCACATATATAAGCTAACTATTAATCCTTGATTCCCCTTCTCGAGTCTCAAAGATGCTCAATCTTTATTTTTCTTTTTATTTTTTTTATTTTGCGTTGGGGGAATTTGATGATGAATAATATTTGTTTGTAAATATGTTATTCTGTACTATCACTTCCTATGTTTTCATCTGACATTTGTACATTGTCTATCTTATATGTATTCAAACTACTTCATAGGAAAAAAATAAGATATCTTTTTGAATAAATAAAATAAATATTTAAAAAAAAAAAAATCTTTGTGAGCAACGAGTTCTATGATCACTGAAACAAACCTGTAAATTACATTTAAAGGAACACTCCATACTTGAGCTAGCTGAACTGCTTTATATGTCTGGAGTTTGTCAATTATTCTTTTTTTTTTCTACAATTTATAAAAGTGATGATTTCAAAAGAAATTGTCATTTTTATGAATGGGTGTTGAAACACGTCAATAGCTGCCAATCAGATCCTCTTCTGTTAGCTCAATAGAGCTGGGCTAGAGTTGTACTACAACTCATTGAAAAGTCTAATCTAAATGCATATTTTATTTTAACATCTACTAAAAGTTAAAAACATTTATTTTTGTTCAGTGTAGTGTTCCATTTACATACAAAAAAAAAAATACATTGAAAACAGTAAGTCCAAAAAGGTACAGTGACAATCACAACTTCAAAATAACATGACGAAAAGTGAAATTATTTACAGAATCTTTTTTAAGCAGGGAGTATTCCCCAAAAGTTTTCTCAAATCTTCCAATGCAAATATAAAATATGTAGGGGTATAGTGCAAATCCTTTTGTAAACTTAAATTAATATATTATTTCCAATTAGGCACTTGCACTATATGTGCCAAAATCAGGCCTTCAGAGTAATATTCCTATACAGAGGTGTTTCTTTATCAAAATTACCCCCAGTGTATTGTATAATAATTAAAGTACACAAACATTTTTCTTGATTAAAACCACGCAAAGTTATTCACTAAAGTGAAGGTTGTAGCGGAATTATAGTGAATTTAAATTTTTAGGCCAAAGTGCACCTAGCTTGAATTCCTACTCCCTCTTACCTTAGTGAATAACCCTGAGAACATTAGAAGTTCTTCAAGGGGGAGTCATATGGCTCTTCTTTATTACATGCTAACATCGATTCAGGAAATATGTAGAGACATCTAACATTTCAAAAGAATAAAGATGAACACTTCTACTTCGTGGCGTGATTAAAGGCATGAGCTCTGGTGAGATTATTCTAGGGCATTTTACCATGTCCTACTGATAATCTACACACCTGTAATGTAGAAGAAGACAAAGTATTTATTAATGTATAAACACGTATATTAAATGATTTGCCTGTTTCAGTGAGAGCTACAACAAACTCTTTTCTTACCTGCTGGGATGTTTATGCAAGTTTATTCATAGTGACCTTGCTAATTCTTTAAAATCCAAACACATACTATTTGAAAGCTGCATCCAGAAACAAGCTTGCAATGTTCCACCTGCACTCACCCCACTCATTTCAACCCTCTGCTCCTTACCCCCAGCCACTGAAGATGAACTTTGTTCTTTTTCACACCTTGCTACCTGCCTACTTGACCCGATCCCTTTACATTTATGTTCTCTGTGTTCCACCCTCACTCCTGCTCTTACTCACATCTTCAACCTATTCCTTTCTACCTGTTCTTTACCATTGGTTGCAACGTACTGCGAGTCCCTTCACTGGCTCCCCATTCACAGCACTCTTACCTACAAAGCCCTTAGTAACATCACTCCCCTTTGCCTTCAAACCACCCCTAATATCTAACAATGGCCTACTCCTTGCATCTTCTATTATTTCCTCTTCCTCGACTGGCCTTCCTCAGAAATAGTAATTTCCTTTCTTCGTTTATCATATTCTCCAGCCCTCCCCCCCACCCCGTCTTTCAGGCTTAGCATTTAATTGAATATATTTTTCAGTTAGATTTTGTTAGGGTACATTTTATCATCCAGTGGTGGTTTTGATTGCTTGAATGGGTGTTTTAAAATTACTGTAACAAAATAGTAAAACTGCTTGTAATGTCATTGCAGATTGTTTTTGTCCCTCTATGGACCCTGGTGTGATAGCATCTAATTTGTATTCAGTTAGTTTGATCTCTCACTAACTCCCCATTAACACCACCTACATTTTGTTCTGCAAACTAATACTCACATTTCTGTTTGCGCTCACAGCTGCCTAAACCTTTTTATGAAACATACATACTAAAAAACGTTTTAACACTTTTAAAATCACCTTGGAAAACATAATGTCAACAGATTTAAAGGAACCTGCACCAAATCCTATCTTGCACTAACTTCAAAAAGGTAAAAAGGTTTTTTGTTTTTTTAATGCGGATTAAGTGGATTCTGTTTTTTATATCACACTCAGCTTAAATCTGCAGACTTAAAAAACTATGGTACATTAAAAAAAACAAGGAATAAGAAACAAAAACAGTGTTTATACTGTGGATGATCCTGTCTAGAATCCCACAATTCCACATAAGAAAAATAATAAATAAATATTGTAATTAATAGTGTTCTTATTCTGGTATATTTCCGTATGTAATGTTTTTGGCTCAAAAACTAGTTTGCAGAAGGTTTTTTGAATGCAGTGCCTTTTAAATCCAAATAGTTTTGAAGCATAATATAGTTTTATAGAAAAGGCTAGTAGTTACACTATTTACCAGTAGAGGGAGCTGCATTCAAAGATGTTTCAATGAACTCAATAGTGGCTGTGCAGTGATTTTTGCTGTTGTCTAGTACTATGGCCAGGTCATTGTATTTGTGCAGTTACATATCAGATGTTCATTATCATTAAATATGAAATATTGAACGCTATACATTAGTTATTTATTTATAAAATATTTTAACAGAAAGGATACATTGATATTTCTTTCATTTTCAAGTATGTCCTGCGTCCACAAACATTGCACTGTTACAATAGGGTACAGTGAAACAGAAAAAATAGAAAATGATAAAATACACAATATAATATTAAAAATACAAAATTATAGTAAAATACGCAGTATATTAAAAATACAAACTAATATTTAAATACATACATTTAACACAGAACAGGTAAGAACTATAATCCACCATGATTACAGGTGAATTCTCTACTGAGATATGTTGACATGGATTTCTTAAAAGATTTCTTTTAGTGTGGAGGAAGAGTTAATTGTGTCCGGGAGGTTGTTTCACATTTGCGGTGCTCTGTAGGACAATGAGGATCGAGCTAGTACTGGATCTGAGATTATAGGAGGTGGTAACGGCTCGGCAGAGCATTCTATACAGGTCTGGTGGGAACTTTCCAGAAAAGCTCTTAAACACAAGGCTGGAAAGATGGAGGGTGCGTCTGGATTCCAGTGATAGCCTGTTTAGATCTTACAACATGTCACAGTGGTGGGTCATATAATTTCTTTGTAGCCTAAAGCGAGAGAGCGAGTTATACAACATAGTACGTTTATGAAGGTGGGTTTGATGCTCAAGCGCATACACTACATTCCCCTTATTTAATGACCACAGGGCTTAGGCAGGATTTGTTTCTCCAGAGGGCACCTAATTTTGCATAAGGCTTTGATGAGAGGCCAAAGGATAGATCGAGGTGTGGAAACATACCTAGATATTTGAAAAAGTGAAGTACGGTCAGAGTGCTATTTGATTTTGTTTTGATGCATAGCTCTGAATTTTTTTAATTTTATTATCTATGACAGATTTTATTTCTTGCACACATGAGGAACAATGCAGAATGGTGTGAGTTTTTATTTTAACAAGAGTACTCCAAGATTCTGATATTCTTTAACATTGGTCTATGGCCTCTTATGAACAGCAACTGTAAGGGATTCTTACATTAATTAGAAGAAGAACCAATAAGTAAATTAAAACGGTATGGACAGGATGAAACCAATCAAATATTAGAATGCCTTAAAACAATGCTTAATTTTGTAGATCAAACATTCAATTGTGTTTTCAGTGTATCCATGACCAGTCAGAGAAATGAAAGATATTTAGCTATGCATTAAGGACAATCTCTAAGCTCAAGGAGAGAGCACTATTGACGGGACACTCTTGGCACCAATACAATTTAAGTTAAACACTCCACACTAAAACTTTTTTTTTTTAAATCACTATTTAATTGATATAAATAATATAGATCATGATAATATAATATAGATAATTATAGATAAGGTTTCATTGAGAGCTCACCACCACTAAGAAGGACTCATCGGGCACCATCTAGACCAGTGGTTCCCAAACTGTGTGCCACGACGGACACACAGGGGCGCAGTAAGATTTTTCTGGTGCTATGATTATAGCACCCGGAACTGTGTCTTCCTCTTTCGAGAGGGAGAGAGGACCCTGGGGAGCTCCAACCTGCAGCTCCGCCAGGTTCTCCTCTTGCAAGCTCGGAGCATTACTGCCATTACTACGGCAACACTCCAAATCTCGCAAGGGTGAACTCTAACAGATCCTGAGGCTGCTAGAGTTTACTCTCACCATTGGGACCACCAGGGCTTCCCCACCAGGGATTGCAGGGAATGTCCCCCTCCCAGGCAAAGGTAAGCAGGGAGGGGGAATATGAAAATTATTTAAAAAAAACCCAAAAATTATATATTCATGAATTTGCTCTTCCATCCCCACAGACCCCACACTACACAATAACTCCCCCCATACACACACACTGTATCCCTCACACACTACCCCACACAACTTGCCCACCACACACACTGTACACCTCATATAACCTGTCACACACACACACACTGTACCTCTCATACACAAGCTGCCCCACACACACGTACACTGCACCCCTAACACAGTATTGCCCCTATCCCCTTCTACAGCCACATATCCCGGGAGATCCCAGGTAAGTTGTTAAACTGTTCTTTGACAGTTTTACTACTTACTCTGGGAGGGCACTATGGCACTACTGGCACCATAACCACTACAACGTGATGTAGTGGTTATTGTGCCTGAATTGTTTCTTTAAATAATCTACCAGTGCCCCTCCCAAGATTAGGTTCTGGATCTACGCTTAAAAGGCAAGCACATGTATACAACCTAGAACATTTGACTTGGGGTGCCTTGGAAAAATCTTAAAATATAAAGGGTGCCTTGAACCTAAAAAGTTTTGGAACCACTGATGTAGACAATGGCACAATTATAGCTGCTTTCAATTTACTCTACTAAAACTGATGCACCATTTTACATATTCCTCTTAATAAAAGCATTACAAAATAGCAAATGTGTGCTCATCACTTAAAGAGACACTATACAGCCCACACAAAAAAAAAAATACAAATCAGTATTTAGTAGATATAGCCCAAATGAAAAAAAAATGCATTTTATTTTTCATTATTTCATTGGGGGTATATATAAAAATAACTTGCAAAAACTGCAATTCTCTTGTCTGCAGCTTTTGCAAGTCCTCCACTTCTTCTCTATCCCAGACTTTGTGGCTGTCCAATCACAGACTTCCCAGTACAGCTCAATGAGAAGTCTTTGCAAGGCAGGTTGCTCTGAGCAATTGCTGCCTCTTGAGTTTGCCTTTACTGAGCTAAACAACCAGAAAGTATGAGAACCACATGTCTGAAAGCCAAAGGGGTTTAACAAGGTTAAATTATAAATGTGATAATTTGTATTGTAATCTGCACTTTTTGGAAAAAGGAAAAAAAGAGGACACTCTTTACACATAAAGCATGTCAGCAAGTAAAGTATTTTAGGGGTCCAGAGGGTTCCTTTAATGTCCTTAGACAACTGTTTTTTTTTAAACCATCTAATGAAGAGAGCTCAAAAACAGTCGTTCCTCATTATAAAACAAACCTTCTAGAGATTTGTTTAAAGGGATACTATATAGCACTCATTATTCCTCAATGCTTTCCCTTGGGGAAAAATCTGACACTGGATGTCCTCATGCAGAGCGTGAGGATGTCCAACGTCAGATACTGCTTTGAAATCAGGAAGCCCTCTAGGGCTAAGTGCAAAAGGGTCATTGCACCCAGAACACTTCAATGAGCTGAAGTGGTCTGGGTGCCTACAGTGTCCCTTTAATATATAGGGTTTGTTTTATTTCATTGTATAATATAAAGAAAATAAATCTGCATCATAATTTAATATAAAGAATGTGTAGTATTCCTGTATGTATAAAAACATAAGAAACTATACCTCTCCATTTTATCCACACAGTCTTCAGGTCAGTGAATTTACACATTTCCATTTTTTGGTATTGCACCTGTTTATATTGAAAGGTTTTATGCAAACAATAAAGGCAACATAAACATTGAAAGGTCAAAGCAAAAGCCATATAAAACAGAATTATGAAAATAAAAATGGGGAAAAAAACAAAGCAACTACCAGGCCTAGGGAAAGAGGAGGGTTTTCAATCGAGACAAAATGAGGAGAATAAAAGGAATAGTATGGGTTTGAGAAGGAAAAAAAGTAAAAAGATAGGATAGATGCGGGTGAGGATTAGAGAAAGTTGAGGAGGACAAAAAGAATAGTATAGGAATGTGGAGAAAAAGACTAGGATGATAGAAACATGGTATAGCAGGGGTGCCCAAAATTGTAGATCCCCAGGTGTTGTAGAACTACAACTCCGATAATGATTTGCATGCCTTTGGAATGCTTTAGAACAAAGCATCATGGGAGCTGTAGTTTTAAAACATGTGGGGGATGTACCTTTTGGGCACCCCTGTGGTATAGGGTTAGAAAACAAAGGCAAGGAAGTTATAAGGAAGAGTATTGGGGGTGGGGGGTGGGGGGGGGGTGGCAGGGAGGCGGGGGAGAAGAAAAAGACAAGAATGCTATATGAAATTTTATGATGGGGTAAACAAGTGAACAAATGTATATATTGTTAGCTGGTTTGAGCAGGTTCTTCATCTCTTCTCTGTTAATTTGTGTGTTAATTATTATTATTATTGCCATTTATATAGCGCCAACAGATTCCGTAGCGCTTTACAATATATTGTTGTTCGATATCCCCATTCTATAATTGTAAAGCACTGCCGAATACGTTGGCGTTACATAAGCGCTAATCATAATAATTTTCTATTTGAAAATAAAAATTGAAAAATGAAAGAAAGCTCTTTATGTAAATAACAGTTTATATATTACTCAAGTTATATTTTATGTTAATGTCCACTCATTAACTTTCATACCTTTTTTTGTACAGGCTGGCATACATATTATATTATGTCATTTTGCCCTCGTTGAAAGGAATATAATTAGCATCACACTACTCCATCCATTCAGCTAAAATTGATTTCCCTAAGAATGTGGTAGAATGACCTTTCAGTAAAGGTAGGTTAAAAAGATTTTAAGCAGCATGATGTACAAAATGGCTCAGAGGGTATATAGACTTTACTGTTTCACATAATTATTGTTTGATTAAAATTGTTAGCGTTTGATGTCCCAGATTGCTGTGCAGCAAACAAATAAACAGGGTTAGCTTAAAATCTATACAAACTTCACCTTTGTTCTCATCGATTCAGATATCAAATTGGACGTGGCGCTTTTTAAATATTAATCAGGTAAATTCACTGCAAAAATAAACAGAATAAATGCAATTTACAAACTCTGATGTCCTAAAATTCACTTTGAAGGTTCCATTGACAAGCACAGACGTTTAATCATTCACATTCACAGAAGGAACGGCATATATTGCAATAGAGGGCACTTTTTAAACAACATAACTTACGATGCAATGACACAGTTGATGAGGAGAGTTACAGGAACAATGTTCATAATAGCTGTTGTCGTAACCTCTGAGCTTATCAATAAAACATTACTTATTTTGCTTTGAAAGAGGGAACATTTTCTTGCAGAAGCGTAACATTGATTGAACATAGTAGCCAGTAGGGGGCAGCAGATCCAAAGGAGAATTTTCATATTTGGCATGTAAAAGGAACAATTCCACCTGGCAATTTTTGGCTTCTTTTGAAAAATCTTTTTAAAGACTACCTTTAAAAAACAGCACATTATGATGCAAATAAAATTTGCATTATGTAGAGGATAAAAAACAAATTCCACTTACTATTTCTCAGAAAAAGTTGAACTGGCCGTGTTGAGCTACACTTGCCCTATTGCTTCTTTTCATGTTATCATTTTAGTCTGTAACTAAATGTTTCCAAAGGATCACACAACCACAGCAGGTGTTGCAGAAATAAATGTTGAAGTATTTATTATTATATTTCTTTTAAATACATTCATTTGGGAAGCTCAAATCTGCCATCTGTGAGAAGAGTCTCATTAACCACTTTCTAGAATTAAGCATTTATCACTTTGTAAAATGATGTGCTATTGGATCAGAGCCAGTTTTTTTTTTTTTTATAACAGGAGCTTCAAAATGTCACTGTCTGTCACTTTGTGTCAAGTGTCGAGCAGTACTGGATTATCAGTTTCATGAGTTGAGTCTGGAGATGAAGATTCCGAGCTCAAACTATGGAAGCTGATTAACAGAAAACTGAAGTAGCAGGAGATGCAAGGGCATGAGGAGACGGAGCAAAAGCATTTTAAAATCCTCTTAAATACCACTTCAAAACAAATTATTCATTATAATAACCTTAGGCAAAATGTCAACATCGACTCAAACCAGAAACTAGACATTCGGTTTCATTCAGTATGCATTCGGTTTGAAACGAATAGATGATTGATGATTAGGGGACAACCACTAAAGGATGATATTGTTTACAGTAAGAAGTGACCAAAAGAAGGGAAAGGAAGAGAAGTATAAATAGGAACTGTCTATACTTATAAAAGAGAAAAGAAAGGTAATGTAATTATTAACCTTCTGAAGTGGGGGTAGCCAGTAGTGAGACTAGTCACTATGGAATAAGTGAGAAAAAAAAGAGAGAACTGCCAGGAGAGAGCGAGAAATAATAACTGTATCGCGCTGGTGGAGTGGCAACTATCAACCAATTAGGCTAGGTATTTCTCAAATAAAACTTAACTTTTAATGTAGCGAGTAAGAGGTGAAATAAGTCACCACAACAAAATGAAAAGGAAAAGAAAATTCAGACAGAAATAATAATGTACATATTTACAAAACAATTATCCTGAGCTTTAATGACTGTATATGAAAATCTGGTAGTTCTACCCAAATATAGGCATAATTAATACAGAGTAAGGTCGTACAGGCTATAGCTTTGTGAGTTCAGGGTAATAAAAAAACATCTGTAGCAGACCAGCAGTATAAGGAGAATAGAAACAAAATCTAAACTCCAAACAAAGGGATAAGGGGACGTCTCCCTCCCTTTTAGAAAGAAAAAAAAAAGTAGTATTTCATAATGTGCAGTGCTGCAATAAGAATACTGGGATATCAGAAAATGCCTTCTAAATGGTCCTTCTAGAGAGTGCAACTAAAAAAGTCAAGCAATGTAGCTTAATTAAATGTGGCTTAATGAATATTACTGCACAAACTAATTTACCCTAAATAGCTAGGGGTGAGTGGCTGCTTTGAACAAACTGTCATACAAATAAATAACATTAGAGAACATTAGCAATGGCTGCTATTCACCAGAACAAATGTCTAATCAAAATAAAAGCAAAATAGATACCTGCGCACTCTCCCAAATACCAAAATACATAAAAAACAACGTGGTTTTGTTACCATAGCAATGGTTATTAAAGTTTTCCCTATTTAGCTCTAAACAACTCTAGCCCCAGTTACATTTCTTCACTGGTTCATAGGTTTCCCCTTATCAATGTCTCCGCTCTTCCGATGACCTTCTTTTGTCTGCTCCTCACACCCTCAATGCTAACTTGCGCTTACAGAACTTTTCACAGGCGCCTTTCCTTTGGAGCAGTCTATCTACCCCCATCAGACTCTCCTCTAGTCTTCAATCATTTAAGAAGTCCCTCAAAACCTATCTCTTATGGAAAGCTTATGGCCTCACAGTTTACTTCTGTCTCAAATCTGTCTCTGGCTCTCTCCAGTCTCACCTCCAGTTCTGCTACTTTTCCACCTTGTTTGTTTGCTGTCCCCATCAATGCCCTTCCTAATGTGTCTTTATACTCCACTCCTCTAGACTGCAGCTTGTTTGATCAGGGTTCTCATCTACCTATTGTTCCTGTAACATTTTGTAATTCTCTCATTTAATCATATTTCTTAGTGTAGGAATCTATGTAAGATCCTTGCCTTAGTATTGGCAGGTAAGCTTAACATTTTATGGCCATTTAATTCTATATGTAAACTGAAAATATAACCCAAATCAAGACACCACGTTTTTTTCCCCTAAATCGTTTTATTTTCTCTCAATCTGCTTCTGCTTACTTCCTCCTTTTACTTTTTGTATATTCCATATTCTGAAAAAGCCTATAAAGTAAAACTAAAATGCTTAAGTAAAAGAATTAAGTCAAATGTCACAAAAATCCTATATATGAAATCTATAATTAAGGATTACGGTCGTGATAATTATACGCTAACATTAATTATAGTTTAGTCCGGTTGCATTGCATGTACGAGCAAGTTACACACAGATGTTAGTAATGTGTTCATTTGAGAACAAAGCCGGTTGTATGATACATGAATCTTTCTCTTCTAAAGAGTTAGTACCAACTTCCAGTATTACTTCCATATTACTTCATTTATATTCTTATTTAAGAAAGAAAAGGTTTTCAAAAGCAGCATATTGGTGGCAAAAATGTCTTGCTTGCTGGAGTACAAACTCTGTAACCTTTCCTATCTTGGTACATATTATTTACAAAATGAATGGATATTTCTTGTGATGAATAGATACTTTCATGAACTATAACTCCCATGATCCTTTGCATGATTTTAGAATGTTTTTAGAATGACAAGGCATCTTGGAAGCTGTAGTTTTAAAACAAACATCTGGGGATCTACCTACTTGCAACCCCTGGGTTAGTGTTAGGGATAGGTCTTTAGGTAGCAGGGGATGGCTAGCAACATTTAGCATCAGGCATGGACAGACGGATGGGCATGTCTGTGATAAAATTAGTGTCTGCTCAGAAATGTGTCATGAAATGTCAGTGCACTTGAGTATCAATATTACAGCCTTTCTGGTAGGGTAACCAGTCAGTCCTGCCCACACACTGAGCCCTTCACTGACTCTCGTGTTTGGGTGAAAATTCCAATAAACTTCACACCAAGAGTAGAGTGAGCACCGATGATCATGCATTCAAAGTACACTACAATCAGTCCTCCAAACACAGAGTGACTCATCCTATCTGTGTCTCACTGTAGCAGCATTCATAAGATTTACCCAGGTCTCACTCTCATAGCTAACAAGATTTGCAGCGAGCCATTGCCTCACTAGCCTGCCCCCCCACATCAGACTCCTTCCTAAAACCACCTTTTCAGAATAGTCTATGGACTCCCACAGTAACCATCATTACTCTTTCAACTTAATTAGCGCGCCCATTCTCCCCTTCACCCTCAATTTAAATTTCTGCTACTTTGTCACCCTGTCACTGGCTTCCTATCCTCCACACTGCCCTTCCTATTATGGTTTTATACCTCACCTCCTCAAAATGTCAACATTTATAATAATTTGTCACATTTATTGTAAAATTCCCGTTAACAATATCGTAAAGCATTGCGGAATATGTTAGCTATATATAAATGCCAATAATAATCTGTTGGGTGATCAAGAGGTATGATTGTCAATCATATGTCACACAACAAAATCAGTGTTTTGACATGCCCGAGATGGTCCTACTCTTGTGGAGCATGAGATATGTGGATTTGGCAGCTGGAGTGGAGACTGTAGGAGTTGCAAGATTTGACATCAAATATCTCTGCAAACTCATCAGTATGACCTGCGCAGCATGCCTAAGAGACGCAGACTCCATTGCCACTGATGACAACCGATGCGTGTTATGAATGTCTACGTAGACATTAAAGGCATATGTGGAGCATGCAAACCTGTTGATATTTTGTAGCTGCGAGCATCGACTGGATGTTGGTATAAACAATGCTTAAGGCAGCTTTTTATAGACAAACATGAAATAAGTCCAGAGTTGTTTTTATTCATTTCATGCACAGCGCACTAGAAGTCTGACTGCTTTTGAATATCTATACTCTAAATATGTATTTGTCTTGCAGTTTTGTTTGATATATATTCTTTAATGCTTGACAATCCACTGTTAGCAGTATTCACAGCAGCCCATGTTCCACTAAGCTTAATATCATCTGGATAAGCAAATATTACCCAGCTGTTCTAAATGGCACTACCGCATGAATATATAAATTATTAGACCACACTTTGATTAGCTTGGAAAGATACAGTGAGAACTCATAGGCAGTAAATAATTTGTACGTGATAGATTTCATCTGAAAGGTTAGGTGTCCTCAAAGATGAATGGACACTATCACAGAAATAACAACTCCCTATGGGAGGCATTTGTACCAGCTGTAAAATATTATCTGACAGGGACTTACAGTTCGACCATATTTCAATGCTTCTGTAGGTGTTAAAACCCACAATGTAGCTGATTGTATGTGGTCCATTAAACAAATCGAGTGCATCCTTAAAGAGTTGGTAAAGGTTTCTGAACTGGAAAGGCACATTGGACTTAAGATTATCTACTGGACATCAAGTCAGCCAGAACATCGATAAACCTTTCAAGTGAAGAAGACAAAGTCATGCACGCATCAACACCAAAGAAGAAATCACTTACATTAACATATTTTTTTTTTTAAACAGTCCAATATTTCAGATCTTGGAATGGAGGTTTTGTGAAGAACATAGCAGAATTTAAAAAGCAGGCAATTTAGATAGAAGCTCAGTGACATGGTATATGTGGCTTAATATGTGCAGGACTTCATCTGTGCATTGAAAAGCAGGTGGCACCTCATCAAATAAAATATGCTTGTAAAATGTAAAATTGAGCCTAAAAAAATATTTTCAAAATATGTTTAGCAAAAAGTGGAAAATAGATAGGTTGTGTTTATTTTAAATAACATATTTCATGTTTTGCAAAATTTGCTTATTAAACATGCCTATTAAATATGTTTATTTCCCCATAGATTTCTATTGTATTTATTTTAGAAGCTTATATGTGTTTTATAGAAGAAAATAATCTCATCCTAGCCGTTTCCTTATCTTCAGGTACGTTCAGTCCCAAAGCAATATTATCTTTTATCTTTCTATGCACACTAACCTCTTTGTATATTAATAATTATAAATTGCACAGTAATATGCAGTCAATATGTTGGGAGGGGCTTTAAATGCATTACAGCCTAGGCTCAGAAGACTCTGATATACTATACGGGATATCATTCCTTCCTCTCATTCAATAAAGGAGGCTGATTTATGAATGAATGAATAGGATAAATTCACTAACTTTATGTCAGGATTACTAGTTGATCCAGCACGCAGAAATATTATCACACCTAAGACTAAGGATAACGTCTAACCGGACCTTAGAATGGCGTGACTTAACCTACCCAAGAATAGTCAAAATACTTGCCGAGGTCAGGAACACAGAATCAGACACAACGATGAGGGAAAGGAAAAAGTCAAGGATACCTGAATTCAGGGAAGTCAAAATGAAGCCAAAGTAAAAAACCAGAATAATACGATCAGGAACACAATCTCGGATATCCAGCAAAGGGAAACCACGTCAGGGCATTGACAGAAATGTAATTTGGGTTTAAATACCCCTCCATTGGCTGTAATTGGTTGCCTCCGACCTCTGACCCCAAAACGTGCGTGCGCCTCTACGATGTGACTTCGCACACATGTTGGCGCCATCTTTGGTGTGGGTGAAGGTAAGTTTATTACAAAAATCCAAACCTCAGCGGTTGGCACTCCTAACAGGTGTGGTTGCTTACTTTATGTGCAACCACGCCGACAGAATCACCGGGAGCCGTGACACTTTAGTTCTCCTAACTCTAAAACCACTGGCCCTAGTTTTAATAAAAATGTCCCTAACCTTTGAAACCTAATTCTCAAATCCTGAACTTTGAAAGTGGACTGTCATGTAATGCTATAAAAATCTGGAAACATGTTTAGCAAAAAAGGGGAAAATAAATTGATTGTCTAAATTCCATGGCAATTAAGTTAGAAAGCACTACATTTTGTTGTAGTGGTTGTGGTGCCAGGCGCCCCCAGCGCTGTCCATGGGTAATCTGTCAAACAATTTACAATACAAGCACTTTGATGTGTCAAATACAGTATTATTTCCAATATTTTATATACATAACAGTTTTATCTTCCAAAACTAATGGAAATCTGAAGTAAAAAAATAAATAAAACTAAAATCAAAAGTCATTAATTCTATCTTCACAAGAATTTCAGTTCCTGATGTGCAGTGAATACTAATATGATATATAAAGGATTCCGGCCTCCCCAGTCAATACTTTGACTATTAACCTAAAATAAGAACTCACCACTTGTGTGGGATTGTTGGTGGTCTCTTAAGAGTGCGTGAGGTGAGAATACTTGTTCTTTAAAGAACCAAAGGGAATGAAACAATGTATTTACCCTTATCTAGAAAATATGACAGATGACATTTCTCATTTAGACTGATGCTGTACTGCTGAGCCTAAATATGCATTGTACTGTGCAACAGAGCAAATACTGTCCTGATATATTCTAAATATGGATAAGAGAATTTGGCCATGACTAAACAATTAAAGTATATATATAAAATATTGATGCCTTTTTTAAAATGATGCCTTTTTCTATGGGACTAATCCTAAGACCCTCTAAACTAATATTCTATAAATATTTAGCTCTTTAATGGCTATTATGCAGTGAATTGTAAAGTGCAATATGTTTAATTATGTTTTTGTTTTTGTTTATGTGAAACCATTACCCATTATTATATACACAAATCAATCTGTCTGTCTATTACTGCTGCATTAATTAAGGCTTGCATATCAGGTTGCAGCAGCAATAGTAATAGTAATAGTAATAGTGTTATACCCGTTACCCAGTTATCCTGTTTCTTTATGATATAAGCACATATAGATGATTGTCTAAAATCCTTGGTAATACAAATAATCTTATTCCACTTGATGGCAGCCGTTTTAGAAGTCTACTTCAAGTGGAGAGGAGTGCACGTTGCAATTCTGACATAAACCGAATACAATTCCAAATTGTCTCACTCATCTTCTAATTAAAAAGCAAATACCACTATGTGAATTAATTAATTGTCCTTTTATTATCATCATCCATGGTAATGGATGAGTTTTGTACACATGTTTTTTCTTAATAAACAGCATGGTTTGGGTAATTTGCATAAATGAACGCATTACAAATTAATCATGCTACTACATTTAATTTTGAATCCAAATCTGTTTAATTTGGAAAAATTTCTTATACATTTGTAATTCGTGACATTTTATTTGCTTACATTAGGTTTATTTCTTGTGTGTGTATATGTTGGTCATTACTTCACCCAGACTGGTCACTCCATCCAAAACCTCAGGATTAAAGTTCTTAAAAGGGAATTTCAAAGACTCTCATGAGCAAAAGACATTTGAGATGAAAATGATCACACATTTCAACACCAGAAATGAAGAACTTAATGTAGATTCAGGATTTCTCACACACTACCGAAATATAAACACAAATCTTAATGTTTTATATAGTACTTTTTCAATATTCTCACTTCACCTTTATTGGATCAATTTATATACATACATGCATGCATAAATGAAGAGATATATTAAAGTCTGGGATAGTCTGCAGCTGCAGAACCTCTCAACTTAAATATAGTCACCAAGATGACACTCCAGTGGTGTCTGGGGCTTGATTAACAGAAATAAATATAAAATATCCTCATTCGAAACAGAACAAAATGACTTCTTAAAAATGTTCATATTGTCTGGATATTGTAGAGAGCTATGCACAATGTAAATCTAACTAGGAACCAAAAATAGTAGATGAGTCAGGGTGAATACTAAAGCAAGTCAGATATAGATATAGATTGGATTAGCCGTATTAGTCCAGTATAGTCAATGCAATGTTAATTCAATGTTAAACAAGATCTGCGCACCAGTCAAGCCATAATACTTGCTTTTCCCACAGAAATAAAAAATTTGCAGTGATGTTACTACCACAAAGGATTCTGGGTGGGCATATGCAAATTAGTTCAGCAAAGAATCACATTTTTGCCTCATTACATTTTAAACATGGATTCCTTTGAGGCTCTCAGGCAGCTTGGAACCTAGTATAGCCTCACCTTTCTACCATCAATTTGTTTCAGCCTTGGCACAGTTCAACATGAGAACAGATTGGAATCAGACACAGAGCTCTTCTGCAAGCATTTTTCAGGCCTTAGAATACCATCATGTGCAATTTGTGCTTCTGTGTCACATGCAACCAACCTATGCCCTACTGATACTAACACACCTACCACTAGCCTTCAGCATACTGCTAACACAACTCTAGCCGCACAAAAAGAATTGAAGGACAAACTTGGTAGGAGTATTTGCTTTCCGAAATCTCAAATCTGCAATAATTTAAATGCAGGTCCATGTGGTTTTAGTGTTTGTAGGTTGTTAAGCGTTTGTTCTGTATGTTTCAAGGCACATGTCAAAACTATGTGCCCCAAAAAATTTACCCTAAGCAGTATTTAACAACTGTTGAAATTGATGTTTTCTCACAACTACTGTCTAACCATCCATCCATCCACACACTTAAAAGAGTTCCTAATCTCTGGGTTTATCAATGGTTTTCACCCAGGTTTACTTTTCTTACCCTCAGGCATTTTGGAATGTAATAATTTACGGTCTGATTTGAGTGATTCGGTTGCAGTCAACTCCCTCATCAAAACAGAATTAGAACAAGGATTCCTAGGAGACCCATTTAAAGTTCTCCCATTCCATGTGTGGCGTACTAACTTAATAGGGATTTCTATGGGTAAACTTAAAATAAAAAAAAACAATTAATTATTGACTAATTGACTGATTAATAGTTTTACACTACATAGATAATGCCATCCAAGATATAATTTCAGCGGCAACCAGGGCATGGTTAAGCAAAACAGTCATTGTAAACACTTTTTTTATTATATATATCTCTTATTAATTATTTTTTGACATGTTATCTGAACACATTTCAACATATATGCATAGAGCACAGCATGTTTTTAAAAAGCATTTGGGACATATTGTATCACAATGCAATCACATTTCTCAGTAAGACATCGAGTAGTGCACATGTTTGAACATTGATGAATAGAAATGTAAGAAATGGTGTTCACCAAGAGTAAACCGTGTGGGACATCTTGCTTTGTGTGCATGTCTCTGCTCAGCTTCTGTACCTATGCTGTCTTTTGATGTAGAGAAGCCATTAGTAGTAAACTAATAAAACCAAAATAAGCATTAAGCTAAAAGAATATGAACAATTTAGAACACAAAAGAGGTTCTGCATGGCAGTTATTTGATGTCAATGACAGGATCATTATATGGTTATTTGTCAGTTGGGGAACGTGCAACCCTTCTCCAGGGCGGTAAGCAGTACCACAGTGTGCAGTCTGTATTGCTAATGTGTGTTAGCAAGATCTGTGAGTCTAGACTCCGACCAGCTGCTCCACATTAGTGTATATTTAATCAGTGTACCTAGTACTTTGTGCACCATTAGTTCATGTTGATATACGTTCTCTAGTTTATGCAGGATTTTTAGTAGGGATGGTAATGTTGTGCTTTTCCAGTGTGAGGCTATGCTAGATTTTGCTGCTGTGAGAAAATTGATGATGACCACTCTGTTTGGTTTTTAATCTAAATATGGTATTAGATGTAACAAAAAGTATTCTGGGTCAAGTGGAACCTCTACTTTGGTGATTCCTTTTATCACATTTTTTATTTTTAAATTCTTTATTTTTGTGGATAGAGCATGGTGGTTACATTATCACATGTTGGCATAACATTGAACAAATAAAAATCAGTCTGAGTAACAGTTATAACATTTACGGGGACTATCCAATTTTTAATGTTTAGTAGCCTTTTCAGCCCACTCTCGCCTGTTCCGGGGGGGTTTGTGATGTGCCGGGGGGTGCATAAGCTCGTTAGTGAGAGATTGCGCACGGCATTAATAAAAGGCACAGCTTGGGGGTAAGGTGCTGAAAGGTGCTCACTTTACGCTGTAAGTGCCCATATGCTTTAGTGGGGATTTAGTATATGTGCTTTTGGCAAAGGGCACGTCTGGGTGGGTAAGTATCTAGCTTGGGTCCTTCGGGACCTGGCCAGAGCAAATGCTTAATACCATAGCCATGTGGTGTGGCCTAGTTCGCTAGCCGAGTGTGAAAGTAACTATCAATTTTAAATCTGGTTTTCACACTCAAAGTACAGAGGGGAAGGGAATTAACTTGACCGGATAATCTGGACAGTAGCCTACGGAGCCAGTGGGGGGAGGTTATATAGAAATTTACATCTTAGGGAACTATTAGTGCACCTGCTATTTGTAACATGTAAAAGTACATGGAACTTGTGCAACTGCGTCCGTATCAGGTAGGTATAGCGGATCCTCTCCTCTGGGCACGAAGGGGGTAATAGCTGCAACAGTCCAGGATGAGCGGGCGGTTTGAGTTAGCTTGTATATCGTGCCGGCCTTGTCCACCTGCAGGTGGCGTGGTCCCCACTTGTAGGAGATGGCTTGTTCCCGCAGAAGTTGCGTGACCTGGCCAAAAGATTTCCTCCATTGTATGGTGTGTCTTGAATAGTCTCTATAGAATGCTAGTTGCGCCCCTTCGAACGGCACTGTGGGAGAGACTCTTGTGGCCATCATAAGTATTCCCCGGTCTGAGTCTCTCACAAATCTTATCAGTACATCACAGGCTCCTCCTCGCGGCATGGAAGGTGCCCTGGAGAGTCTGAAGCAGGAATCAATCTTTATTAGACTAAATACCATCTTTGAAGTATCTTACAATAGGCTTCCTACAGGGACAGGCTTTGAGGATTGCATAGTTAGTAACAACACTGTGTGCCAACATTTAAGATGGAAGGTTTTATCTATATCTGCCTCCCATGACTCCACATATAGTGGTTTACTCATGGCATGCTCCTCCGTTAGTGCAGTGTAACAGAGATAGTGGTTTAGCTGTTTTGGGCATTATGAGGCAACATTTGCCCTAAAGAGGGAGCTTAGGGATATCTACCTGAGTTAGTTTAGTCTGTAGAATATTTTTAATGCTTAAGTACATATATACTTCTTTAGGAGGGAGGTGAAATTCCTCTTGCAGTTGTGGAAACTGCTTGACCCCAGTAGTGGTGCATAAATCATTCAGCAAAATATCTACAAAAAAGATTATACAAAGGCAAAGAAATAGTGTAATATAGTTAAAACACCAAAAATATGCTATTGCCTCAAGGTTCAACTCACAAATGTGGGTGGTATGTTCAGCTTGTCAAAATGTTGGTGATAATCTCTGTTCAGGTAGATCTTCCAGACATTCAGAGATACATGCAAAAATAAATAATCTTTTTATCTTTTCTATTTTGCTGTTTGGTTTTATATCAAGGTTCTTAGAGGATTCCTTTTTATCTACAAAGCTGTGTAATTGAAAAAGGGGTAAATAACATTTCACTTTTATGTGTGTGTAAGACACTAACACTGTACTTTACTGGTGAATGTATCATTAAGTGCTGCATAAATTATTAACTGACCCAATGCCTCCCCTATGCCATGACACTAGATAGAGATTGTAGCGGAGGCCTGGTATTCCTCAAGTTAACTCCACTAAAGATCCCAGTGAGGCTCAGGAACAAGTAATGAAAATACCATAAAGTAATAATTCCAGCAAGCAAGGTAATCCACAAATATCCCCATACAGATCCCAATGACTGGACGACACACAGCATCAGGAGCAGAACTGACTTTTAATCCATCCACACAACCTCCTTATAAAGCATTCTCCCATGCAAGGGAGGGATTCACATTAATCAGGACAGTAACCAATAATGTCACAGTTACCTCCCACACATCTCCTCCCCTCAGTGTGACACATAATCCTATTAAACATACTGTACTTTTCCCTGAATTCTAGATGTACCCCAAAACCCGCAGTTAGCATAATACTTTGGGTACCCCCTGGTAGCTCTGATCTGGGTGACTAAAATATCCAAAATTCACCCAGATCTGAGCATGGGTTCGGGAGTTAGGTGGAGGGTATAATTTGACCGACCGCACACGAGGTGGTATCCGAAAAGGGTTCCATGTGTTTTGGCCCTGCGGTCGGTCTCCGTTCGGGAGGTGAAACACACATAAAAGACTGCCATCTACGATTAACATTACATTCGTATGAATCCCCTTGTTCAGTACTTTAAACTTACCGAACAGGGGGGGCTGATTAGCCTTCCCGTTCGGGAGTTACGGAGCCCTTGAGGTGTCAGCGGTGTTCGGCTAATTGAGTGTCCGATTTGAGATCCAGACACTCGATGACCAAGCACCGCTGTGCTTTTCGTGCGTAAGATGGCCGCCACCACATGTTCGTATGCCGAACGGCAGCCACCCAGATACATACACAAAGTACCCATTAGAGAAGTGTGAAGCCTAATAAGGTACACACTTCTCTCTGGGGTGGTCTATTGGTTCGGTAGTTTCCATTCGTATGGAATATGGATGGAAGCTACCGAACAATCACACGAATCCTACCTACAGTTTAACTATATAGAAGAAAACAACACACGAATTGTAGTTTTACCACAGTCTTTTAGGACAGCCATAGTACCATCCGCTACAGAGATAACTTTATAATAAAGATAATGTTTGGATCGGAGCCAAAGCCATTAGTGTTTTAGGTTCAATGAGTGTCAGTGTCCATGCTCCCCAACTTTTTCATATAAAGGAGGATGTGATTAGTTTGCAACTTGGAATGGAGGAAGGTGGCATTGAGGACCATAGCAAGTGTTCTAACTTTTATGAGTGTATGCAAGCGTTTTCAAGTTGGAGCCATACAGGCTTTGTCACCCCTGACAGAATGTGCATGCCCAGTGACACAACAGTTGCCCTGTAATGTTTGCGAATATCAGGTAACCACATGAGGCGATATCGGATTCTCGTTCCCCCCCCCCAAAAAAAAATATGCATTTGTGGTGGTTTGAAACTTTTTTAAAAGAGAGTTTGGTAAAGCTGTAGGTAACGTTCTGCAAAGATATAATATATGTGGAAGTACCATTATCTTGATGGAGTTTACTCAGCCCAGCCACAACGCTGAGTTTGATACCCAAGTAGGCAATAGATTTCTTATGCCATTCAAAGGAGTGGGAGCGTTCTAAGGTTAGTTTGTCTGGTCGAGGTATGCCTATAGTCAGGGCTTGAGTTTTGGACACATTATTTTTGTAGTAAGACCCTTTCCCGTATCTCTCCAACAAATCATTTAAATGAGGTATAGAGTCTATTGGACGTGTGAGAAAATGTAGGATGTCATCATCGAAAAGAGCTAATTTCTACTCTCCTGCTGGTGTGGAAATGCCTCTGATGTTTGGGGAAGTTTTAATGCATCTTACCAATGGTTCTAAACAAAGTCTAAAAATTATTGAAAAATGTGTGGCAGCCTTAACGCGTGCCATTCATAATATGGAATGCTGATGATGTAAAGCCTTAGTTAAAGGTATGTGCCGTTGGGCATTAGTACAGGGCTTGGAAGCTTTTGATTAAAACTGTCGAAAAGCCCAGTCTGGATAGAGTTGATGTCATATATAGCCAATTGAGGCGATCACTTGGTTACTAGTTTTGGCCCATTCTAGAGATGAAAAATCGAGGATTGTCGCTCACTTGTTTGCCAGGGATGAAGCCCGCCTGTTCTGCAGATATCAAGAGCACTAGCAACGGTGTGATACGAGAAGTACTTGAGTAATGCCTAGCTATCTCAATAAGGTGGATAATTGCAAGACCACAGGTGATGCGGTGAATGTCTAGTATAGTCGGATTGTTGTTGCGGTCCCAACGGCATTACAGGGGGCTACCCCAGTTGGTATATGTAGGGCACCCATCAAATTACTATTAGGAGGCTGAGTTATGTTAAACACCACTACCTCTTGTGGTTTCCCACCATGGTCCTCCTTCTAGGACAAGTCTGAAGATGTCCTAAATAACAGTGCCATGTGAACATTTGTATAACAGTGCATGGAAATTGTCAGTTAGCAGTTAACAGTAAACTAAAAAGTATATACACAATATGAAAGGATAGCAAAAGTGGTGGTAGACACAAATCCCCTATAGATCGCAGCTTAGATGCTAATGGGTGGGGAGCATGTTTTTTTCTTAGTCGGCGATCTTGCCATCTGCCATTCGCTAGGTACTTTTGAAAGTGATTTGCGAGATTGGGCCAGTGAATTCGGTAGTTGCAGAATGCTCCAGTCTGTCAGCGGTTTAGTGCTATCCTCCCGTTCAAGGATCAAATGAGTTTTCCCATTCCTACATAGAATTAACTTCGTGGGGTATCCCCAGCGATATAGTATGTTGTGACTGCGAAGAGTCTCACCATTGTCACCACTGAGAGGTTAGCATACAAGCAAATATGTCAAGAGGGATCCGGCAAGTTGGGAAGCTTCCTTGCTGCTGCCAGTAGCAGATCTTTTGCTTTGTAATAGTGGAAACGTACCACAGTGTCTTTAGGGGTGTCAGCAATAAAATGTTGTGGCTGAGGTAAACGGTGGACTCGATCCATCATGCAATTGTCCTCTTCCAGGCCTAGACACATAGCTCTTATATAATAAGGCATGGTCTCGTTTAACATGCTATCAGCTATCCCGCAAAACCGCATGTTGTTACGCCTGGCTCTGTCCTCAATTTCAGCCATTTTCCTTTTGAGTAGTGTGTATTCTTCCGTCAGTTGTTGAATTTTGTCTACGACCTCGTTTTGGGCTGTACTTCGTTCGGTTTTCTAGGTGATCTGTCCTGTCACCAATTTCTTTTCTGAGGTCAGTGTTAATATTCCTAAAATTTTCATGGATCATTTGCCTGAGCTGTTGGAGCATGATATGTAATCTCCTCTCAGTTACCAGAATGTCAAGGTATGTCTGCACTGAGCCCTCTAGCTCTGGTATCCCCACGATGTGGAAGATGAGACCGCATGGTCGTCGCCCTCTTGGAATTGTTTATGGTGGTCTTTCTTCATGTTTCTTATGGGATCCGTCAGTTTTAGATGTCTTGAGGTGGTCATTTCGTGTACCCCGGTTGTGTTAGCTGCTGTGCTGTGAAATTATCAAGTTTTGTGCAAGTTGTCGGCTGTTTGTAATGCTTGTTAGTCAGTTAGGACCAGGAGCTCTTACTCCATGCATCCTGTCTCCTCTGTGGTTAGCCATGCCCCCATGTCATCTGCATGGAATCAAGTGGGAAAACTGCCATTTCTTTACCAGACTTGCTTTCTGCTTGAAGAGCAGCCCCAGGCTTTTTGTTATGTTTGCTGAGATACTATTTCGGTCACTACCTAATTCATACAGATGTCCAACAACCATTAACTATTTGTGTGATATTCTTAGAGTAGTGGCCAATTCTAAGCCCTCAAGATAACGCCATGCAATTATTCAATAATCTAGGTGTCCCGATCTCGGTAAAACCAAAGGTCCTGGCACTAAAGTAAGTTACCTAGACATTCAGCTGGACTCCATAGCCATGGAAGCTAGTCTCCTTAAACTGAAAAATATCTCAGAACCATATTATTATCCACCAAGGTTCCTGCAATCATAAGGAAATTCAATCACTGCTTGGCTCCCTTAGGTTTGCCTAAATACCTAAATACTGCCCATAGATAACCCCCAAATTTCCTGCTATCTCAGATCTACTGGACACCGCCCCTTTTGAAGAAACTACCATAAAAGCCGCTACTTACTTGGCCTTTTATGGGTTTCTTAGTTCAAAAGATGTCTCAGTCGCTAAGTATTCATATAATAGCAATTGCCTTCAGATACAAGAGTTAATTAAGACAATTATTATATTTTATCACTAAAACATACCAAGACCAGTCAAGTAGGACCCAGGGTAGAAATACCTTTTTACCCTTCAAACTTGAATTGGTGCCCAGTAAAGGTACTTGATGATCTCATTAAGACATTTGCTGATAAACTTCCCTAACCTTCAACATTTATTGTGTCATGGGAACCCTTTCACTACACAAAAATGCATGTTTTATATCAGGATTCTCTTATTCAGACTAGGTTTCTGCTCTGCTTCTTTCTCTGGACACTCTTTTCGCATAGGAGCAGCTTTGGAGGCACCAAATCACAATATTCTTATGCATGTCATAAAGAGAATGGGCTGTTGGAAGTGGTCCAACTACTGTAGGTACATACCACAACCAGACCTGGATGTCAGATATGCATTCAATACCATTGCTCTGTAATTTGACTATATGGGAATTAAATGAAGTATTCTAGCACATTTTTGCCCTCTTCTTTGCAACCCTAAACTCATTGATTTCAGCACACCACAACCGACTTTATGTATATAATTACACACAATTCTCTTTAAACTATCAGCTATGTGTCCCAAACACAAAAAAAAGGTGATAGCCTGTAGTCCAGCCTATATAACCTAGACCCCCACCCCTTATCTGCCATTGATGCAGCATTGTTGACCACCCCCTTCTCCCTTTAAATAACATACTCACACTTAGGTGGGCCCTCTTCTTTATATGCCTACTCACTCGTCATTTTCAGCACACCACAAAGGACTTTATGTATATAATTATGCACAATTCTCTTTGTTCTATCGACCTATGTTTCCCGACAACAAATATATATATATAAGTTTCCTGTTTGTTTTTTTTTGCTACTGCAAATAATAACCCAAAATAGTGTCATTTCATATTAAAAAAAAAGAAGCGTTAAGAATGAGCTTTTTAGATGTCACAAAATCACCAGCTAGGTTTGAAAAATTACTAGTGAATGTAAGGTAGAACTTGGTGATCATTAAATTAATCAATCTTGATCACACAAATGATCTGATTTTTTAAATGATTTTCTGAATGTGCGGTGATGCTCAATATTTTGCATCTGTTTGCTATTCAACCATCAAATTTACATGATGACTTTGATTGCTTGTGTTATGGACCATTGCAAGAGTTAGTGCTTGAAAAAAAATATTTGATTTTCTCTGGAAACAGAGTTTGTGTGTACGAGAGCTACAACAGACCATATTTTGAATGTCTGTGGAATTTAATGAAATGAAAAATAAAGTTTCATATCCCTGCATCGGTCTAGAAGTGTAGCATATGTTAATGGAGTGTAGTATACGTGTAGTTTATGTACATATTTGGATAGAAATGTCAAATGTCTACCTTGATATGGTGTTTTGAGTTAAATAAAGCAGAATATAGTGGATTAAAAAGACATACATATAACATACACACACACACACACACATATATATATATATATATATATTCACACACACACACACACACACACACACACACACACACTGCAGTCTCCAGTCCAAAAACTGATGCAAACTAACAGGAGCACACTAAAGTCTTTTAAGCCAGTATATCAATGCAGGCCTTCGACATTCTATCCTTACCTTCATCGAGAAGGTGATAAAGGTTAATATTGAACTGAAATGTCTGCATTGATATGCTTTGAGTTAAATTAGGCAGAAAATTACTGGATTAATACTGGACTTGGAGTGCTCTCCTTCATTTGCAGTAACGTATAGCAATTTCTATAATTAATTGAATTGGGTTGAAGTTAAACTTTGTTGCTGTCAACTTGGAATTACATTCTATGTTTTGTGGCTTTGACCAGCTTCAGTTTGAGAGTTTGGTCGTTAGGTGGGTCACATTGGCTTTATATTGATATGGAGTATAAGAAACCTTTTCTTTTATTTTCAATTGTCAATTTATGCAATAAGTATGCATTTGATTTACTTTGTAACAGCTAAATCTTGGTGAGCTACATTCCATTGTTAGTAAACCATATGTCATATCTAGATGCTCAGTGTCCAAGGTATGATCTTGACAAAAAAACTGTGTAACTTATGACACTGGAGTCATACTGGAATCATGATATCCAAAATGTAATCACGGCAATCTTGTTATACTTATTTAATCATGTTTAAATGGTTTAAGAAATAGAGGAGATTATATTAAATTAGGAAATGCTTTGCTCTGCGAGAAGTTCAATGTGATTTGCATCTCCTGCTCATGGATCGAATGAAGATAAGCAAATTGTGATAGTTTACCAAAACTTAATTTGGAACACAACTGCAGATGAATAATACATTGATACTGTCACTTTAAGAAAGTATAATTTATTGAAATGAAGTAATCTAACTTTATCAATCTTCTGTAGCAATATGATTTGAAAATAATTAAGCATGAGCAAAATCAAAACCTGCTTGTAGAAATGAATAAACAAGCTAACTCCTTAATTAGGAAAATATACCAGTGCCAGCGCTACCATTAGGTGAATAAGGCATTCGCCTGGGACACCAGCCTCTGGGCGGTGCCCACCGGGAGGTTTCCTGGTGGGCTGCCCTGCTTCTGTCTGGGGATGCTGCGCTGGGCGAGCTGTTCCTCAGCCACCCCCCAAGCACAGCCATTCAGCTGCTGGGCTCCCTCTGCTGCCACTTTCCTGCTCGAGAGCGGGGTGTGTTGTAACCCCAGCACCCGAGCAGAGCACTGGGAAGCCAGGACATGACTTAGTATCCCGGCTGCCACCTGCCTGTGAACACCAGAAGCACTCTGAAGGAAACAGGAAATGGCTCTCCTGCTCCCCCCACTAGGAACAACAGCAGCTACCTGCAGGCTGGACCTCTCCTTCATTCACAGCACTTATGAATGATCCATCTGAAGGTAAGTGGAACTGATTATGAGTATATGATGGTAAACTGGCCTGTGCATTTTGAATTGCTGTGTTTGTGTGTGTAACTAAAGTGTGACTATATGCAAAGTGGTGTGAGTTTGCTCTTGAGTGACAGTGTGTGTGTGTTAGTGAGAATGTGTAAATGTCACTGTGAATGTCACTGTGAGTGTGTGAGTATGTGTGTGTATGTTAAACTGTGTGTATGTCAGTGACAGTGTGTGTGTGTGAGAAAGTATGTGTGTGTGAGTGACACTATGTGTGTGTGTGTGAGACACTGTGTATGTCAGTGACACTGTGCATGTCAGTGAGAGTGTGTAACTGACACTGTATGTCAGTGAGAGTGTGTATGTTAGTAAATGTGTAAGCAACACTGTGTATGTCAGTGATAGTGTGTGTGTTAGTGAGAATGTGTAAGGGACACTGTATGTCAGTTAAAGTGTGTTAGTGAAAATGTGTATGTATGTCAGAGTGTGTGTGACAGTGTGCATGCTAGTGTGTGTGACCATGTAATTAGATACATATATTCAATTATATTTATAATATATATTAATAGAATTCTATATTAAACTGAAAAAATGTTCACAGTAACATAAATTAAATTGCAATATTATTTCTAATTAAATACCACCAAATGCATTGAAAAAGAGTGTATGGATATATGTATTAGGCTGTATGTGTATGCCTCTGACAAAGGTGCATATATACTGCACCGAAACGCATGTCAGGCTCTTTCCCATGGGTCAATTTTAATGCACGTTTTTGTTATGATTTAAGATTTTCCTTTCAATTTTTTTCTTCTATGCCAGGACTAATAAAGCCTATATGAATATTACAGACTTAGGTGTTAAGTAACTTTATCTCCCAACTTACTTAGGCATGGGAGTAGCCTCATGAGGCTAGTTCGGTATTTATTATTTGGAGTCAGTTTATTTATTTTTGTGTTGATACTTTCTGTTACTTCAGATATTTAGTGGTCTCCCTCTGGTTACATTGTTCCATACCACTGGATGCTTTGGTGCCTACGTCTTTATCTCCAGTCAGCATTATATTCAGTTTGTGAATTTTTGTTTCTTTGTTTCTATTGATGTATACATTAGGCAGTACATGTGTATTGATCTATGCATTAGGCAGAATGAGTGTATGAATGTATGTATTAGGCAGTGTGTGTGTGTGCCTATGGTTGATTGTATGCAATAGGCAGTCTGTGTGAATGGATGCATGTGTGAGTGTCACAACTTACCTTGGTTGGAGTCCGAAGCACAGAGATGTATGCTCACCCTTGCAGATAAACTCAGCCCACGGTAACCAGGTAAGAAGCTACCTGGGCTGTGAATCTGTGCATGGGGGCTTAGGCAGGAACAGTAACCGGTTACGAAGAAACAGACAAGGGCAAATCCAGAAGAGTAGTCAGGCACAGTATCAAAAAGATCAGGGCAGGTGGAAAACAGGCAATAATGTAGATTCCACAAGCAGGGGTCACAAGCCAAGTCAGTTTTAGGCAACAGGAATCATGAAACAATGAACTGACACTGCCCCCAGGGAGAGGCATTGTTATATATCTATGATAATGATCCACCTGACTCAGGTGGACTTAGATTGACAGGTAGGAGACACTGGGGAAGTCCAGCCCCTTAGTGCTGGATGGCACGGTGAGGTATTAGGCAGTGTGTGTATATGGATGCATATACTGGATGAGTGTTTCTACGCAGTGTGTTTTCTTTCCTAAATCTCTCTTCATTGCAATTCAGAATGTAGTGAAAAACCTGTCAGAGAACGTAGTTGCCTTCATAAGGGGGAGGCAAAACGAATTGTTGCCTAGGACGGCAAGAATCCTTGCACCAGCCCTTGATAATACAGTCCATTAAACATCAATTATGGAATAGGAGAAAGGCAATTCTTCTTTTATAAATATATCAGAGTCCTTTAGATTTTGGCAGAAACTTAATTAAATTAGGAAAGTATAATTAGCTGAAGAGTAACTGAATCCCAGAGGGCAGACAAGTATTAATTTTATCCTATCTAGTAACTTTAGGTATCATCCATTAATAAATCTCCTTAACTGAAGAACTTAACTGTATTCCCGTGGATAATGAGAATAGAAGTCCTTTGCAACTGTTAATGAAGATTTAGGATACCAGCAGTATACTGAGGATTTACAGGATTTCGTGGTCAAGTCTGTTCCAAGTCTTGGAGTGGAGAAGTCAGCGTAGTCAGTATCAGGTTGAAGAGTTAGGAACACAGGTGATCAATAGAAAGTTCTCTCAGCAGATAGCAACCACGTAGCAAGTATCAAAGTGGCAAATTGATTGAGCACCTGAGATCAGATGCAGCTTCCTTTTAGCACAGGACATAAGCATTGGTGGGGCCTCATCGGTGAACCAGGAAGTACTGCAGAGTGTAATATGGGGGAATCCTGACACAAATATAGAAGAATCTATTTGTCTTTTTCAAGTTTATTTCCTGTAATATATATTGTCATGTTTTCGTCTATGTTTTTTATAGAATAGAATCTCCTCCTAGCTGTTTCCTTGTCTTCAGGTATATTCAGTCACAAAAATAATATTATCTTTTACCCTACTGATTAGAGGCAGTGCACAATAACAGGGATATCCACCATGTCTTGACAGCAAAAGACAGACAGCACACTAGAAATGTAAAAGTTAAAGGACCACTATAGTGCCAGGAAAACATACTCGTTTTCCTGGCACTATAGTGCCCTGAGGGTGCCCCCACCCTCAGGGACCCCCTCCCGTCCGGCTCTGTAAGTGGGAAAGGGTTAAAAACTTACCTTTTTCCAGCGCTGGGCGGAGATCTCTCCTCCTTCTCTCCTCCTCCGTTCGTCCTCCTGGGCTGAATGCGCACGCATTTACAATGCTTTCCTATGGACGCTTGCGTGCTCTCACTGTGAAAATCACAGTGAGAAGCACGCAAGCGCCTCTAGTGGCTATCAATGAGACAGCCACTAGAGGATTAGGGGGAAGGCTTAACCCATTCATAAACATAGCAGTTTCTCTGAAACTGCTATGTTTATAAAAAAATGGGTTAACCCCAGAAGGACCTGGCACCCAGACCACTTCATTAAGCTGAAGTGGTCTGGGTGCCTAGAGTGGTCCTTTAAGCCCCTCCGCATAATCCTATCCACATGGCATAAAACCTGCAAACAAGCACAGTAACTCAAGCACTCAAGTGTTTATTTTATTTGCAGAAGGTTAGGTGGCTGAAGCAGAGAAGGGCTCCGCTCTGGTGGGGAAGATTAGCTCTGAGATGTGCTTGATTCTTCCCTCTTCTCCTCTAAAGCATTGGAATGTACACCAGATGACTGCGTTCCATGCTTTTATCAGTTCTGTTGACGTCCGTGACAGAAATGGCAAAGGTGGGTCTGACACAACATGCTGGGATATTCTGGCGGTGGACTGAATGCACAGATTACAATGCATTCCACCTGGAGATCGTGGTGTGCTATGTGCATGCACAATTCGATCTCCAGTTTCTGGTGACAAATTCAATTTGGTTGTGCCACAGAAAAGCAAAAATTAAGGAGTTTCTTGGATCAGTTTAAAAAGTAAGCAAGTATTGCAAGTCAGCATGTAAATCGCCTATGTTAAAATTAGTTAATTAAAATGTGAATTTTTTATTTAGTTTCTTTATACATTTATTTCGTACATGTACATATCTACGACATAATCACATATAACATAACCTAATTACAAACAAGACATAAAATAGGACTTGGTGGCAGTAGGTGCTATTGTGAACTATGTCAATACCCTAATAAAAATATAGATATCTGTACTACACTAGTCAGAACTTTATTGTACATTTTTGTGCCCTTTTCTTTATTTTCTGCTTCACTCCAGATTCTACTCATCAGAATTAGTATTCTGTATTTATATGTATATCATATTATATTTCTTCTCCTAATTCCTTTAATATTTGATTACAGAATGGAAGCTCATTTTTTTCTATTATTAATAAAATTAGTTATACCTTGTGACGAAGTGCCCTTCGCCACTTGTGCCCGGAGAGGACTGCTTGCCCACCTCTTGCCCTGTGACTATGGCCCCTGGCATGTATTGCCCTTTAAAGACATGATTTGGGCATAATGGATTTGTGTTGTGCTGCTGCTGGCCCTTTAAGAACCATCTGGGGACATACTGTGGAGTTACTGGGTGGCCACCATTTTCCTGTATCAGAAGCACATGGTGAGAACAATGGATGGCGGCCATTTTAACTCACAGACACTGTTTGGACTTTTCAACACGGTGCCATCTCGACAGTATTTGGTGCACAGAGACATTGTGCAGTGGTTTTGGACTATACAGCAGGGGACACATTATAAAGTGATTGTTTTTCATTTAGCCTGTATATGTTCTGCAGAATGTGCATTAAACTGTATTTTCCAAAGTACTGAACGGATCTGGGTGAATTTTTGGATATGTGGTTCAACCAGATCCCCCGGTTCCAAGGATATACTTTTTATGGGGTTATTGCATGTTTTGGGGTCCCTGTGTGTTTTATGAAACTGTATTATTTCTGGCAAGCAGATAATTGAACTTTGTGTATTGTAGAAACTCAATTATCTAGCCTGGCCCAGAGGAGGAGTTTTGTGTTGCATAAATTGTGAGTTCTGTGTGCCAGTAAATCAGTCTTGTTTCAGCATTAAGCCTTGGCTCATGTTTGGGGGAAGGGATACCTACACTCTGGGGATTGCTATAATCACTTACTCCCCAGAGGAAGCTCTTGCAATAGCTTGATTTGTTCCTGTCCCTGCTCTCTGGGGAAAGAGAGGTTCACCCACTGGAAGCTGGATCCTGGCCTTGGGTCCAGGGTGGGTGGAAACAGCAGAGACCCCGGCGCAGTTGCATCGCTGGAAGTGGGGTCTGCAGTGCTGATGGTGTCGGTTGGAGTGCTGGGAGTCCTCAGCGAGCACTAGGAGCATCGATTGGTGGAGGTACTCAGTCGGAGTGCCAGCGTTCCGTCACATTTGGTGGCAGCGGTGGGATGGCGTCCTAGTGCGAGGACCAGCAGCTCAGAGACACCGGTAACGTGTGGAGTTACGGATTTATAATTGAGGGCAACGCTAGCCTCTGCGCAGCGTCCCTACCTACAGCAACATGGGGCTAGCAAGACCCTGGACAGCAGCCAGTGAATTGCAAATCCGCCTGTCACAGTGCTATGAGGGTGCTGATTTCATGAAGGAAGTAAAGGCGCGGCTGGTCTGGTTTGGCCCAAACCCTTCAGATGAGGTGGTCCATCAAGTGATGCGCATGTTGAGTGCTGAGAACCAAGACGCACGGAACTTCGAGTATCAACTGTGGAGTTTGGGGGTATTGACACCCCGTCTCCAGCGACAGAGTGAGTTACAGGGAGAGGAGAGCAGCGACCTCCCATCCCAGCGGCAGTGCACCGTACAGAGGGAAGAGACAACCGGTCTCTCTCCCCAGCGGCGGCCTGAGTTCCAGGAGGAGGTGATGGTAGATCCCGCCCCCGTACAGCAACCAGCGTCCTGGGGAGGGGAGGCAACCGGCCTCCCTCTCCAACAGCAGCCGGAGGTGGGCGACCTCATAGACTTGTCCTGGGGACACACAGAGATGGCAAGCGGAGATGGGACCGAAGTCTCTCTGCCGGCCCTACAGGGATGCTGGGCAGTCAGCCTAGGTCCCCAGCGGCAGTATAATATACAGGGAGAGGAGACAACTGGTCTCTCTCCCCAGCGGCGGCCTGAGTTCCAGGAGGAGGTGATGGTCAATCCCTCCACCTTACAGCAACCAGCGTCCTGGGGTGTGGGGGCAACCAGCCTCCCCCTCCAACAGCAGCCAGAGATACCGGGAGAGGGGGAAGACAAACCTAACCACACTGGCGCAGATGGGACCGCGGTCTCTGTGCCAGTCCTACAGGGAGGCTGGACGGGCGGTCCAGATCCCCAACCACCCCCGCAGGGATGCCAGGAGGAGGAGGTAAGCGAAACTTCCCCTCCCCAGCTACATCCCAACCGGGTCCTGGGGGCAGTGGATGAGCCTGCGATACCCACTGACCCCCTCCCAGCAGAAGAGCTGGCCTCTGGGCAGAGCTCTGTTAGCCTCTGCCCCCCCTTTTCCCCTGTATCAGAGCCTGACTTACCACTGGTTACCCCAGTGGAAGAGCTGGCAGCAGGGCAGAGCGCCGCTGGCCTCTGCCCCCCAAGCAACACCAGCAGTTTGCCTAGCTGCACCAGGGAGACCGAGAGTGCTGCGCTGTCCCACCACCAAATATGAGACTGATCACCTCTAAAAGTGCCACATCTCCATCATAAATCTGTATCATTTACACACATTTTAGCAATTCCTTCTTGTACTAAGTGCCATCTGTTCATCAGCTTAAATTGTAACTCATTTAAATTGAAACAATAGATGTTGCTATAGGTCATTTTTAAGGATATATTCCAGTCTGGTAGCATTATTACCAATCATAGTTCTTGCTCCCGTTTATTAAGTGCCAAAGGAGTTGATTCTTTTTTTAATAGTCTTCTCAATTCTAAGCACTTAGTTACTAAATTTTTGTAGTCTTTCTGTTGGATTAGTTTGCTCAAAAGTTGGAGCTCTTTAGAAATGTCCTCTCTAATGACATATTTTGATACTATACCTTTCACTCATAGATATTTAAATGTGTCCCTCAGTGTTAGGCCAAATTCTCTCTGTATAGTGTCCAGGGGTTTTATTTCCTTGTTTTCCAGTATATTTTACTCCTTTTAATTCCCGTAAAGACAGGTATAGGTCTTCAGTTAGGTGGGTTATATAGCTAACTGGGAGGCAAGATACAATTTGAATGTTAAGTTTCTTTCTGGTCGTCTTCCAGTTAGCTAAAATTTGACGTAGTGCTAGACTTCCTTCTCCTTTTAGAGCTTTTTTATTTTCACGAGGTTCCCAAAATAACCATGCTAGTTCACTGTCTATACCTTCTGCCCCTTGTTCCAATGCATACCGCCCTTCTGTTTTAGACTTTTTATTTTGTGTTATTATTGCATGGGTTAGTAATGTGGATTGAGCATATTCCTTTATAATCAGTATCCCTAATCCTCCTTTTTTATTTTATTTTTTTAAAGGGATTCCAAACTTAATCTTTCTTTTTTTCCTGCCCAAATGAAACAATTAAAAATGGATTGTATCAAGTCTAGCCAAGCTGGTGGTACTATAAGGGGTATCATTCTAAAGATATATGTCAACTTTGAGAGTACGTATGCCTTTACTATGTTTATTCTCCCCCACCATGATGTACCTAGGCCTTTCCATATGTTTAATGATCTGTTAATTTGTTTAATCAGGGGTAATAGGTTTATCTCTATCCAATTTTTGGGATCTAAAGAAATGTTTATTGCCAAATACTTCAGATTTACATACACCCTGTTCAATTGTGTTATTTCTTCTTGTTTTAAATTTTGTGATAATGCAACAGTTTTTCCTATATTTAACTTGTAATTTGATATGTAGCTATATTTTGTGATTATATTCATTGTTTCTAGAATTGCATTTATAGGGTCTTCCAGTATCAATAAGATGTTATCTGCGTAAAGTTTAATTTTTTGATGTTCTGAGCCTCTGTGTCCTTTAATGTCATTGTTGGCTCTTATCTCCCAAACTAGTGGTTCCAACGACAGAATATACTGAAGTGGAGATAGAGGGCACCCCTGCCTTGTTCCCTTTTTAATTTGGAGCCAGTCAGATTTAACATCTGACCCTACCACTCTTCTTGTTGGCATGGAATATAAGGCAATTATAGCCTGAAAAATTCTGCCATTAATCCCAAAAGCCTGCAAGGTCTCTCTTATGAAATACCAGCTAACCTTGTCAAATGCCTTTTTGGCATCTAATGACAGTGTCAGCTGGGATACCTGTCTTTTCTCTGCATCTTCGTATAAGCTCATTAGACTCCTAATATGGTTTGAAGGGTCTCTCCCATTAATATAACCTACCTGATTGGTATGAACCAGATCTTTTATATATATGTTTTTCTCCTATTGGCAATTATGCCTGCATATAGCTTAGAATCTATATTCAATAGTGAAATAGGTCTGTAATTTACTATGTCAGTGGGGTCTTTACCTGATTTTAAAATAGGGGTTATGTTCCCTTTTAATATCTCTTCTGGTAATTTCCTTTTATCTACAATTTCATTGAATGTTTTCATCAAGTGAGGGGCTAACATGTTTTTAAATGTTTTTTTTTTTTTTTTAAGGCAGTAAAGCCATCTGCTCCAGGGGACTTGTTAATTTTTAGGCTATCTATTCTATGAATAATTTCATGAATAGAGAATGGTTTATAAATCTCTTCCAATGCCTCCTTAGATAGCTTTGTAAAAATCTTGTTTTTAAAATATTCTAAAATTCCTATTCGATTAGCCCCTTTAGGTAATGAATATAGAGTTTGATAGAAAGTGCTGAATGCTTAGCCTATTTTGTCTGGAAACAAAATGTCTCTCCTTTATAAATACTTTTTTAAATCCTTGTTTTGTTTCTTTTAGTTTTAATCCTGTTTGAAAGCATTTTATCAGCCTTGTTACCTTTATAATATCTTATTGTATTCATTATCTCCAAATTTTTATTAGCTTTTTCTATCAATTGAAGATTGATTTTTTTTTTATATATCGTTTATCTTAACGGAAATATCTATAGAGGGACGCTGTTTGTTTTCGTTTACCAAGTTAAATAACTGTATATACAGCTCGGATAGTTTTTTTCCTGATTATTTCTTTAGTTGAGCTCCTAGTTTCATAAAGAGGTCTCGTGTTACACTCTTGTAAGCACACCATACTGTAATTAAAGAAGTATCTTTCATCTCATTTTCAGGAAGTAGAGCTCTGACATCTTGTTTATATAATCTCTGTTTTCTTGATTCTTTACCAGGTAATTATTCAATCTCCAATCTCTATTAAAACCAATGCAATTCTCTCTAAGATCTAAAATCACAGCATTGTGATCTGACCATGTTATGTCTTGAATCCTAACCTTTTGAGTTTGGTTTATCACTCCTGTCTCACCTAATATTAAATCAATTCTTGAGTAGGCACAGAATGTTTTTGAAAAACATGTATAATCTTTCTCTTCTGCATGAAATACTCACCATACAGTTGCAAGAAAAAGTATGTGAACCCTTTGGAATGATATGGATTTCTGCACAAATTGGTCATAAAATGTGATCTGATCATCATCTAAGTCACAACAATAGACAATCACAATCTGCTTAAACTAATAACACAAAAAGAATGAAATGTTGTCATGTTTTTATTGAACACACCATGTAAACATTCACAGTGCAGGTGGAAAAAGTATGTGAACCCTTGGATTTAATAACTGGTTGAACCTCCTTTGGCAGCAATAACTTCAACCAAACGTTTCCTGTAGTTGCAGATCAGACGTGCACAACGGTCAGGAGTAATTCTTGACCATTCCTCTTCACAGAACATTTTCAGTTCAGCAATATTCTTGGGATGTCTGGTGTGAATCACTTTCTTGAGGTCATGCCACAGCATCTCAATCGGGTTGAGGTCAGGACTCTGACTGGGTCACTTCAGAAGGCGTATTTTCTTCTGTTTAAGCCATTCTGTTGTTGATTTACTTCTATGCTTTGGGTCATTGTCCTGTTGCAACACCCATCTTCTGTTGAGCTTCAGCTGGTAGACAGATGGCCTTAAGTTCTCCTGCAAAATGTCTTGATAAACTTGGGAATTAATTTTTCCTTCGATGATAGCAATCCGTCCAGGCCCTGACGCAGCAAAGCAGCCCCAAACCATGATGCCCCCACCAACATACTTAACATTTGGGATGAGGTTTTGATGTTGGTGTGCTGTGCCTTTTTTTCGCCACACATAGTGTTGTGTGTTTCTTCCAAACAACTCAACTTTGGTTTCATCTGTCCACAGAATATTTTGCCAGTACTGCTGTGGAACATCCAGGTGCTCTTGTGCAAACTGTAAACTTGCAGCAATGTTTTGTTTGGACAGCAGTGGCTTCCTCCATGGTATTCTCCCATGAAATCCATTCTTTTTTAGCGTTTTACATATTGTAGATTCGCTAACAGGGATGTTAGCATTTGCCAGGGACTTTTGTAAGTCTTTAGCTCAAACGCTAGGATTCTTCTTCACCTCATTGAGCAGTCTGCGCTGTGCTCTTGCAGTCATCTTTACAGGACGGCCACTCCTAGGGAGAGTAGCAGCAGTGCTGAACTTTCTCCATTTATAGACAATTTGTCTTACCGTGGACTGATGAACAGCAAGGCTTTTGGAGATACTTTTATAACCCTTTCCAGCTTTATGCAAGTCAACAATTCTTAATTGTAGGTCTTCTGAGAGCTCTTTTGTGTGAAGCATCATTCACGTCAGGCAATGCTTCTTGTGAAAAGCAAACCCAGAACCGGTGTGTGTTTTTTATAGGGCAGGGCTGCTGTAACCAACACCTCCAATCTCATCTCATTGATTGGACTCCAGTTGGCTGACATCTCACTCCAATTAGCTCTTGGAGATGTCTTTAGTCTAGGGGCTCACATACCTTTTCCACCTGCACTGTGAATGTTTACATGGTGTGTTCATTAAAAACATGGCAACATTTCATTCTTTGTGTGTTATTAGTTTAAGCAGACTGTGATTGTCTATTGTTGTGACTTAGATGATGATCAGATCACATTTTATGACCAATTTGTGCAGAAATCTATATAATTCCAAAGGGTTCACATACTTTTTCTTGCAACTGTATATCATATAGGGAGTTCTTACTTATGAATTCTTGAAATTTCCTTGCCTGTTCTATTATATTTCTATCTCTAATCAGACCTGAGATATTTTTTTATCCATTGAAGGGTCCAGTATGCAGTTAAAGTCACCCATCCACAGCAATTGTCCCTGTTTGACTTTTTACAGTTTATTTAATATTTAATATTTTATTAGGAGCATAGATGTTTACTAACGTCATCAATTTTCTTTTTATTTCACCCACAATGATTATATACCTTCCATCTTTGTCAGTTTCTTGGTATTTTATTTTTCGCTGTCACATCCTGTTCCTAGCTGCGGATCGTTCAGGCAATGGCTTCTGGTATCCAGTACTTTTTTTACAACTCTTGTTTAGTTTTTCTGGTTTTCTATTCTATGTCTGGTTTTCTTTATGCTGGGTTTTTCTGGGTTCATTCCTGTAATCCGTCCCTGGAATTCCCAGTCTCCAGGTTTCCTTTAAATGTTTTTTTATGTTGCCACACCCGTTTGGTTTTCCATCATTTCTTTTGTTTCAGTGTTCCTGCAGGCAGCTGCTCAAGTCTTCTGCCCTTTCTTGCAGGTAAGTACTATGTGTGTTTTCTTTGGTTGGTTTAGCTTGCATTAGGCAGAATAGGACCTGCCATATATGGGGTACATTGGTGTTGTTGGCAGGCTTATGCAATGTATGATCATATAATGTAACTAAATACCCATGATTTTCATATGTAGTACTTAGCTATGTCTCCTTGTTTTACCTTGGATCTCTTGTCTTGTTTTATTTTGTCTTGTATTCCCAGTTCATGTACAGTCCTGTCCTGCCCTGTTCTTGTTTTCCTCATGTCTTGTGTACATGTTCTGGGTTCTGCTTTCTGTCCTGCTTTGGTTCTTGGTTCTCCTAGTTTTGTCTTGTTTTCATGGTGCCTATCTCTAGCCTTGCCTTGTTTCTGTACTGGATACACTCCTGCTGCAGAGCCTCCCTATTCAGCTCTGGGAGGTCTGCTTAATTCTAGCTCCTAGTTCCTGGGATCCGCATAAGCTGATTCAGGGTCTTGGTATGTGGCATAGAATAGAAAACCAGAAAAAACAGGAAAAACTAAACAAGAATTGTAAAAAGAGTACTGGATATTAGAAGCCATTGCCAGAACGATCCGCAGCTAGGAACAGGATGTGACATAACTCCCCTCCTAAGGAGCGACCTCGGGACGGTACGCTAGTGCTCAACACCAGGGGGTGTGTGGTTACCCTGCACCAGACCCTGCTAATCCACCTCCACACTGTGACTCCTACTTTTAAGATCAGGCATACTGGGTCCCGGGCACTGGACCGCCACCCTGACAACTACTTTATATTCATCTGGATGCTGGGAGACTTACCTCTAAGCAGCTACATATCCATCAGTGGAGATTATACTGCTGTACGCTGTTTTACTCAGAGCTGGTCTATAGCTCTAGCAAATGTGAGTGTGATCCCACATATCTTTGTTGTGTGTCCTATACTAAGTATCTGGCAATCTGCACCATTACAGGCTATTTTCTGTTTTATTACATATACTTACCACTAACTGAAACCTGGCTGAATCCAAGCCTGGGTCTTTCAAAGAATTGGACTTAATATATACAGTACTCAGCGCAACCTTGTTTTTGTGTTTTGTGTTGTTTTGCTTCTTTTCAGTAAGATGTTGGTGGTATTCCTTACTTTCAGTGTTTGCAGCTTAATTTACTGTTTATATTAATTGATCCCTTGGTGTTTATCCTACCTTTTGTACTTGCTGTACATTTAGATAGTTGACTTCTCATAGTATCCTCAAGACAACAACTACTCAAAGATATAATTACAGCCACATGGCTGAATTTGAAATCAAGAACAATCAGCATTGGTTCCCACCAGAACTATTCAATTGGGTCTTAAATGGAAGTATTTCTTCCAGCAGAACACCCCCCCAAATATCTTCAGGTCCATTATGGCTCTACAGACAGGGCTATTGAGACTCTTTACCTCTACAATTCTGGCTGTCAACTGGGTAAAGACAAGAAGGAGCCATCTAGAGAGAAATATTCTGGCAGAATGGGACCTATCGACTAGACCTATAGATGAATATTTGGCCATCCACAATATAGGGTTTCTGTGGGTGGAAGACTTCCCAGTTTCTGGCAGTGGGTCTCTCATTCAGAATGAAAAATTAGTTACAGTCACTACGGACACTTCATCTTTCCGTTGGGGAGTTTATCTGGGGAAATATGCAACAAAGGGACAATGGATGGACACCTCAGGTTTCCCAGAAATCATAAAATTACCAAGAACTCAAGGCAACCTGGTTGGCTCTGCTGAGTTTCAGGATACACCTACAAGGACATCACATTCAAGTGAGATTGGACAATGCAACCACAGTTGTATATCTGAACAGGCAAGGATGAACTTGTTTTCCCTTCTTGGCAAAGTTATGTATCAGTGTGATGCTCTAGTCAGAAAGTCACCTGCTCTTCCTATCTGCATTCATATAAGAGGAACAGGAACTACTTGAACAAAAGAGATTGTTTTTTTTACTAGCAAACATTTCAGGAAAGAGTGTTTAAATTTGGAAATCCAGAAATAGACCTGATGGCCTTAAGGCCAGGAAACCAGGAAAACCAGAATATTTCTCTCAATCAGCAAGTCAGTCAGACGATCTGGATTTTGTGGATGCCTTAGCAAATCCCTGGGATTTTCATCTGGTCTGCATTTTCTCTCCAGTTATTCTCATTCCAGGGATTTTGCAGAAAATTATCCTGGAAAAGGCAAGAATAATCATGATTCTTCCCTTCTGGCCTAGGATGAGCTGGTTTTCAATTATGTTGAAGCTCTCACAAGGAAACCTCTGGCATCTCCCACTAGAAATTGGAATACAACCTGGTAACTCTGCAGACTCTCAAGACATTCAATCTCACAGCATGGTATTTGAACGCCAGATACTAAGCACCAAAGGATTAAGCCCAGAAGTCATTGACATTATGATTGCCTCCAAGAAAATATCCCTTCTTAATGCCTAGGAATTCACAAAAATCCTTTATCAGCTTCTGTTCTGAATATTCTGAGATTTCTCCCATTGGGTTTTGTTTAGGGTTTATGACCAGAATCTTTGAAAGCTTAAATTCCTGCTATTAGTTTCTACACCATCAGAGACCATTCCTCTCATCTCCAGAGTTTTCAGAGTAGTCTCTACACTCCTTCCAAATATCAGAGAAATAGTCCCTCCGTGGATCTTAATTCAGTCCTTCCAGCACTCTGTAAACCCCCTTTTGTGCTGTTAAGAGAAGAGCAAACTTAAAATCCTTACCTGGAAAACTGTATGGTTGCCATTACATCAGTAAAACAGCTTGGGGAACATCAAACTTTAGCAGCAAATCCTCCTCATCTGTTTTTTTATATCTGGGTAAAGGCATTTTAAAACTCCACCCTTCTTTTCTCCCTAAGGTTTCTTCTGTGGAAAATATTAATTAAGAGATTGTTCTGCAAACATTCTGTCAGAATTCTCAGAACATGAAGTAAAGTAAATTCCATTGCCTTGATGTTAAACGCACCATGCAGTGCTATTTGGAAAAAACAAGACTTTTTTGTCATTCCGACAGTTTTTTCCCTATCGTGGTAAAAAGAAAGCTCTCATGGTATCCAAAGGCTCATTATCAAGATGCTATCAGCCTTGCCTACCTAGTCCTCTATTCACACTTTTTTCAAACACTATACGTTAGACATACAGGCCTCTGAGGATACTGTTTTATTGGTTACTGTTCTATAGGCATAAGGTGCTTCGAGCTGTGGTGAAAGAATGTGTAACCACCCTTTGGTGATTGCTTGTTTATCCCTGTTGTGCACTGCCTATAATCGGGAGGGAAAATACCCATGTTTACTTGCCATACATTTATTTAGGCATTTTTCCCTCCTTATTTATTTCCTTATTTTGGCAACTACTTATGTCTTTTCTGAGGTAACTGTGCTAGATTGGGATGGATTATGCCATGAAAAAAATTCTAGTGTGCTGCCTGCCTTTTCCTGTCAACACATGGTGGATATCCCTGTTGTTTTACAGTGCCTTTAATCCTAAGGAAAAATAATTTATGGTGAATAAAATTTGGTCTTTATCTATCTATGCACACTAGCCACTCGGCATAATAATAATAATACATTACAACAAATCCATATATTGGAATGGGACATTAACTGCTAGGGGATGACTCCCATATACTATAAGCCTAAACCTTTCTTCCTTCCACTTCCCTGACCTTCCTTCCACTCACTCAATATGCAGAGGATGAGGATTTGATATTCAATTAAATTCACTAACATTAGTTAGCCTAACCTTAAAACCAGGGGCCCTATTTCTTCTAATGAAAAAGCCCCTGACCTAATTCTTAGATTTTGAACCTTGAAAGTGGGCTGCTGTGCTTTGAAATGCTTGGGCTTGTTTTTCATCTCAGCCACTTCTTGACGTCTGTGGTGGACTTTTTAGAACGTTGATGATATTCTTAGCACTCTCATTTTCTCCTGTTTACTTTTTAGCTGGAGTTTCTAAATTGAAGTGCATTATGAAACATGTCAAAAGTACTGTAATATACTAGATAAATACATAAATGGAAAGTAGCACCTTTACATCATGTAATCAGCTTTTGGTTTAATTACAGTTAAATGACAGCACACAATCAAACATTATTCTAAAGAGCTCCCGTGCTTATATAACATAATGTCCCAACATGTTCACAACATGAATAAATTACTGTTCATATCACAAGGAGCCATCTGACTCTTTTCTTAAGTGTAAGCACTGACATTGCTTAGCTTTACTTTGATGAGTATTTTGAATGCACGATAGCTGTAAATAAGGCCCACAAACAGCTGGTACAAAGTGATACAATCGATTCCAAGATTTAGACTGTTGTGCCTAAACTACTTCTGGTACAGATGGCAGGTGCAGCAATCTGTGACCAAGGGATCTCAGGTGACCACTCTCAGTGTGCATTGAGCCATTATTTGCTGCCGTAGATCATTACAAATTTTTGCATTTTACATCATTCATTGTCAATATTGAATACTAATAATAATGTGTTTTCTGTTATTATTACAAAAGTCAGCCATCGGCAAGAAATATTCAGGCTGAAATAATAATTAAAAGAAGATTATTTTAAAAAGCAAGGTTCCTTTAAAATAACATTTATTCACAAAACATTTTGATGCATTTGAGGGGACTAGCAAGTAAAAATTTCAAGAAGTTTCAACCTGATCGCCCAGTAATATAGTTCTGTATAGATACTTGACTGCTACATAGTTATTTAAAGGACAGTGACATACAGTCGTGTTGCAGGAATATTTTTATTTTTACATTGTTTTGGTTTAGGGTTCTTCTAATATATAAAATATGCATTATGTTCATTTTCAATGATATACTTCTACTATGGTAAAGATTGGTGAATATTTTGGCAAATTGTAGGGAAGCATTCAACGTTTGATTTACATTACAATCACGTGTACAGAGATTGTATGAAAATAATGCATTCAGGACAAGGAAGCATGGTGTTTGAAACTGTAATCTCCCCTCCATCAGCCTATCAGAAAACAAACAGGGCTCCTCATAGCCCCCTAATGAGCAGAGAGGACCTACGGCATCATATTAATTAGCAGATTAATTAGCATATTATCCTATTATTTAGCAAAGAGCGTGCAGTTATAATATGTATCTGTGCCCTGCAAACTACCATAGTCAAACTTAGTATTTTAAGATCAAATAAGGAAGTTGCATAGCAGTCACTGCTGCACAGGGTGAGATGTGCCAGTTGATTGTTTAGTGTAGAACCATTTGAAACTGTGTCAAATGTTCTTTACTGATGACTGACATGCTTTCCTTAATCACTGACCATATTAGCCACAGGCCACTATACATTAACAAGAAAGGCTACAGGCCAGTAACAGACTAGTGTGAAGGTACTGCATATAAAACAAAGCTCACGATAAATTAGGAAAGTAAGAGTGATCACTCTGGTTCTGACTGAGATTTAATCAGGAACAGGCTAGGTTATAAGCTGAATCTTTCTGGGAACGGTTAAGAACAGTTGGAAGATGTAATCAGTAGTAAGCCAAGTCCTGCATTCAACCATTCTAGAACACTTTTTTGACATCACTAAGGCCAAAGGCAAGTTTTCTAAGATAAGCACGGTGATTTAAGGGCTGTGTTGGATGTCTTCCTATGGTTTGGAACAACACTGAACCTTTCCATGATAATGAGGTGCTACAACATGAAAAAGCACTGATTTAAAACATTTACCCGAAATTTGGAGATTTGGTAGGCATAGACGGGACTGCTACCAAAGCAAAAACGCAGTATGTGCAGAGTTATAAATTGTATGTTTATATCATCCTCTTTTGTTTCATGTCTTGAAGAGAAGTAGCTTTCCTATAATAACTGGGTAGTGATGTCCCGAATGGTTTGCCGAACGGTTCGCCACGGACTCCAGTCAGCAGACACATTCCAGCCAATAAGTGCAGACCCTCCCTCCCAGACCCTACCACCTCCTGGACAGCTCACTAAGAATGCAGCTTCAAAATGGATGCTGTCCAGGAAGTGGGAGGGTCTGGGAGGGAGGGTCTGCTGCTGATTGGCTGGAATGTGTCTGCTGACTGGAGTCCGCGGCGAACCTTTCGTGGCGAACCGTTCGCGAACCGTTCGGCGAACCGTTCGGCGAACCGTTCGGCGAACCGTTCGGGACATCACTATAAATGGGTTATTTAATGATGTGAGAATTCAGTGATTTCAAACTGAAATTCAATTTGAAGGGCAGATTTTCTGAACTGAAAGTGTAACTGATTGAGATCATGTTTCCAGTTCTGCTATTTACACCTTAAATTTGAAATTCACTTTGAATTTAATTTGAATCCTAACTTTAGTGAATAACCCTGTATTATCAGTAAGTTTTTTTGCAAAATGTATTCTATTTGGACATGTGTTCTAACTATAAAATGCAACATTTTACTGTGTGCCCTGAATGGCTGCTTAAAATTGCTTAAGGTGCACATACCAATGTAGGTGGAATGCCTCCAAAGGTGGCCAAGTCCTTGTTGTCTTGACTTTTATAATAATGTGTGTCTGAGTAGGTTTGCTCTGTAACAAACAATGGATTCCTGGTAATAATATCTGAAATACTGAAAGTGAATATGGATAAAATAGAAATATGGCACAATAACCGTAAAATCCAGAATATACAAGGCTTAACATATTTCTAGCATAATTAACTGTGCAGACTGATTGTAAGCTATTACTTTCTTACTGGAAACACAAGTCTTGTTGACAATTACGCATTCATACTAATGTAGCCAATTGCTCACTTATCTAAACCTTCCCCGACTTAATGACAAGTTTTTCTTTACATTGCAATTGGAAGAATACTATTCCTATCTGCATGTATTTATTTATAATCCTCAAACAAAATCCATTTGAGTTAATATGCTGCAAATGTGTTTGTATGTATAATGTATTTTGGTGGTGCAAATAGTTATTTTCAAAATGACAAAATAAGTCATATTACTAATGTGGTGTAATGGTAATGACTGCATTGCAGCAGAATGTGTTTGTAGAAATACGATTATATAAGGCACATTTGAATATACTTTTATCATTTGTGTGCATGTTTGCTGGGACTAAAGATTACAGGGTACAGCTTGTATTAAATTTACAGCAATGATGGAATCATTAGAATTTAGTAAATGGACTTCTGATAAGTAACGCACAGGTAATAATATATTAAACTAAAAGGGACGCTAAAGTCACCAAGATCACTTCATCTCAATCAATCCATCTTACCTTAAGGAGTCAAACTACTTTCCAATGGTTTAACATCAAAGTTGGATGAGTGGGCATCTGTCTACATTGTATCCTTGCCCTGATCAGTCTCTTGCAGTCCCTGTTCTCAGTCAATAACTCAAAATACTAAATTGTTGTCTTGGGCATCAGTAATAGACTGAAGAGAGAGCTGAGTTGGCCTACACACAACTGAATTAAGACTGGGCTCTGTTATGTGAGTGTTGTGTGTGGTGGCTTAGTGATGTATGTGTGTAGGGAGACTACGTTTTGTGTGTGTAGTTGCTCGGTCTTGTCTGTTTAGGAGGCTGATAGCTGTATGAGGAGCCTTTGTGTGCTGGTTAAGTTTTGTGTATATGTGTATGGTGGCTGAATTTTGTGTGTGGAGGGGAGTCTAAGTGTGACTGTGTGTTTTGTGTGTCTGGGAAGTGGTGCTGTATGGTGTCTGAGTTTCTGCCTTTTGGCTGGAGGCATTTGTATCCTTCGTGTTCCTGTGGACAGCATGCTAGAGAGCTGAATCCCGGTTGGTCTGGTGTGGGAATATTGTGGTCTGCATCTGTATCACTTTAAGAGCTCCCTCGCAGTCCCAGTCCTTGTTCAATGACTCAGAGCACTAGCTGTTGCATTTGGAGACATTGATAATCGCCAAGGAGTGTGAGAAATCTCTTAACGTGATCTGTGACCGATGGAGATGCAGATCACAATGCTCCCTCAATAACGTGAGGAAATGCAAAACTGAGCAGGCAGATCTTTTGATCTCCCTGCAGACTCAGAGAGTTCCCCCTTACAGACAGAGCCGTAGCTACAAGTCTGGGCCCTAGGTGCCAATGGGTAATTCAGCTACAACTAACTTGCACACCACCCATGAGTGTCCTTTGGAATGTCCTCCCACTCGATGACATTCTTTATAATGATTCCATGAGAAATGAGTAATAATTGCATCAAGTGATCAATTGCCAGCTGTTTCAAATAATCAGTCTATTGCAGACAACAAGTATACCCATTGTAATTACACATTCTAACACTGGATTAAGATGTCCACTTAGAAGCTGTTCATATGGTTTTCAAACATTTTATTGCACAATATATTAGCTTTCTAGTCTTGAATCCAAACCAACTATTACATTTTATCCAAGAAAAACACACTTTTCTGCAATCTGCTTTTATGGTGTGTCTATTATAAATTTATAATGTATGTTTTATATTTTATGAGAACGTTAAGAAATTGGAGGCACCTTTATTCTATCAGAATAATATGCCAAATGTACAATCTAGAGCAGTATAATGCTATACAAGTTTAGGATTTTCCAACATTTACAATATATGCAGTAATAAGATACTTTTTTTTATAATAAGAGGTAAATAAATCATCATATTATTTAAAGGAAAAACTTACTATTACAGCTTCTAGTTGATATTATATAGCAGGTATTAAAATAAGGGTTTGTTTGATGTTTTTTGTTATATTTGTTAAATGGCATTTAAAGGGACTCTCCAGGCAAACAATTTTACTCACCTGGTTCCAGCGCCGGGAGCCTCGTGAAGCCGCGCCCCCTATTTCGTCAAAATAACAAAATAGGCGGGCACGAGCAGGGAGCAATCAGACGCTTCCATTTGGAAGCGTCATTGCTCCCTTGTGCGAATGCGCGGCTTCGCCGCACATACTTCAGAGGGCAGCATTCATGTTGCCCTCTGAAGTCCTGAGTGCACTACCACGCATGACAGCTCAGCTGACTGACAGCTCAGCTCGCGGTCTTTTCCCGCCCCCTCTCTCTGCTGACAGGCAGAAGAGAGAAGGCACGCACACAGTTCCTTCTCTCTCCTGCACACGTCAGACGTTTTTTAATACGTCTGACGTGTACAAGGCCTTTTTAGGGCCCTGCATGATAGGAAGCCGCTCTGGTGGCCGTCTGAGTGACAGCCACTGGAGGTATTCCTATCAATCAATGTAAACACTGTATTTTCTCTGAAAATACTGTGTTTATATTAGATTGCCTGCAGGGAGCTATAGATCATACCTGAACAACTACATTAAGCTGTAGTTGTTCAGGTGACTATAGTGTCCCTTTAATCTATATTTAGAGATATTGTTCTCAAATTTATTTTATTCTTGAGATATAATCAGTGTGATGGGATATGTGCAATGCAAGTGTAGTGTGCGGAATGTCTTTGTGATGTGTATGCAGTGGCGTATTAAGTGGGGGGTGGGGGTGGTTCACTCCAGGTGCCAGTGATAAGGAGGGTGCCCAATCTCCCAGTGACTGACTGGAAGGGAGCACACGGCACAACGCACCCTCCTGCCTGTCACTGCATGTAGCATGACCAAGCAGGCGGCCTGTGGTGGAGGAGCCTCTGTTCCCCTACCCAGTCCTTAGGAGAGCCTGAGCAGGCACAGGGGAAGGGGACTAAGAGGGCACAGGATGTGAGACAAAGAGGGGTGCAGGAGGGGGACTAAGGCAGGCACATATGAGGGGGAACAAAGAAGGGCACAGATGAGGGGGGGCAGAAGAAGGGCAGAGGGAAGGGGGCTAAAGAGGGAACATGAGGGAGGAGGCTTAAGAGGGCATAGGAGTGAGGACAAAGAAGGGCACAGGAGGGGGACAAAGAAAGGCACAGGAGGGGGGCTTATGAAGGGCACAGGAGGGGGGACAAAGAAGGGCACAGGAGGGGACAAATAAAGCAACAAGGAAGGGCTAAAGAGGGTACAGGAAGTGAGACAAAGAAGGGAACGGGGGTGTGGAGGACAAAGGATGGCATAGGAGGGGAAGAGGCAAAAGCAGGGCACAGGAGAAGAGGGGGCAAAGGAAGGGTACAGAAGGGGAAGGGGGGAAAACACACAGAGGGGCTAGGGGCATAAGAGGCACACGGAGGGAATGGGGACACAGAGAGTGCACAGAGGGATACACAGAGGGTCTAAGGGGGATACACAGAGGGTCTAAGGGGGCAAGTAGATACAAAGAGGGTCTGATGTGGGACAAAGAGAAACGGGGGTACAAAAAGTCACACAGAGGGTCTGAAGAAAAGGAAAAAGACACACAAATAGGACTGGGGGAAAAACAGATGCACAAAGGGGCTTGGGGAAGAAAACAACACACAAAGGGGCAAGGGGGACCAAGAGCCACACAGAAGGGCCTGGGGGACAAACAGACACACAAAGGGTTTGGGTAGAAAAAGATGCCTGCTGGTGAAAGAGAAAGGCCTGCCAGCCAACCAAAGCTGCCAGACATTGGAGCCAGCCATACTACTTGCCAACCAGCCACAGCAGCCAGCCACTTCAGTAATTAAGGTGAGAAGAGCCAACTTGGGCTAGGATTCAGAGAACTATATTATTCTAATATATTATAATACTATATTCTGAACAGGTACCAGAGTGTTAGAGTCTCTAATATGGCCTTGAGGGGACTCTTTCTAACATACAGTTTACAAATGTGAATACATTAAACAAATTGTAGCTGTATGTTACATTTTAGTAAAGGTTGTGGGGGGAAGAGGGTGCCAAATACAGTATCCGCTCCAGGTGCAAAATTCTCTAGGTACACCCCTGTGTGTATGTAGTACATAGCATTAGCAATGCATGTGTAGCGTAAAATATATGTATCTCTATGGTGTATATGGTGTGTATTTCTTTTTTGCTCTCATTTTAGCTGCAGTCTGCATAGTTTACTAAAGTAGAGAAATAAAGGAATGGGGCCTTGGGAAAGTGTCACAGATCTTATTAATGTGCGCTACAGTGCCATGGATGGTGAGCAGATAACTGCTGACTGTCTCGTACATAGGTGTACTGCTGAAATGATTCAAGAGGAGCATAAGAGTGAGGTCATTGTGGAGTAATTCTGATTATATGAAGTGCTTTAGCAATGCTCTATGTGTGTATTTATTTATACCTAGTGTGTTATTAAGCAACAAGATTCAAGGAACTGTACTCATTCAACAGAGCAGAATTTATGTGCAACCAAACCAGGGTCTAGCACAATCTTCACGAGGTTAAATTCAGAAAAGACAAAAGATCCAGACACTCCAAAGCTGAGCAAGGCAAATTTATCGGAACAATGTTTTCAGCAACATTTTGACCCTACAATAGGTCAAGGTTGACAAAGACCCATTGTAGGTTTGAAATGTTGTTGAAAACTTTGTTTTAATAATTTACCTTGCTGAGCTTTGTAGAAGCTGTACCTTTCTTATTTTCTGGATCTAGTATGTTATTGAGAACATGAATTATGTCACTGCAAAGCTCCATGGAGGTCATTTCTACCACCTTAACACAAAAATAAGTCATGCGCTCGAACTCCCTCTACTCCTGGGTGGCAGCAATGACCATAGCACACATCAGCCCCAATACATACAATACAACTGTATGTGTGTAGATGTTTGTATCTGTGTGTCTGTGCATCTGTGTGCATGTTAGTGTTTGTATCTGTGTCTTTGTGTGATATTGTGTGTTTGCTTCTGTATACATGCCAGTGTTTGTATTTTTGTGTCTGTGCATCTGCACTTGTGCCTGTGCCTATATCTGTATGTGTCAGTGGATGTATCTGTTTATGTGCACGTGTGTCAGTGTGTGTGTCTGTATGTGTCAGTGTGTGTCTGTGTATCTGCATATGTGTCAGTGTGTCTATCTACACTGTGAGAAGCTGGGGGAGCTTGGAGGAACAGGGAAAGCCTGGGCAAAGGAAAAGCTGGGGTAGCGTATAGAAGCAGGGGCAGAGAAAAAGGAGAGATAGGGCAAAGAAAAACTTAAACATTTGAAATAACAGCAACTATATTAATAACAAACATTTTGCTAATACGAGGGGTACCATTTATGGAAATGGGCTGCCAATGCTTACTCAAGTGAAAAAATATTGGAAACCACTGGTCTATAGCATTAATAATAGTTAATGTGTTTATATATGTGTATCCTAGCCTAAGATCGTGGCTCTATTGCATTCTCTGAGCCAGTCTATTGTTCTGCTGCTGCTTTCCATACAGAAGAAATATATGGATATTACAATTAAATGCAATTTTGTATTTCAAGTGTTCTCTTCTAAACAGTGTAATTAATAAAAATCACTAATCTCAACAAAATAGTTAATTCATACAGAATAAATAATGAAGGCGAGTTTGAAAGGTAAGCAAAGCCCTATTTTTTTAACTGTAAAATTTAAAGATCCGTGTTGTTCCCATTGCACAGTTATCATTATCATCAATGGCTCCTGTTATCTGTGAGAGGTTCTGGCTGACAGCTTGAAAATTCTAACACTGGTATGCACTCTTAGTTTGAGCATGTTGTAATGAGGGGAAGCTCACATTTTGACATGTGGCTGAAGATGAGAGCAATGCTCAATTCACTAAGACGTATGGTTAAGCCATCAACCTTTGCATGTTCAGAAAGATTTTCGGAGAAAATGACTGACTGACGCCAAAACGAAGCAGAGGCATTTGGAGAAGAATACCATTAAATTTGACCTCTTCAATATGTAAACCCATAAAATGTCTCAGTCATTGTTACATTATAAATTCTCCCTCTTTGTTCTATTCACTGTCACTGGTTCTAACAGGTGAATCACTGCTTTAGAAATGAACTAAATTATTCAGAGAACCGTTCTATTTATTTTTTAAGGATTGTAGAATTATTTTAGCTGACACAGTAATTGTTGAAGTGGTGGTGAAAGCTGTAAAAATCAGGTGAGTTTGTTTGAAGAATTCAGGCAGGGGAATAATGACAATACACAAACCATACTTTAAAAAGGCAAAATACAAGTTTACATCAATGCATCAGGTGTTAATTGGAATGTCATGCAATAATTAGAACAATAATGTTTTGCATCAATTAGCATATTTTCTTGTACTTAAGAGTTTATTCCATGAATCATGAAACTTATACACAAACTTCAGAATAAAGTAGCCAATCTGTGTCTATTGTTGAGGTGGAGATTTTTTTTTCACTTACCAGGCCTTCCGACAGGTATACAGTCTGTGGGTGCTGCATTTCGGGTCTTGAGTAGTTTCCTGGTCTTGACATCCACGGTGACCAGTTCTTCTCTTGGCCAGGTTATTATTCCAGTTGGGTAGCTGATGACCAGTAGGGCATATGTGTTGATGGCTTGGATCTTGTTTTTGCCATTGAGCTGGGACTTCAGGACCTGTCTGTCTCTTTGGAGGTACTTGGATGTTGATATCCACCTTGCCTCTTCCTCATGGTTGCCATGCGTTTGTGGTGCTCCAGGTACTTGTAGCTGTTCTTTACATCTTCTATTTGGCCTTTTGAAACTTCAACTCCTTCTGTCCTGATCATCTTCCCACTTTTTGCTATCATCCGACCGTACTTCTCTAGTCCGACATTCCGATGTCCTTGCTGTATATCCTAATTAGGTGGATCAGTGAGTCAATGTCATTCATGTAGAGTAGGTGGATGATGGTAGCTCCATTCTTGAACCGGTATCCATATCCACTCTTCTTGATGATCTAGCTAAAGGGGTTGAGGCCTATGCAGAACAGCATTGGGGATAGCGCATCATCTTGGTATATGTCACATTTAATGTTCACTTGAGTTATTGTCCTGTAATTGGCTTCTAGAGATGTTTTCCACTTGCCCATTGGGTTCTTGATGAAGGCTCTCATTGTCTTGCTGACCTTGCAGAGAGCCAAGCATTCCAGTATCCATGTGTGTGGCATTGTGTCATAGCGCTTTCTTGTAGTCAATCCAGGCCGTACACAGATTGGTCTGTCTGGTATTAGAATCCCTTGTGATTGCTGTAATGAATGCAGAGTGTGTGTTAGTGTAGTAAATGCAGAATGTGTGTTAGTGCAGTGAATGCAGAGTGTGTGTTAGTGCAGTGAATGCAGAGTGTGTCAGTGTAGTGAATGCAGTGTGTGTGTTAGTGTAGTGGATGCAATGTGTGTGTTAGTGCAGTTAATTCAGTGTGTGTGTCAGTGTAATGAATGCAGTGTGTGTGTCAGTGTAATGAATGCAGAGTGTGTGTTAGTGTAGTAAATGCAGAATGTGTGTTAGTGCAGTGAATGCAGAGTGTGTGTTAGTGCAGTGAATGCAGAGTGTGTGTTAGTGTAATGAATGCAGAGTGTGTGTCAGTGTAATGAATGCAGAGTGTGTGTTAGTGTAGTGAATGCAGAATGTGTGTTAGTGTAATGAATGCAGAGTGTGTTAGTGCAGTGAATGCAGAGTGTGTGTCAGTGCAGTGAATGCAGTGTGTGTCAGTGTAGTGAATGCAGTGTGTGTGTGTTAGTGTAGTGGATGCAGTGTGTGTGTTAGTGCAGAGGATGCAGTGTGTGTATTAGTGCAGTGAATTCATTGTGTTAGTGTAATGAATGCAGAGTGTGTGTCAGTGTAATGAATGCAGAGTGTGTGTTAGTGCAGTGAATGCAGTGTGTGTGTGTGTAGTGAATGTAGTGTGTACGTTAGTGTAATGAATGCAGTGTGTGTGTTAGTGCAGTGAATGCAGTGTGTGTGTGTTAGTGTAGTGAATGCAGTGTGTGTGTTAGTGTAATGAATGCAGTGTGTGTGTGTGTGTGTTTACTAGTGTATGCATGTAATGTAATGAAAGTTATTCCCTCCTCCCTGTTTCTTACCTGGTCCAGGGAGGGGGGAAGATTTTATGATCCCTGGTGGTCTGGTGGCATGGTGGGGCCCCCGGCTCTCTGTATTTGCAGAGGGGGCCCAGCTCAGAACTCGCGAGAGGAACCCGGTGGAACTGCTGGTTGAGCTCCCCGGGTCCTCTCCTGCCTCCCTCCATGCTGTAGTGGGGAGGGAGGCTGAGAGCAGAGCCGGCGCTCGGATAGCGCCGGCTCTGCATGAGCCGAATGGGGAGATCCTGAGATCTCCCCTGCCGGTCTCACTCCATAGGCGTGCCGCGGGGATTAGGGTGTGCCCAGGCACACCCGGCACACCCCGTGCGCACGCCTATGGCTGTGGTAGAGGTACAGTTTCTGTAACAATCCAGCATACCAAGGACTAAAAGAGGAGCTAGAAAGGATGTGGAATCTGAAGACAGTAGTAGTCCCAGTTGTGATAGGGGCTGTATCCCCCAAGTTGAGAGAGTGGCATCAGCAATTTCTATGTGGGACATCTAAGATCTCTGTCCAAAAGAGTAGTTCTAGAAACAACTAAGATACTGCGCAGAATCCTCAGACTCCAAGGCCTCTTGGAGAGTACCTGAGAATTAGGAATACACAAAATACCACCTGTAGTTTTATTTATTTTTAAAATATATTTTAAGGCATTACAACAAGTGGTACAAAAAAGTAAAGAGATATTTTAAACAGCTACCCAAAATATTAATTGCGTAAATATTTTTTGCAGAATTTAACTAGACTTGTTAAAACATATGAAAGTACAGTATTTACAAATTTTATTCTCAATTGACAAATGCAAAATATTTTTTTAGGTGACAGGTCTGCTTTAAGTTACACAAGTGCTGCTTGAACACACGATGCACCAAATTGATCCCAATCTGTCTTCAACCTTAATTATTTAACTTCCATTCAAAGCTAAACTCCCATCTCGGTATTGCAGGGCTGCGCACATCCAGCATGTAATTAGAAACACCAACAAACAGCTTCATTTGTGCAAAGTGTAGCTTATGTCTCTTGCCTTTTTAATTGTGTTGCTATCTCTATGGGAACAAAGTGCTGATTGCAATTAGCATTGTATACAAGTTTTAAATGAGCTTTGAAAGCTAAACAAATTAAAATCTGCCAGTGGTACGCACTGCCATTTCAAATGAGTGAGTTTTACACTCTGTAAACCTGTAAAATACAAAGATGTGATCTGCCAGCTTTATCGATTTGAGGTAGACGTCTTTTTTTAAGTAGGTATAGTGTGCATTTAATAAAGTTCAATCAGGTACTAACACAATGTGGGCAATGTTGTTTTTTAAACCTGCCATTGTCCTGCAATGTGTTTCCAACACTGCTGAGCACGTCTAGAAGTGCAAAACCGTTATTTTTAATTATGTTTTTTGGGTAATTTCTACTAAAATCTTACTCACATTAAGTTGTGAATTTCATGAGACAAGTCTATGGTAAATGCCCTTGAATGTAGAAATATATAACTTTGCTCCCAGTTCTATCTTTCTTACATAACAAAATAGGCTGTACAATTTTAAGTTGTTACCAGCTCGTATTTTGTATTTCTTGCGACATATTAATTGAATTTATTACATCTGATTTACTCATGTTTATACACCTTTCTTCACTTCCATACACTCAAATCTGTCTGTCTTTGATAGTGGCTGCCTTTTTTTATGCACAGAGTGACTATACGTGTGATAGAATCTATGTATGTATCTGTGCGCGTGTGACAATGTAGTTTGTGTATGTGTAGCAAATGTACCATTAAAATGACAAACTAAGATAGACTGTTAAATCTCATCGCACAGACAGCATAGTCCCACTAAACACATTCTGTCTTCATTTCACATTAATTCTCTCATTTGCATATCTTTCTAGATTTCTTTTTTTTTTTTTAAGATAAGTCTGTCATTTAAATGACAGGTAAGAAATATGAATATATGAATATAGACTGATTACATGATAATCTATTTTCAGTGACACTGGGTATTTACAGAGTATTTACTGAATTTTATGAGACAGTGTGCATAAACATTTGTTATACTGTTGATGTGTATCACTGTGTGTACACTATTCACAGTGTTACTTGTTTTAAATGTGCTCTGTCTGTAGATTTATATAGAGCGTAAACAGGGCAAACCATGCTCCCATATGCTTGTAACCAGTAGGAAAAAAAAAAACAGAGAAAAAATATTAGGGTTTAGATGAGAAAGTAGCCAAAAGAGAGGAATAGGTCATTGCTGACTGCCATGAGTAGCATCAAAGTGCCTTGTCTTCAGTTTAGGAAACCTTGCCTTTAGTTTCTTCTAAAACGTGCGATTATCCTTCACTGCTCTAATGTCTCTAGAGGTAGGTTGCTCCAGAGCTGAGTGCTGTACTAGGATAGGGTTTGAACTTACCTTTTTGCCTTCTTGAATTCCTTGACCTGAACACGTGCTGTTGATGTTGTCTTCAAATATTATCACACAATATTCTCCCACAGCAGAGTTTTATCACAACAGAATGATTTAAAAAAAAATAAAAATCGAAAAATGTCTTTATTTATTTAGGGATTCTTTCATATTTTTCATATTTGTCATATTTTTGTAGTTCAGTATTTTTCATTGTTTGTTTTTTATTTATCTTTTTGTTTTTTTCTCTATTTATTTTGGCTATTTCCTTATTGACTTTTATCTTCTATTTTTTTTGTTTTGTTACCACTATATAATTAGTTTTAACTATATTTCTGTTACAACAATGTCTCATTTTGAGACTGGAAGGTGATGGGAGAGGACATTGAATGGATGCATATCCTTTACACTGTGATCTGCTATGGTTACATGCTATTTATTATTATTAGTAGTAGTAGTAATAATAATAGTATTATTATTATTAATAATATTATTAATAATAATACTTTTAATAAAATACCAACACATTCTGCTGTGCTATACAATAGGTGGAAAAACCAAACATCTAGTTGCAAAAAGACAAGTTGAATGTACAAAAACAGAAGGTGCTGAGGGCCCAGTTCAAAACTTGCTTACATTCTAAGGAGTGCGGGGTAAAACAACACAAGAGGTAAGTGAGATGAATTTCATTTAATGGAGAAGTAAGTTACTAGAAAGGTTTGTAATGAAGGCTTAGCTTTTTTTAGGTGACCGAATTGCAAGAGAGAAGGTGGGTTAGTGAAGCTTGTGGAAGGTTAATTGATATGCCTTCTTGAAGTAGTGAATTTTCATTTTTTATTTTTTTTTAAGGATTGGAGACTGGGTGAAAGTCTAGTAAGGCAAAGAAGGTTATTTCCAAAGGAACAGTGCAGTCCTAAAGAAGTCTTGAATGCTAAAGTCAGAGGTGCGAGTACAAACCGAGGATAGACACGTATCTATCAATTTAGACAATTGTGAAGTGTTTGAAGGACGCAGATTGTTTAGTTGGTCCTCAATATAACAGCTCAAGTTCACCAGATGTAGTCATACTTCCAGTTTCCTGTGATTAACCATACTGCAACATTTTGTATGTCCTGTAGGTGTGAGGAATGGTTATTTTCCATGTTTATGCACATATATATATATATATATACCAGATTAACACAATGAAGAACATCTCAAATTGTATATAATATTTCCCTATGGTTTGAAATCATTATCAGATGAGATCAGATTTAACATCAGATGTTGATCTATTGAGTCTTGGATTGCTATTTGAGATGTATTTGTAAGGGGTGAATTCCCCATGAAATGTTTGTTTTTGCATTCATTTTTGGATTCTTTTTAAAATTATTCTGTTGTGATAAAACTGTGCTGTGTGACAATATATTTTTTTTGATGCAATATAAGTAATTTGTGTTCTTGGGATGTTGTTCCCCTTGTATTATCATTGTGATATGTGGACTGCTTGTGCTCTCTACATACTTGGTACTTTCTTGTCATTAATGAATATATTTTATGTTTGAAATATTTTGACTTAAATTTTTTTAGTTAATTTTTCTTTTGCTTTATTTTCTAATTCTGTTTTTATATTGTATTCTTTATTAAAGGATTGTTTCATTTTTTTTCAGATTTGTCATATTTTTTAATTCAGTATTTTTCATTGTTTTTTAAATTAAGATTGTTATCTCTTTTTTTATTTTTACTATTTCTTTATTGATTTTTATTTTCTATCTTACTTTTTAAATTTGTTACTACTATATTAGTTTTCACCATTTCTGTTGCAACAATGTCTGTTTTTGGACTGGAAGCTTCAGAAAGAATGCCTAAAACCTTTGGTGATAGGGGATTAATAATGTTTATGTTATGGTGCTTTGACATTTATTGTCTAGAAAATCAAGGGAGTTTATTTTGAAAGTATATGGGTTTTATAAGTGTTGCTGTCTTGCAGTGAGTTTCCCCGCTAAGTTCCAACAATGCCGATCTAGCATCGCTAGAAACTTCATTATTCGGCTTAGGCAAGCTTATACTCTTGGTTATAGTTCCAAGCATTTCAGCAATGTTGTGGTGGGTTTATGCCAAGCTCAAAGTACTAGTTTGAGCCATGGCGGATTATTTAAACTGCCATTTTGCATATTTTTACACAGTATATCTGTATAATATGCTGGTTAGATAATCTATGTATACAACACTTGAGTCCTATTCAATCATATTCCTGTGATCATAACTGTGGGTGCATCTGAATGGGTGTCTATTCATTTTTTTAATTGTGAGTAGTGATGTCCCGAACGGTTCGCCGAACAGTTCGCCACGGACTCATCATTGAGTAAACTTTGACCCTGTACCTCACAGTCAGCAGACACATTCCAGCCAATCAGCAGCAGACCCTCCCTCCCAGACCCTCCCACCTCCTGGACAGAATCCATTTTACATTCATTGTGAAGCTGCATTCTTAGTGAGCTGTCCAGGAGGTGGGAGGGTCTGGGAGGGAGGGTCTGCTGCTGATTGGCTGGAATGTGTCTGCTGACTGTGAGGTACAGGGTCAAAGTTTACTCAATGATGAGTCCGCGGCGAACCGTTCGCGAACCGTTCGGGACATCACTACTTGTGAGATATCAGTATTGTAACAGGGTATTTATAGCTGTTGGGGTGTCCCTGGGGTATTCCTCCATGATAAGGGTTCTGCTAAAATGTTCACGGGGGAGATTCTATTTTTATTCTTGGTATCTGCTTTCCTGCTTGATTCTCTGGCTGCTAATCTTTTTGTTGGTGTGTAAAATGTTACTATTTAATATGGATTGCTTGTGATTTGACATTATTTTGTCTTGTTTTGGAGAAGTGTTAGGTAATCTACTATTAACCTTTCCATAAACACTAATGTATAGTAACAGGTCATTGCCATTCACTAACATTTTTTCCACTTATAATAGATAAAAACATGTCAAACCCAAATAGCTGGGGGATGTCAACAGTTGACCTCTCTATAATTTTTATAATTAAATTAACCAATATCATTGAGCACTTCCTTTCCTCCTACCCTTGCGGTCAAACTCTTTACTGGAGTGATTGTTCATCAATCTCCAGAGAGATTTAACTTGTTTTGGCACTGCTAAGTACAAAGAGCTTTAGAGTAATCTAACCACGTGTAAGTTTCCCTAACACTCATCCCCCTATAGCCATTTGAATATTTTATTTATGTTTATACCCCTTTCTTCAGTTCCATACACTGATTGTTTTTTATAGTGGCTGTCTGTGTTTTTTTTTATTTACAGTGTGACTACATGTGTAAGAGAATCTATGTATTTATGAATTCCAGAATGGAAACCTGCTTGACACAATTGTCAATCAAGGCTGCCATCACACTGAGCACTTGTGTGTGAGTTTAAACTCCCTGAAATAAATTCTAAGTAAAGTGCATGTATAGATAATTATGAACCCATTGAGCACTTTATCTTAGTCTGGACCCAGGATAACAGGGCATGTCTGATAGCTGATCGAGAGGACTGGTTGCAGGTCCTATATGTCACACAATAAAATTGGGCTACTTGACACGTATTATAATGTAATACGTCTCAGAGAGTAGAACAGCATGTAAGTGGTGTTCGAGAATCTCATATCATGAAAATTGTATCCCTTATTTCATGTTTGTTTTATTCTGTTTGAGTAAAAGACAGAATATTGGAGAAAAAAACAACAATACAAGTTTTAGAACTCTGTGAGATTGCAGTTGTGTGATCTAATCACCAAAACCGCCTTATTAAGTAAAAGTTGTTTTGGTGCTTAGAGTACCCTTTTAATGGATCCAGAAAACATAGTTTTGGAAATATTCACTGGGATTCTTAAACGTTTTATGTTTAACTTGTGAAAATGTTTATCATTTGATTATGTAGTCTAAAGCAGTGGCTCTCAGCCAAGTCCTCATGGACCACCAACAGTCCAGGTTTTGTCAGTATCTCCATTTGATAGAAAAGGGAAATACATAAATCCTGGACTATTGGTGCTCCACGAGGACTGGGTTGGGCACTACTGGTCTAATGCATATTTCGGTAATTTCTCTTCTATATATGATTAAATCCAAATGTAGACAGCATGACATGCATACAGTTGTTTGTAAAGTCATGTTTTAATTTATTATCTAGACTTTAAATAGTGGCATACAGCCTTTTATATTTTTTTTACCAATTGTTGTGAATGCCAGGACTTGATTGATTTCTACTGTGAAAATATTTGGCTTTGCAGTTTGGTTTGGTAGACTTTTATGCTCTTGTGCTTTTGGTGAGTGAATGCTTCATGACTTACCACAAACGTGTGTAATGTTAAGTCTGACTCAATGTGATACTTTGAATAGTTGAGACTCGAGCCTCATTTCTCCATGTGTTGCTTTTATTTTTATTAAGATGTTGATTACTTAGTAAACAACATCTTGTTTATTGGCCACACCCCTAAATAATAGTATACCTCACATTACATGTTATGAGGTAGGCCAGTTATTGTTTAACTTATTATGTAGTGCTAAAGAAGGTACTTTCACCTCTGAGATTTCAGCAAAGCCATACACTAAAAATTAGAACTTGATTGCATTAATATTTTTTTTAAATCATAACAGATTTAATTTTTGCTAATTTCCATTTTTGCACTTGGTGAATATGCCTGGCACTTGTGTACTTATGGCACTAGTGCAGGGATAGGCAACCTTTGGCACCCCAGATGTTGTGGACTACATCCCCCATAATGCTCTTGCACCCATAATGCTGGCAAAGCATCATGGGAGGTGTAGTCCAAAACATCTGGAGTGATGAAGGTTGCCTATGCATGCACTAGTGTATAACACCATATTCCAGCAGTACACAAATCATTGCAACTTTATGAGTATGAACTACTTTGGCATGAGGAACTGTACCATAGGGGAGTAGACAATGCCTTACCTGCTCAGATCCACAGGTCTTTACTCATACTTGTATGGCCCAGTGTTTGTTTTGTTTCTCTTCAATTTGGCTAGCAGTAGACATTTGGAGAGTATCTGCCTTTTATTTTTGTTGTAAATTTAGCTCTTCTGATTTATCCATTTTTTTTTTACTATTTTATGGCAGTACTGTGATAATAATATTCCATATTAATTAAGAATGATTGATTGATCACTATTGAGCAAATCAAACTATTATAGATAGTCAAGATGGCGCTGGTAGAGAGTACTGAAAATGGTAATATTGAGGGGATGGACAGCCTGGCCAGCTGGAGGTCCCATCCAACGCTTTTGCAAGATCTTTGCTGGGCTGCACTGATAAGACAATTTGGTGGAAAAGTAAAGACTATTCACCCCATTGATTATTTTTTTTTTTTTTTATTATTCTTTATTAGAAAAGTTTTGTTTTTAAATTACTTCACATCACAAACAATACTTACAACAATTTCGACAAATTACAACCGATTAGTAGAAATGAATCTTATTATATACAAAAAGTGCATTCTTTAAAATATAACCATCAGTCGTAAGAAAAAAAAAAAATTACAAGTCATATATCAGGAAGTCATTGATATAATTTGTATAGAACTCTATAGACAGCTATTGGAAAATATGTCAATGGAAATGTTCAGCATTATCGAAATGCATATTGACACTAGTATAAGATACCCTACTCAATTGTAATATTATAATTAAAACATCAATAATCATGTAATTTGAGATTATAAATTACCATAGAGTAAAGAACAGTTTTTTAGCCAGGTTTAATACCAGTCACATTTTTTAGATAACACTGGGGAATTTTTAAGCATATCATTTTCCATTGTTAGTTGAAATTTTATCTGATGAATCAGAGAGGTTTTTTGAAAGGGAACAGAAGATTTCCACTGTCTGGCAATTGTAATTTTAGTGGCAGTAAAGCAATGAATAGCCAAACAGGTAAGTTTTTTTAGATTTAAAGGGCCAATTTAGATGGAGGAGTGCCGAAGCTGGATTTCTATTTGTATCTTTAAAAGTTGCCTCATTCAGTGATATTTCAGAGAAAATATTATAGGCCCAAAGCCAAAGTTGTTTTACTGCTGGGCAAAACCACCATATATGAATATATGTACCCAAATAGGTGCCACATCTCCAACAAGTAGGATCTTGAGAGGTGTACATTTTAGCTAGTCTTGTCGGAGTGTAGTACCATCTATAGAGTACTTTAAAATGACACTCAGTCAAGTTTAAACCATGGACCGACTTATTTACTAAGATTAATGAGGAAGACCAATCAGTTGGAGAGATTTTTAGATTAAGTTCGTTTTCCCATGTTTTAAGCAGTTTATACGGAAAAGGATCTAGATCTTTAAAGAGCCGATTGGCTACTGAAATGATCTTTGGTATAGTTTGAAATGAAAATAAAATCTGCAATTCTTTGGCCCAAGGGAACACAGATTGAATTACATGTTTCTGAATGTAATGTTTAATACGAAGATAAGTGAATAATTCTTTAGATGGTATTTGGAGATCATTCACAATCTGTTGAAATGATAAGATATTATCTCTCTGCATGATGTCCGATAAGATTAATGTATCTTTATTAGGCCAGTGTCTTAATGATAAATCCTCTACGTTATTTTCTAATATATTTAATTTACATGTTCTAGGGATTAAATACGTTAAGCCCAAAGTTTTCCTTATTTTAACCCAAGTTTCCAAAGAATGAGCCAATGATATTAAGCACTTAGGCAAAACCCGTAAAATGTTCCCAGGATCTGACCATATATAGGAATAAAGACTAGATACCTGTAGAGCTTCAGACTCCAAAATATACCAAGGTTCAGAAAAGAAGGATGGTACTTGTAAAATGTAAATATGTCGTATGGTATTGGCATGATAAAGGTTAATAATACTTGGGAAATTTAGCCCTCCCTGGGGCATTTTTTTAGAAAGAAATTTTTGACTTATTCTAGGCTTTTTATTTTTCCAAATAAATTTATTAATGGCAGATTGTATCATAAATAGCCACGCGTTTGGAATTTTAAGGGGGACCATTGAAAACAGGTAGGACCATTTTGGTAAAATATAAGAATTTATGATATTAATCCTACCTGTCCACAATGTTTCTAAATTTTCCATTTTTTTAAATTTTGATTCATATTTTTCATTAACTGCATAACATTCCTCTCCATTATGTGGGAGGCATTAGATGGAAAACTTAAACCAAGGTAAATTATTTCTGAGTCAGTCCATATAAATTGATATTTTTTTGATAGTCTGTCAACCTGAGTTGGAGATAAATTAATAGTTAGAGCTGTAGACTTTGAGACATTTAACTTAAAGTTAGAAATTTTAGAGAAGTTAGCAATTTCTTCCATTAATGCTGCCAATGAGACTTCTGGAGATGTAAGGGTGACCAAGGCGTCATCGGCATATAGTGCAATTTTAATATCTTGAGATTTCGTACCAACCCCCTTTATTAAGTGGTTGTTTCTGATATTGACAGCAAGAGGTTCAAGAGATAAAATATAAAGAAGCGGTGACAAAGGACATCCCTGTCGTGTTCCATTTTTAAGGTCAAACCAAGACGAAATAATATTGGGACCTACTGTTCTGGCCGAGGGAGCAGAGTATAGTACCATAATTGCAGAATATATCCAGCCCCTAAAACCATATGCCTTAAGAAGTTCTCCTAAATAGCCCCACCTGACCCTGTCAAACGCTTTCTCTGCGTCCAAAGACAGGGCCAGGAGGGGCTCATTATAAACTTTAACCAAGTCGAAAATGTCTATGAGCTTTCGGGTGTTATTTGATGCCCATCTTCCTGGGATAAACCCTATTTGATCTGAATGAATAAGTTTAGTAATGACCATTTTCAACCTTTCGGCAATAATAGCTGAATATATCTTCATATCGACATTAATTAATGCGATTGGTCTATAGTTTCTTGGATCCGTACTATCTTTGCCCGGTTTTAAAATAGGGACAATATTTGATTGTAATAATTCCTTTGGTATGACCTCATTTTCTGCTGCTTGATTAAACATTTCAGTAAGGGGTTTTAAAATGTACGATTTCATATATTTATAATATAGATTTGTAAAGCCATCCGGGCCAGGAGTTTTATTTGTGGCTAGCTTATCAATTTGAAATTGGACTTCTTCTTGGGAAATTTTTTTATTCAAGATGGTCAGATCCTGGGAAGAGATACTCGGTATTTGAGAATTCAATAGGAAACTCTTAATATCCTTTAATTCTGGGGACAGTCTTAAATTGTACAAATCTTGATAAAACTGATTAAACTTTTGTCCAATATCCAATGGAGAGGAGTATACAATTTGATCGACTACCAATTTTTCTATTCTATTTTTGGCATAGTGATTACGTAACCTCCTAGTTAAGTTTTTACTCGCTCTATTGCCCGAAGTATAATGATTTAATTTTAGTTTATTTATATTTAACTTGATTTTTTCCTCTTCTTTGAGATTAATTTGAGTTTGAAGCTCTTTTAGATGAGTTCTCAACTCAGGAGAAGATTGTATTTTATTCATTTTGGAGTATGAGTAAAATTCAATATATAAATCAGGCAATTTTGTACTCTTATTTTTCTTGAGAAAATGATCTATTTTAATTATATAGCCCCTTAATACTGCTTTATGAGAACACCAATTTATTAACGGAGAAGTATCATGGGGATTATTTTCTGCCGAAAAATATTCTAATAATTTGGTCAAGTCTTCCCTGTGCTTAGAATCCTTTAAAATTGCATCATTCAGTCTCCAGGTATTACGAGAATACGGAGGGGAATTGCCTAGGTCAAATAAGACAAAACTATGATCTGTCCATGTATTTTCTTTAAGAGCAATATGATTAAAAAGCGGAATAGTATTAGCATTTGTTAAACAGAAGTCAATCCGAGAGTAAGTACCATAAATACCAGATAAATGGGAATAGTCTTTTTTAAGAGGATGAAATAATCTCCAAATATCATACAAGTTATATTGGCTACAGATGTTATTTAATTTTTTAGCTTGTTATTAATCGAGGAGGAGATCGTAGTTCTGTCCATAACTGGATTATTAACACAATTAAAATCACCCGCAATGATCAAATAACCCTTATTAATTTTGTCAACTTTATCCATTATGAGAGAGAACTTAGTCATTGGATCTACATTAGGTAAGTAAACATTGACCAGTGTAAAGAATTTATCCTCAATCTTACATACCATAATAATAAACCTTGCATCTGGATCCAATTCTGTATGTAAAATGTCTACCTTGATATCTTTTTTGAATATAATTGCCACACCCCTTTTTTTATTTTTGGTTAATGAAGCATGACTCGCTATTTCAAACTTATCTCCACCCCATAATTGTTTGATATCTTTTAGCCAATGGGTTTCTTGTAGAAAAGCAACCTGTATATTTTGATCTATCAGAGCTTGATAGAGTCTATGCCTTTTCTTATTTGTATTTAACCCCTGAACATTTAGAGATAAAAACTTCAACATAAGGGTACATCAAAGCAGTAATCTTGACTTCCTGAAAAAAAAAAAAAAATAAACACCAAGACAACATATATAACCTGATGTTGGGCTATGGATAAGTCCAACATCCTCAATCATCCAACTTTTAGGTAAAAACCTAAAACTGTAATAATCATTAGCCACCTTATAGGGGCAATGAAAATAGAGTAGCATAACTACACAAGAGAGGGAACCCCAATCCATGCCAGAGTTGGTAAAAAAAGAAACCTCGCTCTTTCATAATAAGGAACTACCTTGTAAAGAGAATAGAGGGAGAGAGAGAGAGAAAAAAAAAAACACTCAACACTTTTATCAATACCTTCATTAGTCAATTTTTACCATATTCCTCGTGCATTTAGTATTTTTCTATTAAGTGCCTAACCATCTATATTTAAGTATTCAACAGTTTAGTGAGGTTATAATATATAGAACCTCAACCTTAGCAAGTAAATGGTGATTACTAAAATATAACTTCTTATTAAAAAAAAAAAAAAAAAAAAACCTTAACACTTTTTATGATACCTTCATTAGTCTATTTTTACCATATTCCTCATATATATAGTATATTTCTATTAGGTGCCTAAATATCTGCATTTACATTTAAGTATTCAACAGTTTAGTGAATTTATAATATATAGAACCTCAACCTTAGTAGGTAAGTGGTGATTTCTAGAATATAAAAAAAAAAAAACACTCAACACTTTTTTCAATACCATCATTAGTCAATTTTTACCACATTCCTCGTGCATTTAGTATTTTTCTATTAAGTGCCTAACCATCTGTATTTAAGTATTCAACAGTTTAGTGAGTTTATAATGTATAGACCCTCAACCTTAGCAAGTAAATGGTGGTTACTAAAATATAACTTCTTATAGAAAAAAACAAAAATAAATAAATTCTTTTCTTTTCTTGTTCCCTTTCTCTTTGTAAATACCTTCGTTACTTTATCATTACGTTAGTAAAAGTGCAAATAGTGTTCTATAAACAAAAGCTTAACTCTGATAGTTGATATCTTAAATTCATAAGGGATTAATAAACTTGTGAAGTATAGTAACAAAAAATATCAAATGAATATTAAATCTTCAAGTGATCATTATCATTAGCTTAAACATAATACGTATATTCTAATACCGTTAAGTACCATCTTTAAGCAGATAGTATATTAAACCAGTGGAAAAAAAACAAAACAAAAAAAAAACAACCTTTTTTCTTTCTTTTTTCTCTTCAGGGTCCAAATACACCAGAAAGGCAAAAAAACATTTCTTTTTCAGGTACTGATATCTTCCCAAAAAATTAAATTTGATTTATATGTAACTAACAATATGTCTCTTTCTCTTTTTTTCTCCTCTTTTCCCTCTCTCCCTTATCCACGGGCACATACCACTAAATACTTCATAACAAAAGTACTAATCTCTTGCTCTCCCCCCTCTCTCTACCTCCTTCCTCAAACTCAAAATTTCATACTAAGTTTCTACTGTAAATAATTGTACAACTACTACATTAATTTGTTTCTTTTAAGCCAATCAATTAGGCTCACACTGGTCTCAAAGACTTCTCTTTTTCCTTCATATGATAAACTGAGTTTTAAAGGAAAAAGCCACTTGTATTTTATATTATGATTTCTCAAAAGTCTTGTGGCAGTACTAAATGTTTTTCTTTTTGTTCTGGTTTCGAATGATAAGTCTTGAAATACACCCCATTGATTATTAATAACTTATAAAAGACGAGAAAACTTGGCACTCATTGGAGTACTACCCACCTGTAATACGGACGTGTATTGCTGGATCTGCTGATTTCCAGTAAGAGAGGGTCCTCTTCAAGCCTGACTGCCAGAAGTTCTCTCAGTCAAGTGCAGCAAGCTTCTCATATGGTGATTTATACTTAAGCTGTTTGTTTAAGCGGAATATTAAACTGTTTCCTTAAGCTGTTATTACTTATTGATTAAGTCTCTGTTAATCAATAAAGTTTGATTTGATTATTTACAAGTACTTGATGTTAGTGTCTTTCCCTTTCTCAAATACTCAACTCACTCATCCCGAATAGGGTTTTGGTGCCCACCAATATCTTTAAAAACCTTAGGGTAATTGATTATTGCTTTTTGGATATTAGTGCTTCATGAATTTAATGATCAGGCACAACAAGTACTCATACACATGAATGTTCCTTAAACATATCACTGTATTTTAGTATTTCATTGAGCATCTGGCTAACAGTGTCCTGTTATTGAAATAGGTAAGAGTTCACCAATATACTATATAAAGAGCATAATGCAGAAAGGGCTAATGTCATTATTTTGACAGAATTAAATTAAAAAGCCCATTACTTTGACAGAATCAAATTAAAAGCAGCAATTTCTTCATCAATTCGAAGACAATTTAATAGCAAACTATTTACTTATGCAAAACAGCTATTTACTTTTTCAAGCTTGGTGTATTTATACTGTATGGATTAACGGAAGGTTTTTTGAGTGAGAGTGGAAGATGCATTATGGATTCTTAATTAAACACATACACGAGTTCTGCGTGCAGGACCTGAGCCAATTTATTTAATGCACTTGGGGAGTATGCTGAGACAAGTCACGTAGAGATAAGGAGAACATTTTTGGAACTGAATAAAGAAGGAAGAACATGTAAATTCGAAACCAAGGCTTAAACATGGCTTAAATGATTTCATGTAATGAATGTCCACTCTCCTCATGCATAAAAACAGGAACGTGTGTATATATATATACCTATATACCTTTTATCTCTCTTTCTCTCTCTCTCTCTCTATCTCTCTCTCTCTATCTATACCTTTATATAGTTGCAGAAGAACATTTGTTTCAGTTTTGAAACATAGAACACAATTAAATCTGTGAAGGCACCTGTTGAAGCATTTACCTATGCAGAACAATATACATACTGAGTCAGCTAAGGATAACTGCAGCATTGACACTTTTCTCACATTTTGCTAACAGTTGATATTAGCTAGTTATTTTCTTACACCTACCATTATAAAGTTGCAAATCACACGCACACTACTGGTAAAATGCAGTTATTTAACTCTGCTGAAAAGCGACGTTCTCTAATCCACTCCCCTCAGCACTATTAAGGCACTTATTTAATGATATAGGCATTTGTATATCTCAGCATTTGGCCTGCTTGTGTAGGTTTTAAAACGGCATGCAGCTACATGTATATTTTGTTTTAAGTGATTTTGCGATCTTAATAAACATACTACAGAATGTTAAAGGAGTTTTGCTATGAGTGCTTACTGTAAAATTATACCTTTTCTTTTTAAATGGTCTTCCTAAGCACATTATCACTACAGCCCAATGTAGTGGTTTGTCTGCCATGACTCCCCTGGTGCTGCCCCAAATAAAGAATCAAATATTTTTTTGAATGGTTTGACACGTGCCTGGGCCTCCTGGGTGCACCTGGTCCTTCCAGTCTAATTAATATGACTAAGAACCACTGTGACCCAGAGGACACAAGTGAGTGTCAAATTGTTCTAAAATGTTTTGACTACTTCCTTCTGGATGGTAATAGGGAACTCCTTGCATCCTAACCACTACATAAGACTGCAGAGAAAGTGTGTACCTTTAAAGGGTTTCTTTAAAGGATTTCTCCAACCCTTATTTTGTGGGTCCCCCTCAAACTAAATGTTTAAAGAGCGTTTTAAATTAAGTTTCTATTCACCTTAATCTAGCACTTGGCAAAGCTCCTGGCACTGCTTGAGGAGCCTCCATCTGTCATCCCGGGAGCCGCACTGATGTCCAAGCGGAAAAGGAAAGGGACTGAGGGAAGGAAGGAAAAAAGGATGGTGGGATAAAAAAATATTAGCTAAGGGGATAGGGGATAGTTTAAGCATGCATGGGATAGGCATAAGGCTATCCTAACTATAAGATAAGACTAGGGACTAATGAAAGTATTTAGAAAATTGGGCAGACTAGATGGGCCGAATGGTTCTTATCTGCCGTCACATTCTATGTTTCTATGTTTCTATGATAGCGGTAGTTTACCTGCATACAAGGGAGAAGCTGTTATGTCTGTCAGCAGCAAGTAGTGTATGCTGACGAAATACATCATTTATGCACAGAATTGACATTAGGCTGCCGAGAACAGAGTTCCAGGCTCCATAAGTCATGAGTGCCGGGGGTTACCAGAGTTGCAGGCTAATAACAATAAAGAATATCTCTGGATGTGCAGTGTTTCAAGTACTGCACATCCAGACTACTACCACCATGACTACTTAAAAAAAAAATGGAGTAACCCTTTAAGTTAAATGGTAGGCCATTATTTAAAACTGTGCAATCCACCATAAAGCAACTATATTTGGTAGCAATGTGGCAGTCTATTCTGGATTGAGAAATAGAGGAACGTTTGATGAAACTATTCATTAATATTAACCCATAACCCACTAGACAGGGAGCGTGAGAACAGTTGGAAGTGTTCTCACGCTTTGGCTAGTTGGAAGGCTAGGAGAACCCTGCAAATTTTTTTCCTCTCTCACTGACTCACACAGTATAAGGAGGAATACCAACTGTTGTCTCCTGGTTTATGAGGGGTCCTGGCAGTAACACCTCTCTTTTTGTTTTAAACATGTTTTTCAACTATTTGCCCACTAGTAGAAGCAATGAGAGTGTATATCTCTGAATCTTGGTATTGACTGGCCATTTGTAGACATTTGAAAAAGGTTTACTTAACCCCTTAACGCCGTTATGGCATTCTATGCCGTCGCGTCTTTAAAGGGCTTTAAAGCCGTTGCGGCGGCATAGAACGCCATAACGGCTTAAACCCTGGGGAGCTCCAATTTACTCACCTCCGCCGCGATCCTCTTCGGCAGGGCTGCCTGACCGCCCCCCAGCGAATGAGGCCCCCGGGGGCCATGTGATCGCTCTCAAAGAGCGATCACATGGCCCCCATTAGCTGGCTATGGATCTGCCAGCAGGGGGACTGTCTGAAATATCAGACAGTCCCCCTGCTGGTGGGAAAGTAAAAAAAAAAATCAATTAAACATGTGTAAATTAAATATATATTTATATATATATATATATATATATATATAATATGTATATCTATTATAAATATAATAGATATACATATTATATATATATAACGTCACTCAGGGGGCACTGTTTTACTCAGGAGACTCTGCTGAACTCAAATATTAATGTTTAAAACTGGTAAATTGTATTACAACGATGATATTTTAAGTAAAAGTGAAGTTTTTTGCATTTTTTACAAACGAACTGCACTTTTATGGACTATATTATTGTTGTAATATGTTTTACTGTTTTAAAACACTAATATTTGTGTTTAGTGAAGTCTCCCAAGTATAACAGTACCCCCTATGTACAGGTTTTATGGTGTTTTGGAAAGTTAGAGAGTCACATATAAGGCTTCCATTTCATTTTTTTGACATTGAAATTTGCCAGGATTGGTTATGTTGCATTTGAGAGCGTATGGTAGCCCAGGAATGAGAATTACCCCCATGATGGCATACCATTTACAAAAGTAGACAACCCAAGGTATTGCAAGTGGGGTATGTCCAGTCTTTCTTAGTAGCCACTTAGTCACAAACACTGGCCAAATATTAGTTTTTTGCTTTTTTTCACACAAAAACAAATATGAACGCTAACTTTGGCCAGTGTTTGTGACTAAGTGGCTACTAAAAAGACTAAACATACCCCACTTTCAATACCTTGGGTTGTCTACTTTTTCAAATGGTATGCCATTATGGGGGTAATTCTCATTCCTGGGCTACCACACCGTCTCAAAGGTAACATTACTAATCTAGCAAATTTCAATGTGAAAATGGAACGTTCTATATTTGACCCTGTAACTTTCCAAAACACCATAAAACCTGTTAATGGGGGGTACTGTTCTACTCGTGAGACATCGCTGATTACAAATATGTGCATTTTTTTGCAGTAAAACCTAACCGTATTATGACAGCTAACAGCTAAAATGTCAGACAAAAATACAAATTTTTATTCATAATAAATTATGTTCCATATATGAATAGTTAATGATAAATTAAAGCCATGTTTCTCCTAAACAAAATGATATATAATAAGTGTGAGGGCACTTAATGTGACAGCGATGAATTATGGTTGGACAGACATTACAAATTACAGTTTTTGTTTACGTTTTGTTTTGATCAGAAGGTGCACTATTGACTCCGTCCTGAAGGGGTTAAAGGGACACTCCAGGCACCAACACAAATATAGCATGCAACACGATTATTAGACAATTATAGCATGCAACACAACTAGCCACATTTGTGCATGCATAATTTTGTTTAGTTTTGCAACAAATGCAAACTAAATAGACATAAATATTTTGCATCTCACCTTCTCCATTCTAGAATACTTCCTTTTTAGTTGTAAACATGAAAGCTCCTCCTCAGTAATACAGAATGTTCAGTAATACAGATGTACATGTCATCAGACAGCACAGCAATGTTTTTTAGGAGTTGCAGTTTTATACTTTTATAAGTAAACAGCTGACAACTGTCAAAAAACCCTGGTTCTGAGAGGAACTGAGGCTCTTCACACAGATCAGTATTTTTAGATAATCATGCCTTCATATTTACACTTTAATCCTGGAAGGTCTATGTAAAATATGTATATCAGTTCAGACACAATGGCAGGTCCCTAACTATACTCCAGTTGAGGATAGTAAATAATACGATTTATGCATGATGATGAACAGCTGCCATATCTATCATTATTGAGTATGTAGTTGTTAAAATATTTATTAAATTTATTCATTAAAGTGGATCTGTCACCCGATGGATCCCTCAGTTAAAAGTAGAGTGATCCATCCATATGTGCCCTCTGATGTCCCCCTGCCATTTTTAGACCTGGAGAACTGCTTTATTTACCTTTACTAAGGGATCAACTGTCCCTCTGGGTCTTCTTCTTTGGTGCCTCTATCTTCAATTTCCTAAGATGGCGGCATTCGGCTGTTCGTCGTTGCTCACCATTGGACATGCACGAGAGTTATCATTGAAAGCACTGACATGACGCTAGAGAGCCAGTACTTGAATCAGGGGCGAATTATAAAGTTGAAAAAGAGCTTACTTTTCCTTATGTATAATTTGAATTAAAGCAGATTTTTTATTTTTTTTTAAACGGACGGGAGTGATAAGGAAAAATCTAAAATAGATATACCGTATATATTTTAAATAAATGACAGATCCGCTTTAATGCAACTTTGTTTTATAGATAGTTGACAGAGTTGCAGGCTAATAACATTCATTTATAGAAGGCAAATAAAAATAAACAATTTATTAGATAATATGTCATTATTGAAACTGTACATTTTTTCTATCCATTATTTGTTCATAAGGCACCGGCATATCTCCATGTGCTGCGACAATGGTCATATAAAGCATCATTTATTTAATAAATATAGAGTGTAAAGTGGGTAATATAAAGGCTGAGTGACCACTTACCTATGATTATGTCATAGCTTTTCAAACTAATGGCAAGATAACTTTAGTAACCTTTCCACCTGTTGCAGGGCCATATCTCCTACGCAAGCATATAGATGTTTCATAAAAGATGAAGAAATGTTTTTTCAGAGTGTTCTCTGAATATTAACCTAGAAAAATGTTTCTCCTCTATAACATACACTTATATCATTGCACCTATCACTGCTTATCAGAAAGCTAGCTTAGAGGAGATTATGGCTTAACTACATGTGTATTTGATGTTTATGGATTAAGATTTTGTAATAGTGGTTTGTTGCTTCTTTTTACTCAGAGATGGATTAAGATCCCACAGGGCTCTAGCCAGGTTACCAGTTAGGGGCCTCCTCTTCATTCTTCACATGTAGATGGTAAATGAGGACAAGCAAATTCAAAGTTCCGTAGCCCCTGTCTAACCCGGAGCCCTCGGTGGTTGCATAAGGTCACCTTATGATTAATCATGCTCTGCCTTTACTACTTTAATTATGTACAACAAACAAATTCTGTTCAAATAAAGGCATCTATGGTGCTATTATTGCGTTTGATACATATGGTCATTTATTGGGAAAAACCGTATGATGAATCAATCCACCGGATGCCTTTGGCCTGTTAGAACCTGAACTGGAATGATATTTGCTCCAGGTATGGGCTGTTATCTTACACTTTCCTGATTATTCATTTTAAAGTTACTATCTTTTGAGAAACAGGAGTTTGGACTGACCAAATCTGCCTCAGAGAGCTACTTTCTTTTGTTTTCTTTTTATCACTAAATCGTTCTTTTAAGTTCTATTCATATGGACTATGCTGTGCTGATAATTATCTATTGATCCCTTTACAATGATGAATGCTTTAGCTCCACTGGTGTTCAGCTTAGACAAAACAAAGGTAATAGAAATGGTTTGATTTCTTTGTAGATAAGCAAAGCAGAACACACAGCTTAACGTGTCAAGGGGGAATTTGTATCTCCGAAATTGAGTATGTTGTGGGAGCACTAATGTATAACAGTTTTATTTTGGTGTTTGTGCATTGTGAAATGACATAATGCCCAGTGGGTGATGTATTAGACAGAGGAAATTGTAGAGGAAATTTTGTTTAAATGTGGTACATGGCACTTGTACCAGGATGCACGTAATGATTGATTTTTATAGGTGGCAATATTTAACAACATGTGGTATTAAGTACGGTAGAACTAATTAAAATAATCACTGACATCCATTTTCACTCTTGAAAGTGCCATATTCTTGAGCAACATTTAGTAGAACCTTGCAATATCTTTCCCTATCAGTGCCTTAATAGTTTAAATCCCAAGAGTATAGTGCTGTATCAATATACAGGAAAAATAATGTGTATAGCAACCCCATATAGTAATAAACACTGTAGACTGCAGGATTAAATGCAAATAATGAAATTACAATTTGTGTAAACCTCAAAGTTAGTTACCGCTTATACTCGAGTCAAGGTCTGTATTATGGCAACTTACATTGCCATCATACAGACCTGGACCGCCGGGCTTGTAATGAACCCGGCGGTCCAGGTCTGTATTATGGCAACGTAAGTTGCCATAATACAGACCTTGACTCGAGTATAAGCCGAGTGGGGGTCCTGTTGGGAGCTGACAGCGAGCTGTTACTTACCTTCCTACAGCTCCTGTCAGCTCCCTTCTCCTCCGTGCAGCTCCCCTGTCAGCTCCATTCTGCTTACAGTGTAAGTCTCGCGAGACCCATGGGTGTTGCGAGACTTACACTGTGAACAGAACGGAGCTGACAGGGGAGCTGCACGGAGGAGAAGGGAGCTGACAGGAGCTGGAGGAAGGTAAGTGACAGCTCACTGCCAGCCCCCCCACTGAACAGCCAATGCCACTGGACCACCAGGGATTCAATATTATTTTAATGTAATAATATTATTTTATTATTATTATATTATTATTTTAATATTTGCATTATTTTTTTTTAAATGTTTTTTTGTCCCCCCTCCCTGCTTATTGCCTGGCCAGGGAGGAGGGACAAAATTAGTTTATTTTTTTTAAATAATGCAAATATTAAAATAATAATAATATAATAATAAAGTAATATTATTAAAATAATATAATATTAAAATAAAAAAATAAAATAAAAATACCCTCCCCTCACCCAGTTTACACACACTGCACAAACACACACACACTGCATTCACACAAACACACACTGCATTCATTATATACACACACACACAACACACACTCTGCATTCAATATATACACACACACACACACAAAACACAAACACACACTGCATTCATTATATACACACACTCTGCATTCATTCTATACACACACTGTAAATAAATATTCAATGAATGTAATTTTATTGGGATCTAATTTTATTTAGAAATTTACCAGTAGCTGCTGCATTTCCCACCCTAGGCTTATACTCGAGTCAATAAGTTTTCCCTGTTTTTTCTGGTAAAATTAGGGGCCTCGGCTTATATTCGGTCGGCTTATACTCGAGTATATACGGTATTTTAACTTAATTGGATATCTATCAGGTAGACACATGTTTTGTGTGCAAATGATTCATTTCATGTACATTAAATCCCTTGTTTAGAGTGGCAAAGCTCTAACATTTTACCACTTACCAGTTTTGAGAATACAAGGTCAAATAAATTCTAAAGCAATATCTATGTTGGCAGTTTTAAAAATTAATAAACAATATTCCCATAGGTAGGTTATATTTGATGGCATGCTCATCCTCATTATGGTACCTCGGAAATCGGATAAACTGTAAAGCTGCATGCATGTGACACAGATTCACATTATATTACATTTCCATTGTGCATTTTTAAACAAGTGTATAAGAGAACAATAACATCATGGCTGTTTTCTTATACAGTTTTAGCTATTACCTGCTTTAGAGTTGGCTATCCTAAAGATTTTCACTTAAACAGTCATGCTATACCTGACAACAGATAATTTTTTTTAAAAAAAATAGCAAGCAAACACTTTTAAACAAATATACAAACAAAATAAAGCAAAGAAAATTTTAAAAAGAATGTAATAAACATTTATAAATTTACTATACACGTCATCAGATTGCATTATTTGGCACACCTCTCAGCTTGAGGAGTTTCTTCAGCCTCCCTTGACACTGGGGCATGCTCTGCATGATCACACTGATCAGGTTCCCTCTCTGCTCCCCTGTCAGGATGTTGCAAGTTGAAAATATCTTCCAACTGCACATGTTTAAATCTGTCAGATGTGGCCATTGCAGTTTTCCAGCATTCCTAAGGATAGGACTCTGATTGGTTAGGTCAGTGTTCCCTCTGGAGTTGGTGTGGAAAGCATAAGACAGAAGAAGTGGATAAATAAAAAAACAACATATTTATCTGATTTTTTCCTGCTTGCAGAGTGAGGCAGAAGTCTCAATCAAAGCTAAAACTTTTGAACAAGACCGTTTTCTCAAAGTGATGCATGTCCCTTTAAATAGATACACTTCAAGCACCATTACCAGTGCTTCTTGTATAGGTTATGGAGCTAAAAGCTCAATATAATCTGGGGCTGAAACATTTTAGTAATGGAATCTAATAGAGGATACTGGCAGGCCCAGACTGGCAATCAGGCAAGCCGGGCAAATGCCCAGTGGGCCAAGCCCAAAAGGATTAGAGGATTTCCCCTGTCAGCCCATGCAGGGCCGGCGCTATACAAATACCGACCCTGCAGTGTGCTATGACTGACCAGTAGAGAAATCATAGATCACCCTCACAGACCCACAGGCACTTCAAGCTGACAGCAAGCAGGGTAGAGACAGAGGTGACTCTGGAGCTCTGCCTGCAGCTCCACCGGGTTCTCCTTTCACGAGGTCGAATGTTGCCATGGTTACCATAGCAACGCTCTGATCTCTCAAGAGGGAACTCTACCGAAGCTAGCTCTGCCTGCAGTTCCGCAGGGTTCTCCTCTCACTAGGTTTAATGTTGCCATGGTTACCATGACAATGCTATGATCTCTCAAGTTGGAACTCTAGCAAAGCTGCAGGCTAGAGTTCACTCCCCACTTGGACCCTCAGGGATTGTAGGAAATATCCCCCCTCCCAAGGTAGGAAGGAAGGGGGGATATAATGTGTATATATTAATTCGAAAAAACAACATAAAATAATATTTGTCTTCATCTGCCTTCCCTGGCTGCTCTGGCTCACAATACCTCAGTTCTCACACACACTGCACCACACACACAGCACCCTACACATACAGAACCCCCACCCACACACACACAGCAACTGCCCCAAACACACACACACACTGCACCCCTCACATACACACCACCCCACACACATCACCCCTCACACAGACTTCATCTTTCACACACACAGCATCGCCCCCACACACACACATCACCCATCACACACATACTACATCCCTTATACACATACTGCACCCCTCACACACACTGCACAACTAACACATGGCACCACACACACTGCACCCCACACTCCCCCCACACACACAGTGTATACCTACACACTCATACTAGATCTTCTACACACATACTTGATCTCCTATACAAATTCTGGGTCGTCCACACACACATTAGATCACCTATAGACAATAGATCCCCAGATATAGCACACACTGCACCATATATACACACTTCATTCTTGACATACACACTTTGGATCCCATATGCAAACACACTATATTCCCTAAACACACTCTTTACAACCACTACACACACTACATCACCTATACACACTAATACTACAGCTGTATACACACACTTGCTACATCTCCTATACACACTATGCCCTCAATACACACACACACACTCTCACTCTCTACTGCCCCAAACCACACATATTACACTACAAACACAATACAACTGAACGGGGAGTGTAGGGTAGCAGTGCTTTACAGATAAAATCATCGTATAAAATTCAATGGAGCAATATAAAAGACAAAAAGAAAAAACAGGACAGGAAAGCATATATAGTATAGTATGTCTTAGATAAGTAGAGGCAAATTCTTGTATAAAATTTCAAAGGAACAATATAAAAGAAAAAAAGAAAAAATGGGACAGGAATGCAAATATAGTGTAGTATGTCTTAGAGAAGTAGAGGCAAAAACAAAGAAAAGTATTGCACTCATACTTTTCTGGAGCTAAAGATCAGCTCCAGATCACAGCGTTTGTACGGTATAATCCCCGTCTGTGAATATAAAGATGTCCTGATCACCTCTGGTATTGTGTTTTCATGCCAATAATCCATGTTGTGTATTCAGGATGATGCTCCAGTTATATGCAGAGAATATTTAAAAAAAAAAAATTAAATGATTTTAAATGGCAACAAAACAATATTTTAGTAACCAGGGATTTCCAGTCCCTCTACCCAATTATCTCGCACAGCGAAGGATGTGAGGGTATAAAGAAAATTCTTGAAAAAGATGATAGCATCCCCCAAACTCTTATTAAATTTATCCTAGAGGGCCTGGATATTATTTTAAATAATAACTATTTTTGGTTTTACGATTGTTTTTATCAAGAGCATAAGAGCACTGATATGGGTACAAGGATAGCGCCCAGTTATGCCAATCTTTTTAATGGCTGACTGAGAGGATTCATGTACTTGGTCAAATTCCAAGTGGAACACACATCTTGTTTATCAACATTATATAGATGACTTGTTTATCTGGCAGGTACGGAAGAATATTTAAATGGCTTTTTATCCTTTTTTAAATGATAATAATAAAGGGATCAAACTAAATACAGAAGTTAGCACTACAAAAGTTAAATTCCTTGACTTGGAAATGTATGTGGAAAACAACAAGCTACACACCAAAACCTTTTTTTGAAAATGTACACACGAACACTTTTATTGATTTTACTAGCTGCTGCCATCCCTTATGGTTGAAAAGTATCCCTAGAAGTCAACTCATAAGGTTGAGACGTAACTGTACTAAAATGAAGTATTGCAAGAACAAGCACATAACCTCAAAGAAAAGTTTATAGAAAAACAATACAAGGAGAAAGACATCGATACTTTAATTACTAAATTAAAACATTGTGACAGAAACCAGATGTTACAGTACCACAACTCAAACTCCAATCACAACAGAAATATAGATCTACCTATTGTCCTACATTTTAACAATAAGAGTTTTAAAATGAAAAAGTCATTAAAAAACATTGGGACATTTTAAAAGAAGACATTCTTTTAAAGAACATTTTACCAGATTAACCCAAAATAGTTTTTAGAGGATCTTAAAACATGTTTAACACAAAACTATACTAAGAAAATGAACTCTAAACATTTTTCTTTTAATCAACAGAAAGGGTTTTATAAGTGTAGAACTACTAATAATGAGGACATGAAGATTTCTACTTTTAAATCTGCACATTCTCCCCAGAGATATAACATCAATAGTTTTATTACTTGCCATTCAAAAAATGTTGTATATCTCTTAGAGTGCCCCTGAAAACGACAGTATGTCGGCATGGCTACCAGGTGTTTAAAAACCTGTATAGCAGAAAACTGCAGAAATATATCAAATGGCTTTTTAAATCATTCAGTGTAAAACATTTTTTAATTCACAATAAAGACCCTACATTTTTAAAGTTTTATGCGGTAGAAAAAATATCCCTGCCCCTCCCCCTCTCCCCATGGAGAGGGGGTAATCTCTCAAAATTTTTAGGTAAGACAGAAATGAGCTGAGTTTTTTAAACTTGATTCTATGGCTCCTCAATGGTTAAATGTTGATTTTGACTTGTTTAATTTTTTGTAATAATGATTTATTCTATTTTTATATTATTGTTTTGTTTCATTTGTTATAATATTTTTAATGTGTGTCCTTTTAAATATGTGCTGATTTTTCATACTTATTTTTCATTGTTATTTAGTTTTTAATCTTCTTGTTTTTATTATTTTTTAATAATTTTCTTTTGTTTTTATTTCTGGTTAGACCCAGGAACAAGTGTATATCTCATGGTTTATTCCCCAAACTGTCAGGTGGCGGCCATATTGGTACACCGCAGTGGCCATCTTGGAACCCCATTTTCTCTTTTACAATACTCTTTTGTTAACACTTATCATTTTTGATATATTAATACACTTATGATTGTATTTTTAGATTCTCTTTTATCTTTTTGTTAACTTGCTTTTATTTTATGTTTTAAAGTTAATTGATGCTTAGGTCACATAATCAGTGACATCATCTGACTGTTTTATTTGAATTTTACAGCTATTTAAAGAGTGAAGGTTCCCTATCCTGTAACATTTTGAAAAAGCCTTCTGTATAGGTTGTGAACATATGTAACCTGCTACTGACATGCTGTCAGCCATTTTGCTGTTTATTCATCATCTTAAAATATAATCAAAGAAGAATATTTACTCTAAGAAATAAGAAGAAACTATGTTTTATTGCTACAATTTATTAATGGATGTCTGGACTGTTTTTTGGATTGCAAAAGGAAAGGTTATTTTGAAAGCGTGTCTTGTCAGATGTTGCCAGGGGGGGAAAGGTGAAATGTGTGCTTAAGTTGTGAAAGAGGAAGTCTTATATGTGTTAACTTTTATCATAGACAAGCGATATTTTAGCGAAGTAAGACGCATGACTGTGGTCAAGTCATCTGTTAGAAAGATCATGGGATGCTTAAACTTTTGAACCTTAAATTTGTCAGTTATGCTAGAATTTAGCCAATAGGAAATAAGACCATATTTGGAGTTCTGATTCAAGCTAAACGAAAGGCCAGTTCCGGGTCATATGTATAAAATATGAGGAATTGTAACATGATGTTAGATTGCTTCTTGCCAATCTCCATGAGATATCTCTGTGTATTGTAATGGTCAATTAAACGCTTTTTATTGAACCTGGTAATATTTTTGTCTACTTCCACAGTTGGGGGCTCTTTGTCCGGGATCAGAATACCACAGACACCAGCGGAACACCTGCACCTGCCAACCATTTCGTGGGCACTCAAACAGACCGGTCATATGAAAGGTAAGCCATACCATTTATAAAACATGGCATTAGTGTAATTTTTGAGTGTCCATGAAACAAAGAACGGTGCAGGTAAATGCTAGTCTGTGTGACCTGATTTCTTAGCCTTTTATTGACCATTTGTAACGTTACTATTTATGTTTGTTGTAAAATATACTGCAGTATTAGTGTCTATGTCTGAGTGATTCTAGAATCAGTGGTAGCACTGACAGGTAGTCCCCTAGGAAGACTTAAGTGACTAAACTTCGCAGACCCAATAGGGGTTTGGTGGGCCTTCAGAAGTCTAAACGTAGCTCTGTTGGTGAGAGTCTCTTTGATATGATGTATCCCTGTCATGTGATTGTGGCTAAATGTTGAGGTTAGCCACATGAATCTAATCTCCCAAGTCTAAACGTAGCAAAGTGAGATTAGATTATTTTGTTTTAGTGTCTTAATTTCACCCAGTCTAAACGTAGCAAGGTGAGATTGAGTTGTCTTGTATTAATTGGCTAGCCACATGAATCTAATCTCCCAAGTCTAAACGTAGCAAAGCGAGATTAGATTATTTTGTTTTAGTGTCTTAATTTCACCCAATCTAAACGTAGCAAGGTGAAATTAAGTTGTCTTGTATTAACTGTTTAAACTCATAGGTTAAACATAGCACTTGAGTAAGATGTATTGTGTTAAAATTGTATAACTGTGTGTATATGGTTTAAATTTTGATAAACTGTGACATCATTTGAGAAGAGATTTTTGTGTAAACTCCAGTTGTCAGTCAGTATACAGACTGAAAATTGTGACCTTTCGATCTCTCAAAAGGTGATATAGTGGTGTGTCAAAGTACAAGTAACAGAAATGGGGTTGAATCATGGCAAGCAGCTTGATCATGGGGATAGTATACCCAGTGATTCCCCAGTTTATTTAATGAAACAGAAATATGGCCCTTCAAATATTATGTATTCAAAGAAATGGGCAAAGTTAACTAAGAGTAATATAAATCCATGGCCAGTGGTGGGGTCATTAGACCCTTGGGTGTTGTTAAGTTTAAGAACAATGTTGTTAAATGGAAAAAGTCTTTCAAAACTGGAATGGTCTGCATATATGTTATGGCATGAGGAAATTGAAAAGAAAAAGCAAGAATGTTCCCCCAGTCTGGTGCAACAGGAGGGGCACGTAAAGGAGAGGGTACTGGTGTTGCCTGTTTGTATCCCTCACTGTACAATTTAAAAAGAAATGTTAAAAATCCTCCGCCTTATAATGATGATGAGGATTTTTTGATTAATCATGAGATTATGAATCCCTCTTTGGGTCACTTCCCCTCAGCAGATGAATGATGCACCACAGCTTGTACCCCAAAATTTAGCTGGTGCCTCAGCCATGTTGCATTGAGGTGGTAGACCTGAGAGGGATATTAGACTGCCTAAAAGATTTGCTGATCATGCTGTGGTAACTACAGGTTTATCAGGATGTAGCAATGTGTTGCCTGAGAGTGATGGGAGTGAGGCTATGATTTTACCTATTAGAGAAGTGGGACAGATGGATAATGATGGGAGACCACGGAGGATTTGTCAACCGTGGAGCCCACAAGACATAGCATTTTTACAGGTATCATTTCCTGCCCCCTCTAGATCCAAATGGGTTTGTAAAACATTTAAAAATAATGTGTGCCAGCTATTTCCCCACAACATAAGATCTTAATGAGTTAATGGAGACAGTATTAACCCCTACAGAACATACTAAATGGGTGGCAGGATATGACGAGTCACCTTTTTCATGGCCTGCAGGGGTGGGGGACAAACAGTTGCACACATATGGGAAAATTGCCCTGATGAGAGGAGTGATGTTGTCCTTAAGAATTGGTATGCATTCCTCAGCATCAAAGTAAAAACAGTTTTTACCCAGCCTATTGACTATACATAGCATAGTGCAAAAGAAAGGAGAAAACCACTATGAATATGGGGAAGCAATTAAGGTTTTTGGAAGTTTTGAAGATATCACGGTTGAATCAATTAAGCCGTTCATAGTGAATACCTTAGTAAATGCTTTGGATGCATCAGAAATTTGACAAGCTATTCAAATCAAGGAAAATGCAAAAGCTGAGCACATAATGCTACAAGCTGAACAAATTCCTGTTAGATATTATGCACATCAAATGTTTCAATTGTGATGGATATGGTCATATAGCAACAGATTGCAAGGAGGTAAAGGGGACAAGAAAGCAATTAGAAGAAAAAGACAGACTAGATGTAGAGGAAGATTGGGGTCTGAATATGTATTGTTAGTGTACCAGTGACCCAAGGTCCAGAACCTATGGTACATTTGAAAGTAAATGAATTGTATGTGATACTGAGGGAAGAAGAAGTAAGTGATTTTGGTGGGGAGAATGTATATTTAGTGGAAGACCAGCATTGCCATCATTGTTTAATTCTGAATGGTCAAGGCTGGGCCTAGAATCTGTATTGGCACTGGTGTGTTCTTCATGTGTTATTTGTTTACAATACAATGCAGGTCAGAGACCTAAATCATCCTCCCTGTTCATGAGGTCCATTTGTAAATTTACAAATGGATTTCATTGAATTACCAAAGGTAATGCAGTACCGGTATGTGCTAGTAATATTAGATACATTCTCAGGTTTGGTTGAGGCTTAACCTTGTTGCCATGCCGATATGTCTACAATGTTTAAGAAATTGTTACAAGAATTTATACCCAGCTATGGATTGCCTCGGCACATTTACTCAGATCAGGGAACACATTTTATAGGAAAAGTAGTGCAACAGATAGCAAAAATTTAGCAAATCCCTTATCATTTACATTGCTCTCATCATCCTCAGTCAGAAGGAGCAGTAGAAAGGGCCAATGGAACATTAAAAAACAAAATTGCAAAAATTGCAGCAGAGAAAGTTAAAGTGGCTTAATGCACTTCCTCTTGCCTTAATGTCTATGAGATTCTCTCTAGTTTGAAAGCAGGGTTATCCCCTCATGAAATTCTAATGGGAAGACCAATGTTCACAGGACGGGTACCTATAAAATGTTATTCTCATGAGATAAATGATGATTTAGTAATGACGTATTGCATGTAGCTAACAAAACGATTAGTCTCTCTATATGCAGGTAAAAGCTGTACAGCGAACAAGTGAATACCAACCTTTGCATGCCATCGCTCCTGGAGATTATGTTATGATAAAAGATCATTCACGAAAGCACGCGTTGCAACCAAGGTGGAAAGGACCTTGTCAAGTGTTATTAACCACTAATTCAGCTGTTAAAGTCGCAGGGGTTAAATCTTGGATCCACATTTCCCATTGTAAACTGACAAGCGCTGGAAAAGATTTTTTCACTGGAAGAAGAATAGAGGACTAAGGAAGCCGTTTTCCCTTCTAAAAAGGGGTACTTTTTAAGGGGAGTATCTTTCTAATCCAAAGTCAACTCTACTGTTTTTCTTCATGAATCTCAAACTGGTTAAACTTATATTGTCCTTAATGATTGTCATTATGACATTTTTTTATTTTTCATCCTCTACACTACGTTAGCTCCTCTTTTTTTTTTTCTTTAATACACGTGTAGCTTGGGCCAGGGAGCCAAGTATTTTTCTTCATGGGAGATAGATAATCATTTTGTTAAAACAGCTACTGAATTGTATAAATTGTCAAACAAAAGTAATCATTGTTGGGTTTGTGGGTTTGCTCCGCATTCCATGAACTATGGTTATCCTTTTGTGGGGGTGCCATGGTCTATGGAATCTCTTTGTGAGAAAATAAGAGCAAATAAAACGGGGTTTGTTGGATTTATTCAGAATGAAGTATCCAAATCTGGCGAACCTGCTAAGGTTCATTTAACATATCCTATTACTAGCAGAGCAGTAGTAATTTCTAACAGGGATCAGAAAAGTCCTGACAAGATTGTTAAGCCTATAAGCAATGCTATTGTTATTTTTGAAAACAATGTCCTTTATAATCTATGTGGGTCTGAAACTAATTCTGCCCCTTGTACTGGTAGATTGAAAGCTTTTTGTTGGAAACCCTTATTAGAAGATATTTTAACAAAATGTCCCATCAAGGATAGAATCCCGGTGAATACTAATCATGTATGGGTAAATTTGACTTCTGAGGTAGAAATCATGGATAATAATTATGATCAGAATGAACATTTAAATGTCACTATTTTGAGATGGGCCTACTTTAATACTCAAACTTTAACTTCCAATCTTTTTATGCTACTGCCCTATATTAATCAACCTATTTTTGACTGCTCAGATTCTCGTGTTATTGATATTCATCTTCCATTTGGGGTATACTATTTATGTGGTAGTTGGGCGGTAAAAAGACTTCCATGTAATTGGGTGGAAACTTGTTATCTAGGTAATATTATCCCAGTGTCAACCCTTCATGAAAATTTGCCTGAAGGAAGGGTGAGGAATAAAAGAAAGGCTATTAGTTCCAAAAAAGATAAAACCGAAAGAACTGTAAAATCTGGTGAAGGAGATACGCTATTTGCAGGTTTTGTACCTAAAGGGGGGGTTATTGAATTAATGTACAAATTAAACTTGTTAGGAGATATACTAGATGAAGCCTTTAATAATACAGGAGATGCTATTGAAAAATTGTCTGCAGAACAGGAACAAGCTTCAGCTATGATTATGCAAAATAGGTTTGCCCTAGATTATTTGTTGGCCTCCGAAGGTGGTGTTTGTGCACTGATAAAAACAAGATGTCGTTTAAAGATAGATAATGTTACTGGTCAGATTCATACAGATGTAGATAAATTGCATGAACTACAAATTAAACTTAGAGAAGTTCACAATACTTCTTCGGGAGGTCTAAATTGGGGTTTTGACTGGAGTTTTGGTTTAACTAATTGGTTGGGAACAATGGGAAAACGTATTCTCATTGGAGTTATTTTAGTAGTATTGATGCTTGTCTTTATATATGTTGCAGTGAATGTCCTAAAGTGTTCGTGCCGATTAATCCTCAAGAGCTGTTCACCTTCATCTCCCCCTGGCACAATTTCGAATGTTGAAATGTCTCCTATCCGGTCACAACTCATACCGACTTGGAATACAGACATGCTTTCTCTGAAGATATTGATCGTGTGCGCATCTATATGGAAAGTCCTGCAAGTGCTGTTTAAAATCACTAGCTCACTGAATGACCTTCGCTAAACATGGAAGTGTTGCACGGAGCTTTTTGTGGTGAAAGTCCTAGCACCAAAGGGAGGACTGTGAACATATGTAACCTGCTACTGACATGCTGTCAGCCATTTTGCTGTTTATTCATCATCTTAAAATATAATCAAAGAAGAATATTTACTCTAAGAAATAAGAAGAAACTATGTTTTATTGCTACAATTTATTAATGGATGTCTGGACTGTTTTTTGGATTGCAAAAGGAAAGGTTATTTTGAAAGCGTGTCTTGTCAGATGTTGCCAGGGGGGAAAGGTGAAATGTGTGCTTAAGTTGTGAAAGAGGAAGTCTTATATGTGTTAACTTTTATCATAGACAAGCGATATTTTAGCGAAGTAAGACGCATGACTGTGGTCAAGTCATCTGTTAGAAAGATCATGGGATGCTTAAACTTTTGAACCTTAAATTTGTCAGTTATACTAGAATTTAGCCAATAGGAAATAAGACCATATTTGGAGTTCTGATTCAAGCTAAACGAAAGGCCAGTTCCGGGTCATATGTATAAAATATGAGGAATTGTAACATGATGTTAGATTGCTTCTTGCCAATCTCCATGAGATATCTCTGTGTATTGTAATGGTCAATTAAACGCTTTTTATTGAACCTGGTAATATTTTTGTCTACTTCCACAAGGTGAAATGCATTAGTGTGTTACTTATTTTCTTTTTTAATTTTGTTTAGCAATAAAATTCATTTGTATTTTACTTTTGGACCTTCCTTGAACATCTTTTATTGGAGAAGCTGAGTCTCATATTCCCGGGTGGGGACATACCACCTATGCTGTTAAGGATTGAGCAATAACTATTTGCTCATCTATTGTGAGTATATCTCCTTTTTTATTTTATTTGTTTTATAAAAACAGAGAGCACTATTTTTGTTATTTTTGTATTTTTTATATTCTCTGCATATGACTGGAGCATTATCCTGGATACACAATGTGGATTATTGGCATAAAGACACGATACCAGCAGAGATCAGCACCATCTTTATATCCATAGACGGGGATTATGCCATCCAAACGCTGTGATCTGGAGCTGATCTTTAGCTCCAGAAAAGTGTAAGTGCAATACTTTTCCTTGTTTTTTCCTCTACTTCTATAAGACATACTACACTATATTTGCATTCTTGTCCCGTTTTTTCTTTTTTTCTTTTATATTGCTCCATTGGATTTTATACAAAGATTTTATCTGTAAAGCTCTGCTTTGCTACATTCCCCGTTCTATTTGCATCTACGAGCAGAAAGAAGAGACTCTGGTTTGGAAAGGTTTAGCTGGTGCACATACAAGAAAGAAATGCCAGAAATCTCATTTGCTGCTATACAATATAACTGACCTATTTACACAGAAAAACCACACCACAATCAGCTTACTGTTCACATTAGGCATGTGCATGGGGAAAATATTTGGCTCGGTTCGACATTCCGAAATTCGGGACTTCGTCAGTTTGGGACTTCGTCAATTCGGCACTTCGGAACTTCGGCAACTTCGGAATTTCAAGCATTTCGGGACTTTTCTTGCAGCCGCTTGGTAGATAATTCCCTAATTCCCATGGTATTACGGAGTTATCTACCAAAAGGCTGAAAGACCTAAATTGGTCTTTCAGCCAAATTTACTAATACTAAGTAAAAATTACTTAGTATTGGTAAATTTTTTCCCCTACTCGCTATACCGCAAGTAGGAGCATGTCTATTAAACAGTGAGCAGCCTGTGGCTGCTCACTGTTAAAAAAACAAACAAAAAAAAACAGGGTCCACACTCCCTGAGTGGTGGGTGAGGGCCCTAAAGTAAAAAAAGGGGGGAGGACCTATTGTCCTCCCCACCGGCCCCCCACAACTGAGCAGCAGGTGGGGGCCCTAAAAAAGAATAAGGGGGTCCTATTGTCCTCCACCCTGGCCCCCACCCCTGAGCGGTGGGTGAGGGCCCTAAACAAGAATAAGGGGTGGGACCTCATGTTCTCCCCCGTGTCCCCCACCCCTGAGCGGTGGGTGGGGGCCCTAAATACAAATTGGGGGGACACCTAATGTCCTCCCCCCCTGGCCCCCACCCCTGAGCAGCGGGTCTCCCCTTTAGTTTAAAAGCCCCCACTAGCACTTCGCGAGTGGCTGCTCACTGTATAATAGAAATGCCGCTACTCGCGGTATAGCGAGTAGGGGCATAATTTACTAATACTAAGTAATCTGTACCTAGTATTAGTAAATTTGGCTGTAAGACCAATTCAGGTCTTTCAGCCTTTTAGTAGATAACTCCCCAATTCCCATGGTATTAGGGAGCTATCTACTTATTCATTCCTGTCATTACACTGACTGGCTAAGTAACTTAAATTTTATATGAATGTATGTTACTTGATTGTTGTAAGTGTTGCAAATGCTTATAGCTGAATCCTGGCTATGTTTGTATACTATTTATTTGAAATTGTATACAATGTAACACATGCACAATATGATTTCCTGACCCTTTTGTCCTCGGGTATCCCGCTTATGGAGACATCAGAGATAAGTCACCAGCAAACACAGTGCAAGCATGTTAATAAATATGCTTGTGTTGCGCAGAACAAATATACAAGGCCTTTTCCATGTGCAAGAGCTCTTCAGCAGGCTCTGCGCATTGAACCAACATGCACACTTTGAGAGGGGGCATGCTCTTCTTTGGTGATGACAAAACACCCACTAACTGGCCCCGGGCCCTTCTTCATGGGCCACTGTGATTCAAAAATACCAGGGCCTTTTTTTTTTTTTTTACTCTGGCCCTGCATACTAGGGTGGGTGCAAGGAGGAGACAGTGCACACAAACATATACATACTAGCACAGACAAATAAATACATTGGGCAGAGTTGTTTAACCCCTTAAGGACCAAACTTCTGGAATAAAAGGCAATCATGACATGTCACACATGTCATGATTGCCTTTTATTCAATCAAAGGCAATCATGACATGTCACACATGTCATGATTGCCATGTCATGTGTCCTTAAGGGGTTTAAGTTCCTCTGACAATTTAAATACAACATTGTTTATGATAACTTTTAAGACTGAGACCTTTCAGTGGAAGTATTTTTTTTTCTTACACTTTTCTTAGGGGATTCATCTCCCATACCACTCATGCAAGGGTGTCCCCAGTACCTGTTTCTCTGTATTCTGTTGTTTTCTAACTGGAGCAATTTTCATTTATGAAAAGTTGAATGCTGTTAGTTGCCTATAATGGACATATGTGGACGCATTTCACCTCCTCTCACAGACTCCCTTGATTTCTATGAAAGAGCTTATTTATAGTAGCATTTGAAGTTCTCCATAACTGCATGCCGTATTTTATTTTCATGAATGGAACTGCAAACAAGTTCTGAGCTGCATATCCCACAATCCTCTTAGATGGGTATTTACTGTATAAACTCATCACATATAAAGATACAAATTTTGGTAAGAGATATCTTTTTATTTTATTTTTGGGTACTTTTTGCATATTTTGAATGCATTATGTCTATCTTGCATTAAAATGGAACCAATGCCAGCCAGCAATGTCCCTTTAAAAAAGTAGAACGACTAAAATAAATAGCCTAAAAATGTTACATTGAAAGGACTACAAGCATTTATTTCAATAAACCATCTTTATAGTTTAGTAAAGATTGTGTTACTAGAGATGCTTCTAGAGCTATCCAAAACCTGATCACTGAACTACTCGTTCAAATCTGAATTTGTGTAGATCTCTATTTTTATGTTACTAAAACTGCTTCCAAATTTCTTTATGTTATTGCATGCTATACTTTGCCATTACTGGGAAATTCAGAACTACACACACATCCATAGACAGGAATTATATTACCCAAGAGCTCAGTGTATGTATTATGTATAACATGAGTCATATTCTTCTTGTACTTTCTGCACTACATAGCTTTATGATACAAGTAGTTTGCTTTTTACAAACATATGTAACTGGATTGATCCACTATTAAGGAACAGTCTGGTACCAGAATAAGTTGTTATGGTGCCAGGAGATCCCTGGTGCCAGCTTACCGTCAGGAGTTAAACTGTTAATGGATAGTTTAACCCCAAAGAGTTAAATCCAGTGCTGGACAGCTCTACCCATCTTTCTGGTTCTGTCTAGGGCTTGAATCAGGATGCTATGGAACAGGGTACTGCTAATAGGCTAAGAGTGCACTGTAAGTTTCTCAGACGGCTTTGTGAGTAGGGAGCTACCAACGCTGATGCTTTCAACTTTTCAGCAGTACCCTTGTTTCGGACTAAAGTGAAATGGGCAGAGATGACCAATGCTGGATTCAACACTTTGTTAATGGTTTCAGCTAGGAAACCATAGCAACTTTAGTTCTATGATGTTGTTATAGTTTCCAGGTGTTCCTATAGAATTCACTATTATTCTGGTGTGTGTGTATATGTATATATATATATATGTATATGTGTGTATATATATATATACACACACACACATTACAAAGTTACATAGCTGAAAAGAGACTTGCGTCCATCAAGTTCAGCCTTCCTCACATATGTTTTTGCTGTTGATCCAAAAGAAGGCAAAAAACCCAGTCTGAAGCGCTTCCAATTTTGCAACAAACTAGGAAAAAATTCCTTCTTGACCTCAAAATAGCAGTCAGATATCTCCGTGGATCAAGCAGCTATTACCCCACTAATTAGAAATGATATCCCTGTATGTTATGTTTTTGCAAGTATGTATCCAATTGCAGTTTAAACATCTGCATGGACTCTGATAAAACCACCTCTTCAGGCAGAGAATTCCATATCCTTATATATGGCCAGGCATTAGGCTGCTTGAGTAGGACCTGCAAGAATGGGGTATATTGACGTTGTGGCAGGCTTATGCAATATATGATCATATATTGTAACTAAGCCCCCCATTATTTTTTGCCTAGGTGAGGTGTTTTTATATAAATCTACTACAATCTGAGATTTGAAAGCATTGTTTAGTGAATAAGCGAGTGCGCGGGATTGTGTATTTTGTATGTTGTATATATTGGCTCCAGCAGCACCCTATAATGTATGCATGTCCAGGTGAGTGCAGCCTTCTTGGTTTCATTTATATATGTTTTTTTTTTAAAGTAGGATGTTTCTTAATCATTAAAATCTTCCTATTTATTGTTATTACTGGCTGGACTCTTGATAACAGGAGTGTATATTAACTAGCCAATTCCGAATCCAGATTGTCTAGCTGGAAGAATGCTGTACATTTTCGTGTGTATTGGATCATTTTTCTTTTTAAGTGCGTTGTGTTTATGTTTTATTTATTTATTTTTGAGAACTCAGTTCTATTGTTGTAGATGAGAGTTTGAGCCCTATGGCATTAGGTAACAGCAGTGGATATTATAGAAAAGGTGAACATAGAATGATTTATTTTATAGGTTTAAATCTTTAGAGTGCTCCAGGTCTGATTTGAGTAGGATTAATACTACAAGTAAAGGTTATGAAGTATTGCAACGTGATCTGGTTTCTATTAGCATAATGGCTGTATACACCAAAAGTTTGTCCTTATAATGCCAGATTACTCTGGTTTAATCATCTATTTCAAAGTGCAAATTTACCTGCCAAGTGTGAATGCTTTTACCACAATCATTTAGAGTATTTTCTATTATGTAGGAACACAGGTAGGTACTTATATATATTTTTTACATTAGAGAATTTTATGTTACTTTTCTTGGAGCACCCATTAATGAAACATTTAAATGGAGGGTGAATGTCACCACATTATGAAAGTAATTTATTATATATATATATTAAAATAATATTAGCCTCTGCACTCCTACCTCCAGCCAAATGACACCGGGTGCCTAGCCACACTATATATATATAGCCGGGTGCCTAACCACACTATATATATATATATAAATATATATAAATAATTCTTTCTTTTTTGTTGTTTACACAATATAAACTTGGATAGTCACAGTGATAGTCACAGACTGTGAGGATAATCAAGCTTACTGCACTATATGACTATATAGAATTATACGGAAAACATGAGGGAGTATAGATTATATAACAGGCGAACCTTACATGTCTTATGCTAGATGGTTAACTAAATGAGTAACTTGCATAGCTAGACATGGTTTAAGTAAAGGAACGATAAGGTGTACCACCAAGACAGCACCAGCTCCAGCAGCAAATTCGAGGAACCCCAACTAAATAGCAGACCTTAATTAGTGCCTGCACCTGGGTTATGCCAGTGCAGGGAGCCGATAAGGAAATAAATTGTAATAAGTAGAGAAGGCATAACCAAGAGAGAACAGATGAGAGCACATCACTACATTTTTCAGCCAACTGAGACATATCATGCAGTATGATGCTTATTATGGCAGTCAGCCTATCCCCCTGATAGGGAATATACAGTCCCACACAGCATGTATCAGAAGGAACTGATCTAGCAATTTCAGCTGCTTATCAGGTAGCTTCACTTCCGACACTCCGTCTCTCTGCTTGTCTCCTATGCGTGTCTTGGGACTGCAAGGCTCCCTACCACAGTGGTAGTTAGGCCTCAGTTGAGCTTTGCTTCAAGAGTGTCTTAGAAGACCAGCAGTCACGTTTCCAGACCGGTCTGTCGGTTCGGGAGTCAAGTAGTAAGCAGTACGCTTGTATATTCTTGCTGATGCAACCCCCATAATTTATTATATTTTAATTTTTATATAAATTTTGGGACAAAATATTATATAACATAGAGGCATTCCTAAAACAATACATCTGTGTGGTTAGGAATAACACCAATCTATTACTTTGAGATTCACAATCCTGATTTCCTCAGCAATTAAACCAAAAGGTTTGCTATCACTAACCAACCACCCTTGCTCCACCTTTCTTTATAGCTTGATCCTTCATCTGTCTTTAATCTTAACTATTTAATTACCTCACAAGTAATGCTGTATTTGCATATTCTCCCTGTTCCCTGGCCATTACTTCAAGTATACCCTGCAACCATTATTTACTTATTACCTTTTGATATTTGTATATAAATACTGTATTTGCTAGATTGTAAGCTCACGGGCAGGATCTTTTGCTCCTCATATTAGTACATATTATTTCAATTTATCCCCTTTATTGTGGAATATGTCAGAGCTATATAACTACCAAATATTATTAAAAATAGTTCACCTGATTTGCATGTAAATAGATAATGATTCCTAGTGTTGAGTTGTGTTTTTTTTTTTTAAGGATTAAACATCGGAAATTGTTTTTATAATTATTTTATGAGAAGCTGTTTTAGAGACTGGGAACTAGATATCCCTAACCAAATTTATTATAACATTAATCTAATTCCAAAGTGGGATTAGAAGAAGAAGATAGAGTTACAAACCATGTCCCCAGCTTAGGTTAATAAATTAGCCTTCATTTGTATATAGGGACAAGATAGACAGGCTAGAAATCTATAAATTCTCTTGATTTTATCAATTCTAAAGAATCCGCAGCTTTCCGACTATATTTTATTTTGTTTTTTTTATTGTAAGATTGCTGTTATTTTTCTGAGTGAGGATTTCCATTGGTAACCATTTACATGAAGTCTCTAGATTTTTTAAATTAGCCCAACTTAAAAATATGCATCAATTAATCACAAGTAGTTGAAAGTCTCATGTTCAGGCCAGGCTACAGCTGCTGACTTCAGTCAACTTGACTTCTACGTTTCTTATTAAGCTAGGGTTCATGACTAGAATGTTATCAAATAAACCACTAAGATATTTTTTGTAGTGAACAAAGTATGGAATATAAGAGTCTTATTACCTGAATAGAATGAAATATCAGTGTCAGCTATGCTCATGAAGCCTTCATAAACGTGTATCCATCATTTTGATCAAGCCACCAGTTTTCAATGAAAAATATCTTTAAAAAATGCTTCTATTAGTATGTTATTCTTAAGTTGGAACCCACTGTTAAGATGTTTTAGCCGTTTTTATTTCTTTATTCCAGATGCTGCAGGCATCGCATAAAAGTACGTAGCGAGGGCAAAGATTTTTCAGGCCAGTAACATTCTCTGTACAGAGTTATGTACAGTAATAGAATTTTATAATTAAAGTCTAAAAAGTCTGTTATCACTGTAAGGCTCTTTATACTCTTAGCCTGAACCACTATTACTTTTAACAAAGTGCTAACACCAACAATATTCTTACTTTATAAACTATTCCCCTAAATAAATCTTTTCGGCATTTTAATATTTCTGAAGATGTTCTGGGTTATTTTTCAGAAACCGCGCAACACACATTAATATGTTACCCATCCATTTTATATCACAGACACAAAGCCATATTAAATGATTTTTTTTCTTTATTGCCATCCCACTGTTCCATTGCTAACAAATGCACTTAAAAAGCTCTTTGTTTTTGTTTTTTTTAAAGCGATGATAAATATTTCCCAGAATACACAAGATGCAGTAATTTTGTACTGGAAGAAGGAAAGCATTACGGTAATAGTTTATTTTTCTGAACATTTGTAAAAGTAATTATTATTTGCATTATGGACTAGATAATAAATCAAAGACCAAAGGACGGTAGAGTATCGTACATTTTCAATTAACATTTTTGGAATACTTAAAGTAAGACAACATTAAAATAGATATATTTTATCATTATCCATTAACTTTTTTCAGTATAGCGGGAACAATTTAAGCAACACTCAAAAGTGTATTTAGAAAAGTAATTTCTTAAAGGACCACTATAGTGCCAGGAAAATAAACTCATTTTCCTGGCACTATAGGGTCTTTAGGTTCCCCCCACTCTCGCTGGGCTCAAGGGGGTTAAAGGGGATAAACATTTACCTTTCTCCAGTGCCGGGCTCCCTCAGCGCTGGGAAACTCCTCCTCCTCCCAACGTCAGCGCTTACTGCGCATGCGCGGTAAGAGCCGCACGCGCATTCAGACAATCCATAGGAAAGCATTTCTTAATGCTTTCCTATGGACGTCCAGCGTCTTCTCACTGTTATTTTTTTTACAGTGAGAAGCGCGGAAGCGCCTCTAGCAGCTGTCAGTGAGACAGCCACCAGAGGCTGGATTAACCCTAGTGTAAACATAACAGTTTCTCTGAAACTGCTATGTTTACAGCTGCAGTGTTAAAACCTGGGGGACCTGGAGATTTTAGACAATATCGGAAACAAATACATCTGGTAGGATGCACATTAGCAAATTATTTTTTAATTAGTCTTTGCAAATGAAAGTTAATTATAAGTACTATTTGCTTTCTGACTGAGCTAGAGGCCAGCAGGCAAATAGTAAAAAGAGCCTCTGCGAGGGAGGGATTAATGCATGTGGTGGCTAGCGAGTGCTTGTAATGCAACCATGCATTAAACAATTAAAAAAAAATTACAAAATATTATGAGGGTCATTATAGACTGATCCCCCCCCCCCCCTCTTCTTCCACCCAAGAGGCTATAAATGAATACATTCAGAGGACCTGTCTGTGTCATCTCAGCCCCCACCCATGGATGGCAGGTAGGGACTAATGATATATAGACATATACGGACACACCAGTGTCCACCACGCTAACCTCACCCATAGGGCAGGAGCTGTTTTACCACCTACTTGTATATATGTATGTGAGAATCTGGGTTTGACAGTATGTATGTGTCAGATAATGTAGTATTTTGGTATTTATGGCAGTTTGGTTATTCCTTTCTGGACTCATGTATGTATTGGGGAATGTGGGTACTAGCATCTATTATGTAGGCTTGTGTTGGTATGCCTTTATATATATATATATATATATATATATATATATATATATATATATATAGTGTGTGTGTGTGTGTGTAAACCTATGTAGGTTATATTAAATTAACATTTTTAGCATGTTTATGGTGTCAGAAGTGCCCCTGTGTTATCCAAGTATCTATTTTAACACTTACCTAGGTCCCACCGGGGGCTGCATCTGGTCTTCTTAGAGCTAAAGAAGCCATGTGTAACTTTTGTTCAGTAGCAGAACTCTTTTTATGCATTTATTTGCTGAGAACACTCACCTGATGCATCCAGCTGAATAATGAATGCTTACTTTAGCCACCAGCTTCTCCTGATTCTCTAAATGTAGACAGATTGCACTAGAATGGTAAGAGGGTACTCCTGGCAATATTACCATAGAGCATACCATAAGACAATGCTATAGATACCATAAAAGACACAGCTCCTACCTCATGGGTTGTTTGCATTCATTATGTTACGCTGTGATAGGGGTAATTTACAACATTCTGATAAGGTGACAGATTATAGTAATAGCAAAGAAAAAAAAAATATTTACATCCAAATCAGGTGAACGGTGTAGAAATTACAACAGTTTGTATATGTGCCTCACACTTTTTAAGGGACCAAAAGTAATGGGACAGATTAATAGTCATAAATCAAACTTTCACTTTTTAATACATGGTTGCAAATCCTTTGCAGTCAATTACAGCCTGAAGTCTGGAATGCATAGACATCACCAGACGCTGAGTTTCATCCCTGGTGATGCTCTGCCAGGCCTCTACTGCAACTGTCTTCAGTTCCTGCTTGTTCTTGGGGCATTTTCCCTTCAGTTTTGTCTTCATCAAGTGAAATGCATGCTCAATTGGATTCAGGACAGGTGATTGACTTGGCCATTGCATAACATTCCACTTCTTTCCCTTAAAAAACTATTTGGTTGCTTTTGCAGTATGCTTCGGGTCATTGTCCATCTGCACTGTGAAGCACCGTCCAATGAGTTCTGAAGCATTTGGCTGAATATGAGCAGATAATATTGCCCGAAACACTTCCGAATTCATCCTGCTGCTTTTGTCGGCAATCACATCATTAATAAATACAAGAGAACCAGTTCCATTGGCAGCCATACATGCCCACGCCATTACACTACCACCACCATGCTTCACTGATGAGGTGGTATGCTTTGAATCATGAGCAGTTCCTTTCCTTCTCCATACTCTTCTCTTCCCATCACTCTGGTACAAGTTGATATTGGTCTCATCTGTCCATAGGATGTTGTTCCAGAACTGTGAAGGCTTTTTTAGATGTTGTTTGGCAAACTCTAATCTGACCTTCCTGTTTTTGAGGCTCACAAACGGTTTACATCTTGTATTCTCTGTATTCACTCTGGTGACGTCTTCTTTTGATTGTTGACTTTGACACACATACACCTGCCTCCTGGAGAGTGTTCTTGATCTGGCCAACTGTTGTGTAGGGTGTTTTCTTCACCAGGGAAAGAATTCTTCGGTCATCCACCACAGTTATTTTCCGTGGCCTTCCGGGTCTTTTGGTGTTGCTGAGCTCATCGGTGCGTTCTTTCTTTTTAAGGATGTTCCAAACAGTTGATTTGGCCACACCTAATGTTTTTGCTATCTCTCTGATGGGTTTGTTTTGTTTTTTCAGCCTAATGATGGCTTGCTTCACTGATAGTGACAGCTCTTTGGATCTCATATTGAGAGTTAACAGCAACAGATTCCAAATGCAAATAGCATGCTTGAAATGAACTCTGGACCTTTTATCTGCTCCTTGTAAATGGGATAATGAGGGAATAACACACACCTGGCCATTGCCACATCATGCCTTGTTCTGCGGATCAGTCTGATGATGGCTTCTGGTATCCAGTGCTCTTTTTACAATTCTTGTTTAGTTTTTCTTGGTTTTTTGGTTTTCAATTCTATGTCTGGTTTTCTTTATGCTGGGTTTTTCTAGGTTCATTCCTGTAATCCGTCCCTGGAATTCCCAGTGTCCAGGTTTCCTTTAAATGTTTGTTTTATGTTGCCACACTCATTTGTTTTCCATCATTCCTTTTGTTTCAGTGTCCTGCAGGCAGCTGCTCAAGCCTTCTGCCCTTTCTTGCAGGTAAGTGCTATATATGTGTTTCTTATGGTTCTTTTAGTATACATTAGGCAGAGTAGAACCTGCGGAATATGGGGTACATTGGTGTTGTGGCAGGCTTATGCAATGTATGATCATATAATGTAACTAACTTGTTTCCGTACCGCCACCCGTGACAGCCATGGAATAGCTGAGCAGGCAATTGTCCCATTACTTTTGGTCCCTTGAAAAGTGGGAGGCACATATACAAACTGTTGTAATTTCTACACCGTTCACCTGATTTGGATGTAAATACCCTCAAATTTAAGCTGAAAGTCTACAGTAAAAGCACATCTTGTTCATTTCATTTCATATCCATTGTGGTGGTGTATAGAGCCAAAAAGATTAGAATTGTGTCGATGTCCCAATATTTATGGATCTGACTGTACATATCAAAGGCTGCCTGGAATACAAGGTAATTACAGTCCTAAGCTGCAAACATAGGTTATGGTTCTGAAGGTGTCCCTCACCTTTTATGGATGATGTGACTGCCGACAAAAGCAGCAGGATGAATTCTGAAGTGTTTCGGGCAATATTATCTGCTCATATTCAGCCAAATGCTTCAGAACTCATTGGACGGCGCTTCACAGTGCAGATGGACAATGACCCGAAGCATACTGCAAAAGCAACCAAAGAGTTTTTTAAGGGAAAGAAGTGGAATGTTATGCAATGGCCAAGTCAATCACCTGACCTGAATCCGATTGAGCATGCATTTCACTTGATGAAGACAAAACTGAAGGGAAAATGCCCCAAGAACAAGCAGGAACTGAAGACAGTTGCAGTAGAGGCCTGGCAGAGCATCACCAGGGATGAAACCCAGCGTCTGGTGATGTCTATGCGTTCCAGACTTCAGGCTGTAATTGACTGCAAAGGATTTGCAACCATGTATTAAAAAGTGAAAGTTTGATTTATGACTGTTAATCTGTCCCATTACTTTTGGTCCTTTAAAAAGTGGGAGGCACATATACAAACTGTTGTAATTCCTACACCGTTCACCTGATTTAGATGTAAATACCCTCAAATCTAAGCTGAAAGTCTACAGTAAAAGCACATCTTGTTCATTTCATTTTAAATCCATTGTGGTGGTGTATAGAGCCAAAAAGTTTAGAATTGTGTCGATGTCCCAATATTTATGGACCTGACTGTACATATCAAAGGCTGTCTGGAATGCAAGGTAATTACAGTCCTAAACTGCAAACATATGTTATGGTTCTGAAGGTGTCCCTCACCTTTTATTATATGATGAGAGAAAGAGGCAGCAATGAGAGAGTGACCAAACTAATAGTGGTGGTCTAGGATTGCAACTCACTCAATCTCATGCTACACAGGACACACGTTTAATGGTGTTGTAGTATAATGAGAGGGAAAGGATCTTTAGCATCTATGAGAATGTGTCTTTATTCATATGTCTCTGTGTTATAATTCATAGCAACAGCAATGGCAAGGAACAGACAAAACTGCTAGCAAAATACATAAATAAAAATAAAAATTATAAAGAAAAGAAAAGAGAAATAATGTGAAGCATGAAAAAGTATTGGGAAATAATTACATCTCTGGTCCATTGGTATCATGATTTTACTTATCATCAGAAGTCGTTAATTAAATTTTGCAAAAATATGTGCATCAAGGATATGTATCATTCCCCCTTCCCCCCTTTCATTTTAAAGACAAATTGAAAAAATCAAGATGCACATGTCATAGCTCTGAATTTAAGAGGTTACTTTATGGCACCAAAAAGTTGGGCATCTATCGGTTTACGGTATTAGGACATTTAAATGCTCGGTAGACTTGACATCTCCAGGGCACAGGTATTTTGGCATTTAATGAATGCAAAAGACTGGGCATCTCCTAGGTTCAGGTGAATGGGCATTTAATGAACAAGGAAGACTGGGCATATCGTAGGTTCAGGTATTTGGCCATTTAATGAGCATAGAAGACTGGGCATTTCCCATGGTTATGTATTTTACAATTTGGACCCAGGAGATTCCTAGTAATAATAGCAATTTTCTGAACTTTAAAACACAATAAAATGTGTGAAAATAACTGTGCCTCATGAGATTTAAAAAATGATTATGAGGAATTATAGACATAAATGAGCGTTTGGGAATTTTCGTAAGAAACTTATAAAATGCATTTGCGTTAGTACATTTTTCACATAGTATACAAATCTCTAAGTGCATTATGTCTTTAACCCCTTAAGGGCCCCCCTTAAGGACCAAATTTCTGGAATAAAAGGGAATCATGACATGTCACACATGTCATGTGTCCTTAAGGGGTTAAACCAGATTACAATTCTAAGGTAACAGAATAAAAACAATGGTAAAAGTAAAAAAAGTATTATAGAAAATTAAATCCAGGAAATTTATCATAACAGGGAGCATGAGTGAATAATAGGCTTAGAAAATTCAGCTTTCACTTTGTATATAGGCAGAATGTCTCAAATAAACTTAATCCACACTTGTAGGTGTGGGTGAAAAATCTATTTCAGCCCCAACATGGAAAAAGCCTCGCTAAGGGAGGCAAGCCAATCTTTTAACATACACAGAGCCTCCAGCGCAAATCCAGAAACTGTCCTAGTTTATAAATCTGCAACCAGGTGGCATCTCAACTGGAAAGGTTGGATGCACACTTTGCCATTTATGAAATGGTCTGTAAGGATTAAAGCAGTGTTCCCCAACCCAGTCCTCATGGACCACCAACAGTCCAGGATTTATGTATTTCCCTGTTTTATTCCAATGTAGATACTGACAAATCCTGGACTGTTGGTGGTTCATGAGGACTGGGTTGGGGAACACTGGATGAATGAATAAAAGTACCCTGGTGTGAAGAACAAATATGCATATTTAAATAAGTTGTAGAATTATATGTAGCTTTTAAAGAATTATATTTGTAACGGTTGCTTTTTCAGCAGTTCATATTCTGAAAATGTTTATTTTTTTTATTTCATCCTATTTTGGCCATATGAAGAAGAAATAATATTTTAAATCAATATTTTAAAGGATAATTATTACATTTGTTACAGGAATATATTACTTTTAAGTCACTTAAGGCCTCTTACACTATGATTAGTGTGAGGGAGAATTGCAAGGGACATAAGAGTGTGTGGGGGTGAATATCCATTCTGAGGGTGGGGTCACATTATGGTTCCAGAAGGATGGGCATCTACCTACCTGCAGTATTAGGAAATTTAAATGCACAGGAGAGTTGACATCTCCTAAGTTCAAGTGTGTGAGCATTTAATGAGCACAGGAGACTGAGCATTTCCCTTGCCTATAATTTGGACCCAAGAGATATCCAGTTATAATGGTACTTTATCCTGCTGTACATGCATTTGTGTACCAGTTGGGCAACAGCACTACTGTAGGAAAATCTTATTTATCCTGACCATCTGCAATCCTCCATGACTGTGACATTTCTTTTCTGTACCGTATGTCTTATTAATTAATTAAAGTCATCATCATTTTAAGGTGCACCCTATATAATAAAAACTTTCACTGGTTGTTTATAGTGCTATTAATGAGTATCATTCACTGGGATTTAGTTTTATGTTTTCTTGTTTGCAAGCTGAATGTATACACTAGGTACCAAAACGTTTAGAACGAAGAAATTCTAAAGTAACTATATCTCCTTGATTGAAAATTGGCTTCATAATACTGAATCTTCTTGTAGCTTACTTCTTTTGTACCAACACTTGGTATAGGAATTACCCATGTGTTATCTTTGAAATCCTCAGATAAATCATTTGGATTATTTGATTGTCCTGGATTAAGACCACAATTTATTGTTGTTGGATAAGCTTTCCAAATGACATAATATTTTTTGGATAAATATATAAAAAAATATTAAAATATTAAAATCCTTTTCATATATTAAATAATTTTTAAAGTTCATCCAAAAATATTAAATCAGTTGAAAATCGTATCCAATAATATTAAATTGAGGTGTGAATATTGAACCAAAGCTCCCTTACTCCTAGTCCTACAACTGTGCTGTAGTGTATAACTTTGTTTCATTTTGGGTGGCAGTCGGGGTCATACCGCCACAATCACACAGGCTTTACTTAACTGCCACGAGACGTAGAGGGCATTTCCTATGCTCCTGCTACACATGCTCAGCTTTACCGCCTGAAGCCAAGATGGCAGACACAGCCCCTGCTGCAACCTACCAATGCAAGCAGGACAGCATCCTGAAGCAGCTGGACGACCTCTTCCATGTCTTTTGGCTGACGCAGAAGCGCAGACGAGTTCAGATTGCAGACGGGGGTTGGTCAGACAGCGTGCTGCAACTCTTGCCTCCCGGAACTCAACATTCAATGGCTTAGTCGGATCAGAGGCCATCCCTTATATGCCGTAGGGAGCCTTAAGGGAGATAAGCCCACCAAATAATTACCCTTCCATATCTTAAAACGTCTAGTACCCACTCTTACATTTCTTGGCTGATGGCCAAAATCCCTCAAGCTTATCCCAAACACCCCCAGAAGAAGCGACTACATTCCCAAGCCATGCACAAAACCACCCGGGACTTTACTCATGGAGCCAAGCATAACCGGAATAGTGGGAACTGCAAGTGTGTCCTTGTAAAGGCCTGTGGCCGGCAGAGTGACTGGTTCTGGACTGCTGGTACTCATTATGAGACTCTGATAACCAGCATTGGTATCGGGAGAAGGCTAGATGCTTTGGTATGGGAGGTTCACGCTTTTGACCCAGCTCTCCCTTTGGATATCACCCTCCATTTTTCTTCAGCCATGTAGGCTATAAATTCAGGGTACCAATCTTCTGCTTAGTTGACGCAGCCTCTTACTTTGTATAGCTGATAACTAAAGCCTGGTTTTCTTTTTTTTTTGTTTATTTCTATGCATTGCATTGACTAGCCTGTGATTCCTAGCATAGAATACTCACATACTTACCTTATCTAGTAAATCTTTTTTATAATCGCCTGCCTAGAAAGATTTGCACTTGTTCGTTAGCCTCAGACTTGAATCTAGACAGATACACTCAGCATGTTATAACATTCCCATAAATGTTTAGCTTGTTTACTTCACATAAAAAATAGACAGTTTGCTCAGGAGTTAATATGCCATCTGCATTGTTAATAAGTGTATATTTGCTCTAACTCATTTTTCCTTTCTGTACTGAATCGGACATATCAGCGGGATCCTATATACAATATAAGGAAGCCAATAATGCTTGCAAAAAGGCAATTAAAGTGGCTAAACTAGAAAATGAGAAATTGATAGCCAAATAATGCAAAACCAATCCCAAACATTATTTCAAGTACATCAATTCTAAAAAAAAAATAAAAAAACTTAAGTGTAGGTACACTGGAAACAGAGATGGGTCTGTTAGCTAATGAAGACCAGGCAAAGGCAGAAATTTTAAATAACAATTTTTCTTCAGTATATATTAATGAGGATCCTATGACAAGAGATATGCAAATAATTGCTGCAAAAAACTTGCAGATAACTTGTGATTGGATAACGCGAGACAAGGTGCTACAGCTGTTAAAGAAAATTAATGTAAATAAAGCTCTGGGGCCTGGCAGTATTCACCCACGAGTACTTAAGGAGCTAAGTGGGGAAAAAGGTGAACCTCTGTATTTAATTTTTCAAGATTCTTTTGTTTCAGGTATTGTACCAGAGGATTGGAGGAAGGCAGATGTCGTTCCTATATTTCAAAAGGGTTCAAAATCCTTGCCTGGGAATTATAGACCTGTGAGCTTAACTTCTGTGACTGGGAAAATATTTGAAGGGCTATTAAGGGATAATATTCAGGAATTCATTGGGAAGAACTTTGTTATTAGCAATAATCAAACTAACCTAATTGCATTCTATGAAGAAGAAAAGTAGAAGTAGAGATCAGATTGTTGCAGTGGATGTGATCTACTTGGATTTTGCCAAGGCATTTGATATGGTTCCTCACAATAGGTTAGTCTTCAAACTAAAAGAAATTGGTCTAGATGAATATTCTTGTTCTTGGGTAGAACATTGGCTTAAGGATAGAGTAAAAAAGTTGTCATTAATGGTAAATTTTCAGGCTGGACAAAAGTGGTAAGTGGTGTCCCTCAGGGTTTTGTTTTGGGACTGCTTCTATTTAACATATTTATAAATGATCTTGAAATAGGCATTGAAAGCCATGTTTCAGTGTTTGCAGATGACACAAAGCTTTGTAAAGTAATAAAATGTGAGCAGGATATTGCTTTGCTGCAGAGGGATTTGGATCGATTGGGGGACTGGGCACTAAAATGGCAGATGGAATTTAACGCAGAGAAATGCAAAGTTATGCACTTCGGGGTCAAGAATGCACAAGCAACTTACACCCTAAATGGTAGTGAATTAGGGATAACCACACAAAAGAAGGATTTGGGAATTGTTATAGACAACAAATTAGGCAGCAATATGCAATGTCAATCTGCAGTTGCTAAGGCCAGTAAGGTTTTGTCATGTATAAATAAGGGCATAAATTCTCAGGATGAAAATATAATTTTGCCTCTTTATAAATCGCTGGTAAGACCACACCTTGAATATACTGTGCAATTTTGGACACCTGCTCTAAAAAATGATATCATGGAACTAGAAAAAGTGCAGAGACGAGCTACAAAATTGATAAAAGGAATGGAGCATTTTAGTTACGAAGAAAGGTTAAAAAATTTAAATCTTTTTATTTTGGAAAAATGGCGCCTCAGAGGGGATATGATAACATTATACAAATATATTCGGGGTCAGTACAAACCATTATCTGGAAATCTATTCATAAACAGGGCTATACATAGGACACGAGGTCCCACGTTTAGGCTGGAAAAAGGGAGATTTCATCTAAGACAAAGAAAATTTTTTTTTTTTACAGTAAGAGCAATATGGATATGGAATTCTCTGCCTGAAGAGGTGGTTTTATCAGAGTCAATACAGCTATTTAAACTGCAATTGGTTAAATACTTGCAAAAACATAACATACAGGGATATAATTTCTAATTGGTGGGGTAATAGCTGCTTGATGCAAGGAGACATCTGACTGCTATTTTGGGGTCAAGAAGGAATTTTTTTTTTAGTTGCAAAATTGGAAGTGCTTCAGACTGGGTTTTTTGCCTTCTTTTGGATCAATAGCAAAAACATATGTGAGGAAGGATGAACTTGATGGACGCAAGTCTCTTTTCAGCTATGTAACCATGTAACTATGTAATTACCACAGGTCTCAAGCTGCTTTTGTACAGTTTCCAAAGTATTTATAAGCATCAAATTGCTTGAGTTAAGTAGAACATTCATAGCAAAAACAGCTATTCTGTCAGATGGGACTGACTCTTAGAAATAATGATATATTTCGTGTCATACGACATTTACAAAACATTTAGAAAATGCATTGATATTGAGCTGTTGGCTTTCTTACTTGAAGTATGAGTCATTACAGTTTCAGAAGCATTGTAGACTACAATATTATCAGTTACTTGACAAGTCTTTTTTAAAGTTTTTCTTTTCAAAAGTGTATTTATTTAAAAATCAGATATCTGCATAACATAATCTTGAGTATATGAATGCATATGAGCATATGGAGATTTTAGTATTTTATCAATATTGTGTAATCCTTGGTAACTATGTAAATATTACCATAATATTATCTTTAATGGGAAAAATGAATTTGATTTAGCATTGTATAGAAATCACTTTACATAAAGTTTCTAATAGTACCGTGTTTCTCCGAAAATAAGACCAGGTTTTATATTAATTTTAGTCACAAAAAACACACTAGGGCTTATTTTTAGTCACAAAAAACACACTAGGGCCCCTTTAATTAATTCAGTCCCAGACATAAAATATCTACTCACATTTCAAAGATTCCTTGCCCACCGAGTCCGACCACTGGGTGCCTCACCGCCCGGAAATGGATCCTTCCGCTGAAGATCCGTGAAGGCAGACTGACAGCGCTGCGAAAGGTCGTCATCATGTTGCGCGATGCCGCGGCCCGCAACGCTCCTCCCCCTCCTCCTCATACGGTAGAAGAAGGAAGTCTCGCCGGGCCGCAAAGGTGCAATGCCTAAGTCTTATTTTCGGGCTAGGGCTTATATTGCAGCCCACCCCTATAATCCGGCTAGGGCTTATTTTCGGGGTAGGGTGTATTTTCAGGGAAACAGGGTAGAGATTTAAATGATTTGAACATTAAAAGTACCTTATCTAAATGTATTTTGTATCATAATATTATACAGTAAATCAATTGAGGTTTAACCTGGAACTGTCCTGTTTAAAGCAGAGCATAGTAGTCATCTCGGGTCTTGATTCTAAGTAAAACTAGAGTAAAGAACAGTGGCATTACACAAATCATTATAAGGCAATCTTATTAAAGAAACAGTCTCCTCTTCATTCAAAGAACAGCACTTTGGATGTAAAAATAATATATAATTAATTTATTTATAAAATATTTTACCAGGATGGATACATTGAGATTTCTCAAATTTTCAAGTATATCCTGGTCTTTATCCACAAAACATTGCATTGTTTCAATAGGATACAATATACAAACTATACATATACATACACATATATACATTTAATATATAACAGGTAATAAATATATTCAACTATGACAGGTGCATTCTGTGATGAGGTATAGTGCCATAGATCTCTTAAAAGAGTCTAGATTGAATGAAGATTGGACTGTGTCCCTGAGGTTATTTCATAATTGCGGTGCTCTGTAGGAACAGGAGGATCGAGACACTTTATTTTTGTATTGCGCTATGTTATATATCGTGCTATGACTGGATCGGAGGTTATAGGAGGTGGGAACAGCTGAGGAGAGCATTCTACTCCGGTAGGGTGGGCACTTCCCAAAAAAGTTCTTATGCACAAGGCTGGAAAGACACAGACTGGGTCGGGATTCCAGCGACAGCCAGTTTAGCTCTTTTAACATGTCACAGTGGTGGGTAAAGTAATTACATTCTAGTACAAAGCAGCAGAACAAATTATATAATGTATTAAGTTTATTAAGGAGGGTTTGCGGTGCGGGTGCATACACTACATCCCCATAATCAATGACCGGCATTAGCATTTGTTGTAGGGCTTAGGCTTAGGCTTACTGTAGGGCTTAGGCAGGATATGTTTCTTCACAGGGCACCTAGTTGTGAAGATATATTTTCAATGTGAAGGCCAAAAGATAGATTATACGTCACTTCACAAGTGAAAAGGTGGAGCTTTTCACTCAGAGAAACCTCACTTGACCTACCAGAACAACTGAAAAAAATATCACATGCAAAACTTAAACTGATAACCAATCAAGTACAGTTCACAGTACAAATTGATTTGCAAGTCAATATACATACATTATACCCATTTAATCTAGGTCATGACTTGTCCATATTTTGTTCATGATTGCTAAAGCACAGGGCTAGAGTTTGGAAAGCCAAAGGAAAACTAGTGTAAGGAATACAAAGCTGTGCTCAGTTCCCCCCTCCCTTCCTTAAAAAAAAAATCTGTTATTCACTTACCCAATCCCAGCACCAATTTCCCTTGTTACTGGTTCATGATGCACCTGCTTCAACATCGTCTGATGGGGGGATCTACTGCGCAGTCATGGCGAGCGCTGCACGTGCATTAGGTATTCCCTGTAGGAAGGCATTGACTTTTTTGACTATTTCCTATGGGGATTTCTCTGATGTTGGATGTCCAGAGGCAGAGTGTGAGGATATCCGGAGTCATTTCACTGAGTCAATCTCCATGAAACCCCAGGAAGCGCCACTAGTGGCGGTCTAGTAGGCAGCCACTAGAGGCCGTCTTAGTACAATGCTTTACATTGCAGGACTAATGGGGACAGGGACACTGCACCCAGACCACTTTAATAAGATGAAGGGATCTGGGTGCCTACAGTGTATGTAGAATGTAAAAGAGACAAGGTATGATTATGGAGTTTGACTCAATCTGGGCTAAAGGCAAATAGAGACAAACTGGATTGTTGTGTTCAGTAAAAAGATAGAAAATATTTATTTTGCACACACCACCTATAACAAAGCTGACTTTGTATCCAAGATGGGGATCAGTCTGCCACTGCTGTATACGTTCAAGTTAGGTGAAATAGTTCTGGACCATTTTAGCTTGCTACACTATCTTTTTTTATCAAATGGATTTTTGTGCCTTTTATCTTTTGGGGACTATATAATTCCCGAGACTACAAGCAAAATTACTGATGAGATTAATATTCCCACTCTTGGTGCAAATTTAATCTTCATTTGTTTACTGTGATAAATGTTATCACTATGTCTAAATGTATATCTTACGTTTTATCAGTTTGCATATCTAAATATTAATCCTAACATCCAAGTCAATCACTCACTAACTGTAAATTAGTCTTAATGTTACATATTTGCAATAGACTCACATTGACTAGCTGGATCAAGTTATTTAAAATTAAATATAAAGCCAAATTAAACAGTGTACACACATCCAATATGAAACAAACTTAGATTCCTTGAAGCTCTTCAAGTCAGACATTTTAGATGTCTCGGACTAGGTTAGCTAGACCTCCACTAATTCAGAAATGATCAGTGTACCAATCTCTAGATTGTCCACAAATGGAATTTTGTATGACTTCAAAATTGATCCAGAGTCCCATGTAGCCTTTGCTAATCAAAGGAGACCCAGCACATTGTTTTTGAAATGTTCATACAGATGTGTTTATGATTAAGAGAAAGAGTCTGCACAATATTCCTCAATCCCTCCTCAAATACAGTGCATTGTGGGATAGGTCACATTGCATTCTGTACAAATGCATAAGTCTGCTGGCATGCTTTCAGATATCTTGCAGACCCTTATAAATCTGTTGATTAGGCCACAATGACCTTCTCTGGGGTCCAACAGGAGCTAGAAATTTCCCACCTGGCTTATCTTGCACTCTCTGTTTCTTGTGTATTATGAGGACATTTAACATCATATCCTCCAGCAATGCCTGGGTGTGCAATGGAAGTTGGCAATGTACACAATTAAGGGCCTTGCTCTGTGGGAACTGCGATTCTAAAAGTACCCTTGTGGGCTTCTTTACTTGAACAGTCCTTATCAGTTTGCATATCTAAATATTAATCCTAACATCCAAGTCAATCACTCACTAACTGTAAATTAGTCTTAATGTTACATATTTGCAATAGACTCACATTGACTAGCTGGATCAAGTTATTTAAAATTAAATATAAAGCCAAATTAAACAGTGTACACACATCCAATATGAAACAAACTTAGATTCCTTGAAGCTCTTCAAGTCAGACATTTTAGATGTCTCGGACTAGGTTAGCTAGACCTCCACTAATTCAGAAATGATCAGTGTACCAATCTCTAGATTGTCCACAAATGGAATTTTGTATGACTTCAAAATTGATCCAGAGTCCCATGTAGCCTTTGCTAATCAAAGGAGACCCAGCACATTGTTTTTGAAATGTTCATACAGATGTGTTTATGATTAAGAGAAAGAGTCTGCACAATATTCCTCAATCCCTCCTCAAATACAGTGCATTGTGGGATAGGTCACATTGCATTCTGTACAAATGCATAAGTCTGCTGGCATGCTTTCAGATATCTTGCAGACCCTTATAAATCTGTTGATTAGGCCACAATGACCTTCTCTGGGGTCCAACAGGAGCTAGAAATTTCCCACCTGGCTTATCTTGCACTCTCTGTTTCTTGTGTATTATGAGGACATTTAACATCATATCCTCCAGCAATGCCTGGGTGTGCAATGGAAGTTGGCAATGTACACAATTAAGGGCCTTGCTCTGTGGGAACTGCGATTCTAAAAGTACCCTTGTGGGCTTCTTTACTTGAACAGTCCTCTTACCATAGCTCCTGATGACAGCCCTGTCTGTTGGATTTGCCTGATAACCTGATATGGTATCAGACACAAGCAACTGAAATAGCTCAAGTGGATTCCCTAAATTCAATTGAAAATGCAACTTATAATGACTTCTCAGGTCTCAAAACTATTCAACTCCTTCATGGCAAGTATCTTTAGTACTTAGTAGAGCACCATTTTCCACTTATGACCTGCTGTAAACAAGATGCATAGCCATACACCAGTTTCTGGCAGAGTTCCTAAGGAATCTTAGCTTATCGCTCATGAGCAATGGCCTCCAGTTTAGTAATATTCTTGTGTTTGCGTGCTGCAACTACTTCTGTAAATCCCACCAGAGATATTCTATGGGGTTCAAGTCAGTGGAATCTGTGAAATTTCCAGGACTTCTTCTGCAATCAAGCCTTGGTGGAATTTGAAGTATGCTTGGGATCATTGTCTTGTTGAAAGGTCCAATGACACCCAAGCTTCAGCTTTCTCACAGATGGCATTATGTTTTCTCCTAGGATTTCCTGATACTTCAATGAAACTATCTTGCCTTAACACATTGCAGGTTTCCGGTGCAAAAGGATGCAAAGCAGTCCCAGAGCATCACCAAGCCACCACCTGTGACTTATTTATATGAATTTGAGCATATTGAAGCCAATTTTTTTGTGCTTTTGGGTCAGTAGTGATGTATGTCTTGGAGTTCTGGCATGGAAACTTTCTGCGTTTAGTACGTGCCTTACTTTGCTCACTGAAAATAAAAAATATGTTGCCTCCCAGTCTTGCTGCTGGTCTTTTGTCATCATTAAAGGGTTTTTCACATCCTACCTACTTAGAAATCTGGTTACAGCCATTGGAAGCTTCCTTTTTCTGCCCCATCCAGGTAGTGTAATCACTGTTCCTTCAACTTTGAACTTGGGAACTATGCTTCCAATGGAACATTCAGTGCCTTAGCTATCTTTTTGTATCCTGTTCCTTGTTTGTGAAGGGCAATGATCTCTTCTCTTAACTTGTGGGCCATTCTTTTGACTTAGCCATATTTTTAACATGCAGTCAAACATGACACTCAACAAACCCCTAGCCAGTTCAGGTATTTCAGGTGTTCCACCTCAAGCACACCTGGTGCAACTCATGAAGCCATTGATTAGTTGCATCAGGTGTGCTTGAGATAACACTTGTTTTGCATATTTGTGCTGTTGTGAGGGATTCTATTCGGGGGGTTGAATAATATTGAGACTGGAGAAATCATTAAAAGTTGCACTTTTAGTTGAATTTAATGAAACCACTTTAAACATGTATTGTGTTGAGCCATGTCAATTCCTTTTGTTTGATTTGTTTATTGGAAACATATGAAAGTCTGAAAATAAACCTGATTTTTAATGGGGGTTGAATAATGTTACAACTGTATATACAGGGTCAGTACCTAACCAGTTTGTAGCAGAGCTCCAATACTCCGGTTAAGTATCTCCACTAAGTTTCCCTCGTAGTTGGAAGAAACGCTGTTTAATGAATATAGCTCTTTCGCCTAGTAACATGATGATACATAGTTCTGGGAGTACAACTGATTTTTTTTTGTCAAAGCACAGTCTTTTATACATGGACCTCTAGCATGGGTTCCCTATTAAATTCAGAGTAAGACCACCCTCATGCCTCTGGGTCTTGTAGATAATTGAGTCAACCTTCGCTTAAACAAATTATTTCCCCGAATGCAGAGGACACAACACAAACTTATCCCCCCAAAAATACATAAAAACAAGCAGGAACCCCAACACATTATATATCCCCGGATAGCTCTGATCCGAGCGCCCAAGTTGGCAAAAGAGCACCCGGATCCATGGGGAATAGAAAAATCACCACTGGGGTAAAGATTTGACATGCTGCTAACAAAGTCCATGCTGAAAAGAGTTCCAGAATAAACGTCTCTTTGGGTCAAATATCGGGAGCTCCTGCAGACAAACGGAAGGGGGCTCCCCCTGGCTATCAGGGAGCAATTGTTACTTTCAGTCCATTGTACCTCCCTTTCAAATAGTGCTCTCCTGGCAAGTCAGTAAGTGGGGAAAACCAAAGAAAAAGTGGGCCGGAAAATGTGAGGTAGCACAGCCGAGCAGGAATTCCATAACTTTTACTACCAAGTCCCGCTAGAGTCTTCAGTGCTCCCTGGAGTCAATGGCCAGCCAGGGAGAGAGGCTCTCCTATGTGTTTATCATGGAGTGGTGAAAAGATGGGGGAATAACATTTTTTTTGCCACACTGTTCATTAGCAGGATTATGCAATAGACAAGAGGTCATCTATTGAGACTGAAGAAAAATATTTTCGATTATAGCAGATGTAAGGGTTCTTTATAATGGAATTTTCTACCTAAAGAGGTTGTCCTATCAGATTTTATAAATATTAAAAAAAGTCATATATGTTTTTATTTTGCAAAAACAGAATATTCAAGGATATAATTAATATGAAAGTGAACAGGATGCTGATCCAAGGAGAAATCAGATTACCATTATGAAGTCAAGAATAATTTTTTCTATATTTTTTTCATAACTGGATATAGCTACAATTCTAATTTATTTTTTGCCTTCACTGGATCACCATCATAAAAGAGTGAATTTTAAGGCTAAACGTGATGGGCTTTAGTCCTTTTTCAACCTAGATTACAATGTAACTTTTTTTTTTAAAAACTTCATCTCATGGTGAAAAATATTAGCATTGATAAATAATGCCTTATGGGGTGTTACTATGATACAAAATGCAGCATTTTACAATGGCTGATTAGCAGTTGCAATTGTGTTTTATATGCTATACAGAAAATATGCAAGTGACATTGACCCGAATTTAAGAAATGATGTAAGCATGCTATACAGTAATTGGTATCCTAGGTTGTTCTCAAAGAGCAATGCTTTTTGAATTCGCATTCAGCTAAAATCCCTCAGGAGCAGGGAACGTACTACATAATTTTAACAGGGAACGTACTACATAATTTTAAACTGTAACTTTGCAATTTACGATAACTGAATTTCCTTTTATAATGTAGGCCAAAAGAAGTAATTGCAACAATAAAGCATATTGTACACAATGTGTGTCACTAATTGTTAGCTATGCATAATTAAAAACTTTAAAAGTATAGTAATTTTTACCTGGCACCCAAAGATTTTCACAATCATAAAAGAACACACAACCCAATGTACTGTACATACAATTCTACATTAAAATGTCTGCACCAAAGGTATGAGTAGCAAAAAACAGAGAGATCTGAAAAAGATATGTTGATTTAGATTAGTGCTTTCGACTCCAAACTGAGTTCCCATGCCATTTTATTGGGTCCCCAATAGCTGGAACAGATATCTTAGTTCATCATATTTCGGGCAATTGCTCACAATATACGGACTGTAAGAGTATCACTGCCTTTCCCAGTGCAATGAATACAATGTGGGTTTCGTGATTTAATTTTTTTTGTTACATTCTTTATTTTTGTAGTGCATGGATAAACTTACAGGCTTATAAATGAACGTTTTACATGGGTATACACAACAAGTTGAGATCTTGTATAACATAGAATGTTTGAGGTACTGCACTTTTTATATAAAGAACATGCTAAGCAATTATGTCTCTAGAAGCATAGGGAAATAATTACTGGCATATTAGTAAGAGATCACCATATCTAGCAATGAACTTGCTTAATTAATTTGTATTAGACAATAATATGAACATGAGTGTTCCACTACAGAGGTAAGAGGCAGTCAGAAGCTCAGCAAGTCATTCAGCCTTTGCCCTTCATGGGCTTTACGCAGTCCACCCAGGTTGTGCTGGTCTGCAGGCCCAGTGTTACAGAGATTGGCTGTTAGCACAGCAATGTCAGGCAGCTTCCCCTTCACACTTCATCATGCTGTGGCTTCTCCAGACTTGCCTGTCACATATGCAGCACCAATGTCGGCTTTGTCTCCCCTTTCCTTTTTATGTGCTGATGCAGTCTCTGCCACCTTCGTCTAACTCTGCTGACGGTGGATTTCACCGGTTGACGTGGGATGCGGTAAGGGGAACTCACCAATTATTGGTCAACTGGGGGAGCAGGAAGGTTTTATCTGGTTGTCAGTTTCAGTCAGAAAACTTTAATACTGATGCCTGCTGTAGTGAAACTCCCTGTACCCCAGCTGTGTACCTCCGCCAAGGATCGTTTCCTAGCTGGAACCCGGGGAAAACCTCAGCGCTTCTGCTCTATTTGCCGTGGCTTGATTGGGGTCCTCCTGGAGCCTCTCTGTCCTGGATGACACACATTCCTGGGAGCTGTAGTCCTTACAAGGATTTTTCCCGCTGAATCCTGCACAAACTGGGACAAGGTGCTGACCAGTGATTAGCCCTTTCCCCTCCTGACACATAGTTCTAGGAGTACAACTGATTTTAATGAGCCAAACTCTGCCTTTTATGCACAGACCCCAGCAGGGTGTCTCCAAACAATACAATGCAAGCCCCTCCCAGAAATCTCTGAGCCTTGGAGATAATTGAGTTAAAGACCAGTAAGCTAATTATCTCCCACTAACAGAGAGCCCAACACAAAACATAAAAACATAAAAATACCCCAGAACATAGTAAAAACATACAATAGCCCCACATGTCCTGCATCCCCCATAGCCCCGATCTGAGTGCCTAAGTTGTCCAAATGTGCTTAAATCCATGCAGTTTAGGGGAAACGCCACTGTGTTAAAGTCCTGACTGGCCGCACACATGGTCCTATGCCCAAAATAGTTCCAGGACGTTTGGTGCTTTTGGCGGTCAAATTTCTGGAGCTCCTGCGGCCACAATACATGGTGCTCTGACTGGCCCTCAGATAGCATTTGATCCCCTTTGTCTATGGCACCTTCCCTACAAAAAGCGCTGTACTGGCAGGTCGCAAAGTGGTTCAAAACATTGACCAAGTTGTCCGGAAACCGCAAGGTCACTTCATGCCGAAAACAGTTCCATAACATTTGTGGCTAAGTACCGCTGAGGTGACCGGGAACCATGAAGTCCTCATGCCAAAATTAGTTCCGTAATAGTCATGGCTAAGTACAGTTCATGCGAACGGCCGCCAGCGAGTTGGCGTTTGGCTCCATTCCAATGATGGTAAAGTGCCGAACTAGGGGCACCGAGGGAAAGCTGCTAATGGCAGCTGTGCAGTGTAACTCCCGATCGGGATCTCCGACCTGGACCATAGTCGGTGGGTAGGAGGCCAGCTTTCACACTCCTCCAGGAGTTTTTGGCAAACATTCATGGGAAGGAGTGTTTGTCACACCTGCTGTTCTACTTTCCATCCCTGAGATGGCCAGGGTGCCTCCCGGGTTGGGACTGGGGCAGTGGTGTATCCTGGTTTTGTGCTGCCCTAGGCCAGACAAAACTCAGGCGCCCTCCTTCCCCCGCACCACCCCCACCCAACCCTTCCCCCCCACCCCACCTTCTAAACACACACACACACAGTCAGACACACACACACACAGTCAGACACACACAACACACACAGTCAGACACACACACAGTCAGACACAAACACACACACACACACAGTCAGACACACACACACAAACACACACACAGTCAGACACACACACAGTCAGACACAAACACACACACACAAACACACACAGTCAGACACACACACACACAGTCAGACACACACAACACAATACACACAGTCAGTCATACACATACACAGACACAAACACACACACACACACACACACACACAAACACAGTCAGACACAAACACACACACACACACATACACACACAGACACAAACACACACACACACACACAACACACACACAGTCAGACACACACACACACAGTCACACACACACACAGTCAGACACAAACACACACACACACACACAGTCAGACACAAACACACACACACAGTCAGACACAAACACACACACACACAGTCAGACACACACACAATCACTCACATTAACTTTTTTTTTAATTTAAACCCCCGCCCCAACCTCCTTACCTTTGGGAGTGCCTGGGGGGGGCTCTTTCTCCCTGGGGTCCAGTGGCTGCCGCTCGGGCTGATGGGCTGGCTACTGGGCGGGCGGCTGGCGAGGGAGCTCTTCCTCTGAGCGGTCTGCTTAGCTCCCTCGCGCTCCGCAGAGTGAGGCTGGGAGCCAGAATATGACATCATCTTCTGGCTCCCAGCCTCACTCTGCGGCGCGCGAGGGAGCTGAGCAGACCGCTCAGAGGAAGTGCTCCCTCGCCAGCCGCCCGCACAGCAGCCAGCACCACCCGCCCGCTCGGCATGTCAGTTAGCCGCAAGGCTAACTAGGCATTTGCCCTGGGCATTTGGGGGCGGCGTTTTTTGCCGCCCCCTGAAAAATGCCGCCCAAGGCAAATGCCTTGTTTGCCTTGCGGCTAATACGTCCCTGGATTTTGTAGCCCTTGCCGGGTCAGGAGATTGTCCGTCTCCCTCTTCCAACGCACCAGCTAGGCGCACAGAATATGTCAGATAAATGGCTGCCAAGGACCACGGGAGACACTCTCAGGTCTGTCAGTTGGTTTGGGGATCCAGGCTGATAGTGCCTGTCCCATATTGAGAGCTTAGAGAGCAGTTTGCCAAGGGTTAAATATGGGTTCAAAAGGAGCTCTCCAGAAACGCGTCCTGTCTTCATTGCAGTCATGCTCCGCACCCATTTCATGATTTTCATTAATGACAATTGTCATGACAATAATCTTTCTGTTTCTCCTCTTTATTAGTCCTGACTTTGCCTAGTCTGAACTGACATCATTTAGTCAAGCTTTAATATACACCTAAAATAAAATGGATAATCTCATGTAAAAAACAAGGTTAACATAAATTATGGGTGATTTTTATTGCATTGTTCAATTTTTCACAAATGTCAGATAAGGGACTGTTCTCTTTCATAAGTTCAGCAAAATGGCAAGAAACTGCCAAGAGGGTGGGAGGAGATGCCAATGGCAAGGGGGAAGACTGTTATATACAAACATTTACTTTGTTTAAGATATTATTTAACCTGTTAATGCATACTGATTGGATATTTTGGATATTTACTATGGCCATTGTATATATACTATGGCCGTTGTTGGCACGCAAAAATAGTAGGTCTTACATTTTTTGTGTTTGGATTTCATCCTCGGTATATGAATTATTTGGCTAATTTACTTATTAATTCTTTCTGGGAAAATTGAGTTTCCCTGTGGGGGTGAATTTTGAGTTAAAGAATTATATAGGATTGTCACCAGGGTATTCAATATAACCTCCGCTGCAAAAAACACATCTCAGCTACATACTTATTTATGGAAGCATTGAGAAACTTTTGGATATCAGATTGTGAAAAACAGCTTGTTTCATTGCTGTTATATTCAGTGAAATCCCTTGATATTCTGTATCTGATTTTTTTTGTTTTTGTTGATATCTGTTTTTCATAGCTGTGGTTTAATAATCATGAAATTAGCCTCCATGTCTTATAATAAAACTTATAAATTTCAACTCTGTCTTCAAAATCATTACACTATTTAAAGATTCACTTTAATATTTCTGATTAACAGACAGGATATGATCAAACAGAGCATGGGCCACATCACCTACAACTGGAGGTGAAAGAAATGTACTGCAATATTTGTCTCCACACTTCAAGCTCAAGAACTAAAAAAGAAAATCGGTATAATTATGTGTAGTAATTATAATGGATGTGACTTGTCAAATCCTCCGCAGTCTGCCAGCTCGTTAGGAGAAATTTCTTTTTTGAGACTCTGTGATGAACAAAAGGTTAGATAGCTCAAATTTGATAGTACAACATAGCATTGTCTGATTTGTATAGATTTTTTAAATAACTGTTTGGCTGAGGAACCATTAAAATGGCATACTTTCGACTATGTCAGTGAGCTATTCATCAGAAATGGACTTGCCATGAACAGTGAGGATATAAAAGGACACAAGCAAGTCAATCGTAATAAGATAGCTGTCCCCTTTTATATGACAAAGTCATCTTTTAATAGATATTAATGTTAATATTTTAAGTGTTAATGAATACTTACATTTATAGTCTAAAAGAAAAACACGAAAAGGACAAATATACATGATTTACTCAGCTGACACAGATACAAATCCAGAAACAAGATTATAGTTTATTGCATTCAATACTTCAGAGTTCATGGAATAATGAAGTCTCACCATGTAGAATCGCTGAAATGATTTCTTTACCTTTAATATTCTGTGAAGTTAGTAACAACCTTTCTGATAGAATTACAAAGTACAGGTCAGGCAGGATGTACTAAGCAAGGGTAAGCTGTGCCCATGTGGAATTTATTGTACAGTGTGCAATATGTGAAGGATAATCAGTGACTTATCTAGAGGGGTACTTAGGGCAGTGCCCAACCATTTAATTGTTATAATAAGTAAAAACTAAATCTATTGCCAATGTTAAAAGATACAACTACTAACATTATTTGTTCCTAATTGCTCATTCTGATGCTGGGGGATGTTGTGATAGTATGTATATTTTGTGAGTTTGCATACAAAAGAACCACTCGAGGGGTTGAATTGCATCCTATAGGGAGCACGCCAGCTTTTCACTAAGTATTCCTAGTAGTTATTTATGAACGTCTTTCTCAATCTCTATAAACAGCAAATTATATGAATTGTAAACTTGTCATCTGTGTGATCACACCCTTTTCTAATTATATCTATGTCAAAGATCATGTCATGGTTGTAACAGAGTTAAAAGCATATCTGGAGCAGGTTAAAATAATCCAATTGGTTTAGTAAAAAAAAATAAACTATGTACACATTGACAGTGTAAAGAAAAGGTGCCAGTACAAAAATGAATGTAAAAAAACAAAGGCTACATAATTACTGTATAGCAATCATGTTTATATACAATGACACTTTCAATAAATAATGAATGCAATGCATTCTGTATTCAATGGTCCTACAATTCTTTTTTTGGTAGTCCACATATTATAAAATGGGGAGACCAGAGCCACTGAAATCAGCTGCAGAGTTTAGCCTCCACTGAAATAGTTGCAGACTTCGTCATGGTCTTGCAGCATCTTTTCAGACTATGATTTAGTTGAGCAGTTAGCTAAGATGAACCCAAGTAATTACAGTATTTAATTTGGTTTCTGTTAAATATGTTCTAGTGAATAGAGATGTCTAATCCCTGAAATCATTAAAGTTATTATGGAGGCAGAAGTGTCCCGGTACTTTTGCAGCAGCTTAACCTTGTAAACTTGTTGAGGATCTGGTACCTGATACCTACCGGCATCCGTTATTTTTGCGCTGGTTATAGAAAGAGTCACTGGATGCCCATTGAAAGATAGTACATAAACACTAGATAGAGAATTTATTATGGACATAAAATCTGGATTGGTGCAGCTTATTTTGTGTATAGCAGTTTGCCATCTCTTACATTACACAATGATATAAGCAATTTATCTCAACTTCCACAATAACTGCAAAACATACCAGGTAGTCAGTGTCCAGTATTCTGGGTCACTGTTTGTCATTACAGTGTTACACTAAAAAGTGCATTCCTGCCAAGGCTTTCATTGTATCCCTTAACTGTCATTTCTCTCTGATGATATAAGACTTGTTTTCCTAAAATGTGCTGAAAGGATGGTTTGAGAGTTTACATCACTAAGTAAGGCTTCCCTGCTAGGATAATAACCTTTCTGAGTCAGACAAAGCATCATAACAAGCCTCGTGCTACCCCACGCTTTTCTTTCCCGCTGAGTTAACAGACTGCATCCTGATAATACAGCCACTTACGGTGACTGTAAATCGGAATGATATGTTCGTATTTCAAACGTATGTACTCCTGCTATGCTTAATCACTTCTACATCTCTCTTATAAGGTTACTCAACTCTTTTTATTTAACTGTTTTGTTTCAATATGGACTTTAATTGGTCCAGTTTCGGTAAAAGGAAATTGTTATTTTTCATAAGTAAAACAAAATAATGTAATATTTCCTAGTTAATTTTATTAAATATAAAAAAAAATGAATCTGCTTTTTTTCGTTAATATTCCTTCAAACAATAAAAGCAATCAATTGCTATTTTTGCTCCTTAGCCAAAAAGCTTTAGATAATGTGACATAATAGACATTTACAACATTTTTTACTTTATCCTTATGCAGTTCTAAATGTTGGTTCTCTGAAAGGGCATTGCTTACTAGTTATACTGCTTGAGTATTTATATGAGCACATGATCAAAAAGGATGTTATATTTTTTTTGGCTATGAAAGTAGAGTTAGTATTCATGGTTAGTATTGTATTTTTACAAATAAATACTAAGATATTAGAGCCAATCGCCATCCGACGATCCTGAGAAGAACAGCAACTGGGAGAAGTTCTCATAGACCTTTCCCATGAAGACGTTTGGTGGCTTTAGTCTGCATCCATTTAAATGAGGTTTCAGCCAGTGACCTGCCAGATAATTTTGAGTAGCCTATTACTTACATATATAAATAATCATATATTAATGAGAGATTGAGATGGAGACAAGCAGTCAAATTTAAGTAAAAAGTGTCTAACAGTTAGCTTCAAGGTTTTTTTCATCCTGAATCATCTACTCCTGACATAGTAGAGCCCATGCAGTTATGGCTCACTAAATTAAGTGAGTCTGAAAGGCAGTTTCGCAAAAAAGAGAGTCTTTGCCTATACTGTGGTAAAAAAGGACACCTTCATATAAACTGTCCTATGCATCCAGAAAACTCCCGCACCTAAGGCTGAACGGAGAACAGAAATTGGATGTAATGAATATGTCCTCCATAGTATCTAATAAGGAATAAAGGCTTCTACTTCCCATCTCTTTATCTTGGGAGCATTATTTAGTATACACTATGGCTCACATTGATTCAGGAGCAACAGAGAATTTCATTGACAGAGATCTTTCTGTTAACCATCTCTCTTTCAAACAGAAAAGAACACCGTTGGCCATAAAGGCCGTAGATGGCAGACCTTTTTAAATCCCACTATTTCTCAGTAAACTATTCCCTTATACCTTACATTGGGGTTTTTATAAAATGAAGTCTCTGTTTTACAAATGTTCTATTCTCTTTCTTTTCCTGTGGTGTTGGATTATACATGGCTTCAGAAACCTAATCCTAGAATTCATTGGGTAAAAGTACAAATCCCAACATGGAGTGATTCATGTCAGGGATTCTGTATCACTCCTAAGAGAACAATATTCCCTTTATCTGTGAAAAAGCACATGGTTATGGAGGAATACATACAGGAGGTGCTAGCTAAAGGATTCATTAGATTATCTTCTTCACCTGCTCATGCAGCATTCATTTTTTTGTCTCCAAAATGGAAGGAGACTTGTGACCTTGCATAGACTATAAAAGTTTAAACAAATTCACTGTCCACAATGTTTATCCTCTGCCTCTAATTTCTGATTTATATGACAGATTGAAGGGTTCACAAGTTTTTACCAAACTGGATCTTCGAATTGCTTACAATTTGGTAAAGATATAAACCGGGGATGAGTAGAAGCAAGGCCGGCCCTAGGGGTGTGCGAGCTGTGTGGCCGCACAGGGCACCATGGAGCAGGGGGGCCATGCGGCCGACACAGCTCACACATGGCCGAGTGACAGGTGTGCAGGGGGAGCTATACAGGTACCCGGGTGGAAGATTAATTATTCTCTACCTGGGACGATGAAAGAAAATAGCAAGGCAGCAGGGCAGAGCTTACCGAGCTGCAGGGTGGGGTTTATTGCTATCTTCTGTTTTTATTTTCATTTTATATGCCGGTGAACTCTCACTGTGATAAATGGTATATTAAAAGAGACCATTTCTATGAAGCTGGCCACGACGCGCTGCTGATCGGCCTAGGGATACCTTTCCACATAAGAGCAGGACCGAGACCAAGATCAGCATATCCCAAGATGGAGATTGTACTGTCCAAGCGCATATATTTGGAGCTTATTTCAAGCTCCAGATGCTTGTAATTGTTTTTCTGATCTTTTATTTATAACCACCAGCATTAAAAATAATACATCATATTTGTCTTCTTGTTTTTCATATCGCCCGATCCTTTATTTGAGTTGAGGACACATGTGAAGGTGCTGCTTTCCTGCATTTCATTTATATATATATATATATACACACATTTGTGTTTAAATGTTAGCATGCTTTTGTATGGAGTATGAGTGTGAATGCTGGTGTTTGAATGCAGGTGTGCATTTGTGTGTAGTGTATACATTTCCACACATACAGATACACAGACACACACAGACACACATGCAAATACACAGACACAGACACACACACACACACAGACACACACAATGACACATAGTTACACACACAGATACACACACACACACACACACACATAGAACCACACTTGCATACATACACAACTACACAGATGCTCATACACATTGATACAGAATACAGACACACAGATACACACAATGACACAAAATGATACACAGATGCACACGAACACAGACACAAACACCAATACACAGAGACACACACACTGACAAACAGATATACACAGAAATTCCTGACACACACACACTGACACACAGATATTCCTGGCACACACACACTGACACAGATACACACATACGGACACACAGACATACTGACATACACAGGGCAGCCATCAGGGCATGACAACCGTAACGGTTGTCATGGGCCCGGTGGTCCTGGGGGACCTGGACTGCTCAAGTCGTCCGGGCCCCACATTCAGTGGGTACATACCGGGTCGCAGGGGGCCCTGCGACCCCAGTATGTACCCACTGGGCCAGCCTCTTCTCCTGAGGGGCCCAGCAGCCGGTCACCTCAGGGCCCACCAGAGGCTGGCCCTGCTGACACCCGGCAGGCATGCGAGGGAGCACTCTCCTCTGTGTGCTTCCTCTTCAGCTCCCTCGCGCACCGTACTGATGCCGGAGCCGGAAGATGACGTCATCTTCTGGCGCTGGCATCAGTACGCGGCGCGCGAGGGAGCTGAAGAGGAAGCACACAGAGAAGAGTGCTCCCTCACGCGCCCGCCTGGTGTCAGGGGGAGAGGAAGTAAATTTGGGGGGGGAGGGAGAGGAAGAGAGGGAATTTGAGGGGATGAGTGGAAGCAAGGCCGGCCTTAGGGGTGTGCGAGCTGTGTGGCCGCACAGGGCACCATGGAGCAGGGGGGCCATGCGGCCGACACAGCTCACACATGGCCGAGTGACAGGTGTGCAGGGGGAGCTATACAGGTACCTGGGTGGAAGATTAATTATTCTCTACCTGGGACGATGAAAGAAAGAGTGCTCCCTCGCGCGCCCGCCCGGTGTCAGTGGGAGAGGAAGGAAATTTGGGGGGTGGGGAAGAGAGGGAATTTGAGGGGATGAGTGGAAGCAAGGCTGGCCTTAGGGGTGTGCGAGCTGTGTGGCCGCACAGGGCACCATGGAGCAGGGGGGCCATGCGGCCGACACAGCTCACACATGGCCGAGTGACAGGTGTGCAGGGGGAGCTATACAGGTACCTAGGTGGAAGATTAATTATTCTCTACCTAGGACGATGAAAGAAAATAGCAAGGCAGCAGGGCAGAGCTTACCGAGCTGCAGGGTGGGGTTTATTGCGAGGTGGAGGCGGGGATAACATGACATCAGGTGGCAGGGTTAAACTGCTGCACAGGAGGGGGAAGCAGGAAGGAGTCCTTGCTTCCCCCAACAACTAGAATTCAGTTGTACTGCCTCCACTCCTCCCTTTCAGCCAATAATGAAAAGTGGTAAGTGTGTGAATGTCTGCCTGTGTGTGTGTGTGTGTGTGTGTGTGTGTTTGACTGTCTGCCTGTGTTTGTGCCTGTCTTTCTGCCTGTTTGTAACTGTCTGCCTGTGTGTGCGTCACTGTCTGCCTGTGTGTGTGTGTCTGTCTGCCCATGTGTGACTGTTTGCCTGTGTCTGTGTGTGTGACTGTATGCCTGTGTGTCACTGGATGCCTGTGTGTGTGTGTTTGACTGTCTTCCTGTGTGTGTGCCTGACTGTATGCCTGTGTGTGTGACTGTCTGCCTGTGTGTGTCTGTCTGCCTGTGTGTATGTCACTGTCTGTCTGTGTGTGTGTCACTGTAAACTTCTGCCTGTGTGTGTGTCACTGTAAACTTCTGCCTGTGTGTGTGACTGTTTGCCTGTGTGTGACTGTAACTTTGCCTGTGTGTGTGACTGTGACTGTTCGGTACCTTTAGCCTGCACTTCTGATGGCTGCAGGCCATAAGTAGCTGTCTTCCGAGATCTGGCCAATCAAGAGGGGATGGAGTTTACCTAAGGGGGCAGAACCAAGTGATGAACACCCCGACTATCTTCAGAGCACCTTGGTACTTAGGTTACTAGTTACGCTTTAGCTAAAGTTAATGTTGTATTGTGTCTAGTTTACATTTAAAGGAACACTAATGCGCTAGTAATGGAAAGCTGTATTCCTAACACTTTAGTGTCTCTGTCCCAAGTTATATAGCCCCATCCCATGTGTGCGATAAAAATAATAAAATAAATGTTTTTGCTTACCATTTTCCAGTGCAGAGATGCATACCTCTCTTCCTCCCACAACATCATGGAGGAGGCAAGGCTTCCTTGGGATTGGTCCAATTCAATGCTCCTCATAGAGGAGCTTTGGGACCTGATGGATATGCATGGCTAATATTGCTCGTGTGTTTAAGCTTACCGATAGGAAAGCACTGAATCAATGCTTACCTATGGGGTCTGCAAAATGACTTGACTGAAGTTTACTCGGTGGTTGCAGTGCAAGAGCCTCTAGTGAATGTCTGGAAGACAGCAACTGGATTTGTGTTTTACCCTCCAAGGTAAATATTGGTATTTCTGCAAACCAGCAATATTTAACCTTGCATGGGTAAAATGACAGGACCACTGCACCCAGTCCATTTCATTGAAATGAAGTGGCCTAGGTTCTTTAATATAGGCAGTATTGCATTTTTAATGTTGGTGACTGTCTTCTATTATGTGGGGTATTCACTGTCATAGTGTTATGGGTTTTCCAAGAAGTATAATCACTGACTGGAGACACTGTATATTATGCTACAGTGATGTGACAACCCAAGGTGTGACAGCCTCTGGGCCCCAGCAGAGGCTCAGATTAATAATATATTCTAAGTGGGACACATTCCTCAGGGCTGATATGAGGCAATTGGCTATGGCATATTTTAAGTAATTCACCAAAATTCTCAAACACTGCCCTTTTGACTTTTACTTATTGCAATTTAGAGATATATTCAGAGGTTAACAGCAATGTTTAGTTTGCAACTATTTATGGTATGTTGAAAATGTAAAATGGAAAGGTTTCAAACTGAAAATTACAGTCATTCACACATTTTTGAACACCAAATTGCTTTTATCTTGCCTCCAAATTGCTTGATAATGTGTTTTACGTCAAATTCAGAGCAAAATGCAGAAAAGGAAAATATTATGCCTACCTCTACCCCTGAGGTACAATATTCTTCTTTTTATGATTTGTAACGATGGGTAGTGGAGGCTCATTCATAGGGGCACTTGGGGCCGTACCCCACTACTTCTTATGTGGGGAAAAAATTATTTACAGTAGTTTAGAAACAATAAGATTATTTTTATGAATGGAGGGAGCTAAGTTAAAAAAATATGGTAAGAAATGAGTGTCTCTTTAATTCTGTAATTGGCTTCAGTTCTGCAGGGCCTCTGCCCTTGTTTGTATCGAGCTTACTTGGGAGCAACAACACATTCAACACTTTGAAAAAGCCTGTGTGAAGGTGAAACACGTTAGTGTTTTATTGGTGTTTTATACTATACTTTTGGTTTTGTTATTTTGTTTATAAATAAAAATAGTTTTTATCGATTTTGAACCTTCCTGTTTTTATCGCTGAAGATTTCTACCTGGAGGATTTATACTTTGGTTTTTTAGGTGGGGAAGATACCACCTAAGCTATATAGGATTGAGCATAACTTTAGTGTGCTCTCCATTTGTGAGTATACCTTTTATTATTTGTTTTTAACTGTACAGAGAGCAGTATCTTCTGTTTTTATTTTCATTTTATATGCCGGTGAACTCTCACTGTGATAAATGGTATATTAAAAGAGACCATTTCTATGAAGCTGGCCACGACACGCTGCTGATCGGCCTAGGGATACCTTTCCACATAAGAGCACGACCGAGACCAAGATCAGCATATCCCAAGACGGAGATTGTACTGTCCAAGCGCATATATTTGGAGCTTATTTCAAGCTCCAGATGCTTGTAATTGCTTTTCTGTTCTTTTATTTATAACCATCAGCATTAAAAATACTACATCATATTTTTGTTCTTGTTTTTCATATCGCCCGATCCTTTATTTGAGTTGAGGACACATGTGAAGGTGCTGCTTTCCTGCATTTCATTTATATATATATATATATATATACACACACATTTGTGTTTAAATGTTAGCATGTTTTTGTATGGAGTACGAGTGTGAATGCTGGTGTTTGAATGCAGGTGTGCATTTGTGTGTAGTGTATATATTTCCACACATACAGATACACAGACACACACAGACACACATGCAAATACACAGACACAGACACACACACACACACTCGGACACACAGACACACACAATGACACATAGTTACACACACAGATACACACACACACACACACACACATAGAACCACACTTACATACACACACAACTACACAGATGCTCATACACATTGATACAGAATACAGACACACAGATACACACAATGACACAAAAAGATACACAGATGCACACGAACACAGACACAAACACTGACAAACAGATATACACAGACATTCCTGACACACACACACTGACACACAGATACACACAGATATTCCTGGCACACACACACACTGACACAGATACACACATACGGACACACAGACGTACTGACATACACAGGGCCGCCATCAGGGCATGACAACCGTAACGGTTGTCATGGGCCCGGCGGTCCTGGGGGACCTGGACTGCTCAGGTCGTCCGGGCCCCACATTCAGTGGGTACATACCGGGTCGCAGGGGGCCCTGTGACCCCGGTATGTACCCACTGGGTCAGCCTCTTCTCCTGGGGGCGCAGCAGCCGGTCACCTCAGGGCCCCCCAGAGGCTGGCCCTGCTGTCACCCGGCAGGCGCGCGAGGGAGAACTCTCCTCTGTGTGCTTCCTCTTCAGCTCCCTTGTGCACCGTACTGATGCCGGAGCCAGAAGATGACGTCATCTTCCGGCACTGGCATCAGTACGCGGCGCGCTAAGGGAGCTGAAGATGAAGCACACAGAGGAGAGTGCTCCCTCGTGCGCGCGCCCGGTGTCAGGGGGAGAGGAAGAAAATTTGAGGGGGGGGAGAAGAAGTAAATTTGAGGGAGGGGAGGGAGAGGAAGGAAATTTGAGGGGAGGGAGAGGAAGGAAATTTGAGGGGGGAAGAGGAAGGAAATTTGAGGGGGGGGAGAAGGAAGGAAATTGGAGGGGGGGGAGAAGAAGGAAATTGGAGGGGGGGAAGAAGGAAATTGGAGAGGGGGGAGGGGGAGAGATTGACATCCATCACACACACACAATGCACCCCTTGCACACAGAAAAACACACAATGCATTACACACAGACACACATACACAAGCAATGCATCCCTTACACACAGCAACACACAATGCACCCCTTAAACACACTCAATGCATCCCTTACAGATGCACATACTGCATCCCATACATACACAAACTCACCTTGCAGCCCTTACACATACAAACACAGATTCACACAATGCATTCCTAACGCACATCAGGACATCCCCCACACACACACTCCACCCCCTGTGAACAAACTCATTGGTGGAACATGAAGGTGGACCCTGGGACCCAGACCTTGAGCTGTGTAAAGGGCCCTCAAAAAAATGGAGCTGCTCCCAGAACATTGATTTTTGTGACCACAGTTACAAACCACCTCCAGAGAGCCTGTTCTACACCAGACCAGTGGAGCCAGATGGCAGCTAGAGCCCATCATCATCCTCATCTGGTTGTAAGTAGGCAATCTAGTATATTATTCGTGGCACTAATTTCTATTTTACCTCACATTAAAGGGACACTATAGTCCCCAGAACCACTGCAGCTTAGTGTAGTGGTTCTGGTGTCTATAGCCTGTCCCTGCAGGCCTTTTAATGTAAACACAGCGGCACTGCAGCACTGGTGTTAGTTAACATGGCAGATCATATGGGTGGGGCATTGTGATGTCACATGGGGGGGCGGCAAACTTTACTTTTGCCTAGGGCGGCAAAAATCCTTGCACCGGCCCTGCAGACACTGCATCCCTGTGGGCGGACTCGTGGGGGGGGGAGGCAGCAGTTTGGGCGGACTCGAGTGCAGGCACCGGGGGGCCCAGACCTTAAACTGTGTCAGGGGCCCCAAAATTTCTGATGGCAGCCCTGGACATACATACATGGCACACTTACTGAAACAGACATACACACATGCATACATACATACTGACACACACACATACTGAAACAGACATACAGACACAAAGACATACATACAGACACACATACATACTGAAACACAGACACATACACACACACACACACACACACACTGACACACAGATACACACATATATTTCTGGAACACACACACACACTGACACAGGTACACACATATGGACACACAGACATACTGACGTACATACTGACACACACACATATACACATACCTACTGACTGACACACTTACTGAAACAGACATACACACATACATACATACATACATACTGACACACACACATACTGAAACAGACATACAGACATACATACCGACACACACACATACTAAAACACAGACATACACATACATACAGACACACACACACATGCACACACACTGACACACAGATACACACAGATATTCCTGGCACACACACACTGACACAGGTACACACATACGGACACACAGACATACTGATGTAATACTGACACACACACGTACCTACTGACTGACACACTTACTGAAACAGACATACACACATGCATACATACATACTGACACACACACACTGAAACAGACACACAGACATACATATGGACACACACACATACCGACACACAAACACACACACACAAATACTGACATACATAAAGACACACAGACACATACATATAGACATGCAGACATACAGACAGACACACATATACATGCTGACGGGTAATGCACGGTACAGTAGTGCTGTGAAAGCAAAGCCGCCTAATAGAGTCCTAAGGAGGACTTGTCACCAGTGAATAGCCCATATCTATCCCCACAACAATTGACACTCTAATGTTAGAGAGAGCCAAACGGTTGGCAAAAATAATAAAATAAATCAAACCTAAATCAAAAGAAAAATGAAAAAACGCGTGTTTTGGCGCTACTGATGCTCCTTCGTCAGAGGCATATTTGAAAAGACCGCAAACCTAAAATCCTATTTAAATGATAACACCGGCCAATGATGTGAAGGAGTGTGTCGTAGGAGTTCCCGCCGAGCCCGATCAGGAGGCTGCGCCCCGCCCTTACTTACGTGTCACCTCATTTACTAGAGACTATTGGATGTGGGGGAGGGGATAGAATAATGGTGCAAGTCAACTACGTAGTCGAGAGAATTAACCCCAGAGTATCTGGGGAGAGCTGTAGATTCAAATTCCTTGCCACATAAGGAGAATAAGGTGGTAGGAGTCACCCGATGGTCTAAGTGATGAACGGCACCGTAACGTAGTCCATGACACATACATCCCATCCCTGTGTGACCCGACATAGTGCACAGGGTTGCATTGGAAATATTAACCTTATCATATCATTGTCATTTCCATAAGTTAAATCACAGGGCATATATTCTATACGGTCCCCAGACCAGGTTACCATAGCTACCTATCATTTTGATGTATATATTCAATAGCCTTAACCCATTGCACAGTCTCTGGGCATCCCCTCCACATATAATTGCTGTCAGTGAATGAGTAATTTGTTGCCCAGGCTTCCCTAAAAAGAGCATCTGTTGATTTGGTTAGGTTAGGCCCTAATGCTTTCAATGCTTTTCTATGGGGATTTTGGCCATGCCGGAGGTCGTGAACATGGAAGTGTCCTCTAGTGGCTAAAGTGAAAAACCAGATAGAGTCAAATCGCTTAAGAATATCTGCAGTGCTGCTGCACTACCAACAAATGACACAGAATGACACAAATTAGCAATAGATACCAGAAAGTTGGAGTGCGCTAGCAACTGCACTGGAGTCAGGATCTTCTCTGAGTACTCTGAAAAAATATACAGTATAGTGCAGACTATCTGTATATACAGGGTATGCAAAATTAAAAGTATATCTGGGGATCAATTCACATGGACCAGAGCCCTATCACCCCTGGCTCTGGGTTTGAATTGCTCCAATAGAGAGGGATAAACCCACAGTATAGCAAAACAGGATACTCTTCTGAATCAGGTGTAATATCTAGGAAGTATAAACAAATAGAGAAGCAGGAGCCCAAATTGAATAGTATCAAACACAGTATTTATTTAAACAAAAGGTTAAAATTCTTACTTGAAGTAGTGGGTTTGCCAGCAATAAACCCACAACTAGATAAGCAGGAATTTACACACAGAAAATGATACAGCTTAGACACTTCCTGGTTCCGGTCACGTGACCGCTGCGACCGCTGGGACCGCCTCTCTCTGATGTCACACGTGACGCATTTCGTCCACCTCCTGGACTTCTTCTTCTGGTAGACAGCCACTAGAGGAGGACTTAACCCTGCAATGTAAATATTGCAGTTTATGAAAACTGCTATAATTACACTTGCAGGTTTAGGGGTAGTGGGAGTTGGCACCCAGATCACTCCAACAGGCAGAAGTGGTCTGGGTGCCTGGAGTATCCCTTTAAATATAAACAAACATTCTTAGAAAGATGAATGCTTTCAAACCCAGTATTCAAACTGCATTCACACAAATAAGACTCTTGTAAGATTCATATTTGTATATGTCCCTGGTCTTTGACAGTATTTATTATAATTGCTCACAACAGTGCTAATTGCAAGAATTATTTCTAATTGCTTTTCTGTAACAGATTTCACAGCTATGAAAGGGCAAACATGACAAGATATAAATTAACAGCCTAGCGGTTAACTCTTTGGGATGACTCTGGTGTGTCTCATTCATGCCGAAAAGTCCATTTCAAAATCCTATTCTAGAGAAATGAGTAAAACTAACGTTAATTGGCATACGTGGATGTGAAAAGGACATGTTTTTTTTTTTTTTTTTCTGGATTAATATAGGTAGGTAGGAAATTTTATTAAAAGTATAAATACATAAGGTTGGGACTTGATAGACAAAAGGAGAAGGGAAGGGAGAGAAGGAAGAAAAAAAAGAAAAAAAAAAAGAAAAAAGTCTCTTAGGAATTATTGTATATATTGAAAATCCCCCTCCCTTTTTGTATTGAAAGTGATCGATTTGTAATGTTCTTACACATACCTCATGTTATTTTGCTTTTAATGTTTAATGTCTAATGTTTAATGTCTAATTGTTTTTTTTTGTAATAATGTATGTGAACACCTTTTTCTTTAAAAAGAAAAAAAGAGAAAAAAAAGGAAATATAACAAAAGAAAAAGGAAAAAAATAAGAAAAACTTTTTCAATAAAGATTAAATATATATATATAAAAAAAGAAAAGGACATGTTGCAAATATAAAAGTTATAAGTGAGAAAAATAAAATGAAACAAATTGTGTCACCTTGGCATATCTCTACTTTTGCTGAGCTTTACTTTATAATATGGGGTTTCAATGTAGTTCTTTCCATTAAATGTATGGATCCCTCTTTTTAGGTTTGAGAAGAACTTAGCACTTAGAGTAGTTTGACAGGAACAGGTACATTTTGTAGAACAACAACATTTATGCAGTTGATCGTTAAGGATGTGGGTAGGAAAGGTAGGCGTTATTAATTAGGAGGTGCCTTGGCCAATCAAGCACTCTCTCTCTCTCTTTTTTTTTTAAAGTACATAGAAAGACAAGCTGGATAAGCACTGTCCATGTTTACATGTAACCCAAAATGGAAATTGCCGTTTAACAACGTTATATCTTTATATCTGTCATGGTAAGTTCAAAACAGCATAAATATACCTTGATGTCTAGGTGGGCAGGGATTGAAGGGGAAGTGAGAAGAGACAAAACAGGAAAACTAAAGGATAAAGGAAATGAAAAAGTACAATAAACAAGCTCACATTATGGAATATCCATGGTAGAAGGGTATTAGGCGTTCATATTTAGGTGGAAGACACCTTTAGATGAATCAGCTGTGGGTAATCTGTCCAGGCATGGAGTTGTGCATGTGTGCCTTATGGGTGAGTAGATGGGCATTATATGTGAACAAAGATGTAGTAGGTTGTCACGTAACCTTGCCTCCCGTAGCGACCCCACCCTTGGTCCATTTATGGAAGTGTGTGTGTAATGTAAGTCTCTGATGAGTGTATGTCTTCTTTCAGGAACGTTCATCCCTCTGCAGTTGAGAATGAGGATATTGAGTTCAGCTGGTAGAAACACTGTTTAAACCTGATTATATGACCCACAGGAGAGGGGCTCCGGCATGCCCGGAATGGCAATAACAGTAAGAAAGATAAAGAGACCCAACCATTGAGTTCCACACCATCACAAGCTCATGCAGCCTGGTTTGACCTTGAGTGGGAGCAGAGCGCAGGCAGTTGCAAATGCACGCAGCACGTGTATTCCCAAAGGATAAACACCCTAACAATGGCATTTGGTAAATCCCTCACCCAAGTACTCCCATAGTAATATGCAAGTTATTAACCCACCAGAATGTCTCCACTACATTTTGTACAAGGTTTCAGTCAACCACACCCACCTCCCAGATGAGATAGTAAACATGCTTGTAGTATACATACAGTGGCAGCATGAGAACAATGATATTGGGACAAACCGGTTGATGTCAAGATATTCAGCAAGTCCATGAATCAATGACTATGCCCTGCTGAAAGACAGAGACAAGGTCCTGATCCCTTAAAACCACCTCCTTGGCTGCATGCCTCCTCAGCCCAGAGCCATCAGTCCTAGGGGCCCAGCCCATGTCTACATTAGCCCACCATAGGGCCAGCACCAGGTCATTCAATAAAGAGCCCCCAAAAGACTCCAGGTCCCACTCTGTCCCAGACCATTGTCTCCTGTCCACTGAGGAATTATTCTTCTGTGTTGGACAGGTCTGAGCTCCGTTGGGCTGGAGGGCCTAGTTGTTAGTCTCCCTGTTGACATCTACTGTTTCCACATGGCTGGGGCCTAACATCTAAGGGCCCTAAACCCAGTACTGTACAGTAATTGGTGGTAGATCCATGGCCCTTAAGACGTTAGCTAGATCCTCTGGCCATCACAATTAAATTCACTGGTTCTGGTTGTTTTTGAAGATTGAAGGGGTATCCCACGTATAATGTATGTGTCATTCCCTCAGGGCATATGTGATGGATCTCAAGGTTTTCATTGCCCCCAGAGACACTAGGGATAGATACTGGTACAGATACAGAGAGGCACCATGAAAGTCTCATGTGTGTCTGGTGGATGCTTTAACAATATTCTGATGTTTAAGTGGATAGAGGTGCATGCAACAAACAATGTTCCTGTCCCTGCTGGGCCAAATGAAAAAAAAAATATTAAGAAAAACAACCTAAAGTTTATTTTCCTCTCCTTTGGGCTTACCTTTTGCCAGGTGTGTGTGGGGGGGGGGGGGAGATTTCTGAATTCCTTGTAGTCCAGGGAAGAATCATCTTGTGTGCACCCCAGTGGGTGCACACAACACCTGCCGCTGTTGTCGGGTAATGCAGCAGAGAGCTGCCAAGGAAATGTGCGTCAATGCTCTGCTGCAGTAGAAGGAAGGTGAACAAGTTATCCCTCCTACCCTTTGGTATCCAGGCGGTCATGGATCTTCCTCACTCGGCTGGCTGTTCTCGAGGGCCAACCAGGGAAGTCCATTAATTTCCTCTGTCGGCATTGCCCCATGTGGGCCAACCAATGAGGGCCAACCAGGGAAGTCCGACCAATGAGGGCCAACCAGGGAAGTCCATTAATTTCCTCTGTCGGCATTGCCCCATGTCCATTGTGGCCCACTGGCCTGACGGCCAATCTGTGGCTTGAGAAGGCACAATGGACTCTAAGGTAATTTTGAATTTGAGACCAAATAGATGAATTGGAAATATTCTCCAAGTCAGTTGTACTCCAGTTTGGCTGTTTTGCTTGAAAAAGTTACATTTTACTTTGAATTCTCACTTTCGTGAATAACTCTGTATAGAGATTGTTGTAGATAAATTATTTGGAAAGTTCTTCTAACAGTATTGAATCATTTGGAAAGCGTATTAAATCAAGGTCTATATTAGAGCAGTATGTATAAAACTCTGGGCATATTAATCGGTTCTATTTCTGCTTTACAACTATTTAGAAACACATGCACTGATTTATTACATGTCCTTTAATAACTTTAAACAACAATACAGCAACAATTACATCCTCGACTAAAAGGGTGACTAATGCTTTAGTACAGAATTTGACACAGTCGAAGAGCCATGAAACATATATAAATATGTGCTATAACAATTTGTTCATCATTGAATGTTTGGAATGTGTGCTCTATTCTGGTAACACCTCTCTATATAGGAAGAATAGAAGTAGACAAGACATTGCTAGACTGGAGGTGAACAGCATTCCACATAACACAAGCAATATTATATTATCACTTTTGTCATGCTTGCTTTTCATGTTGCTCTCAGTGCGTGGTGGTTTGCCAGGGCTGGTACAGGAACCATTTTCTAAAATGCATGCGCAGTTGTCCATTATGACTACAGCAACAATAAACTTACTTGCATTTATTTAATTATGGATTTAAGTGAGGTTTTGATAATTATTCAATTAATTTGCGAAAGAGGCAATGTTACTTTTAAACTGTGCACGTCAGTAAGCAATCATAGATACATTGTTGATTTTAATGACAGATAAAGTGTCATGGTTGGTATCATATCGTAGAATTTTCCTAACCCCTTTTCATGAAAGAGTTAAAATAAAATCCAAATTTCAACTTGTTGCCACTATATTAGTCTTTGTTATTAGAGATATGAATATAAGTGGAATGCCCGTTCTATGAAATGCTTATTTTCATTTGTCATTTGTGAACATAACAATCGTTATCATTCTATCAAAGTGGAAGTTAACTCTTTCAGTAGATTATAATGAATGTGACGTCTAGATAAATTATTTTATTTTAATCTAATGTAAACCATGTATCATTTGAGTTTCTGGAGAATACGGGATATGTTGCTAAGATGCAATATGCTTCTCCATATGCCTTAACACTTTTTTTCTACCTATTTCCATCTGGTTCTGGGAAATGCATGGCGTATTAATGATTTTTTTCCAGGGTTATTAAACCAACAGCTGTTGTCATTAATGGAGGACACTTTTTATTGCAGAGAACAATCGCTGAAAATAAATCCACCATTGCCACGCAGTATATCTCTTTAATGGCCTACACCATTAGCATTAGAACTCGGGTTATGGATATAGTCCATTTTTAAAGGGAAGAACCATACTTACAATGTATATTTTATTATGCTAATAAATTGTTGGTCGTAAACTAACTGATTATGTCTCATATTTTCCAACACAATCTCTCTCAATCCCACTTGGCCCATGATGATCTTTCACCATAGAATACTTTGCAGAGTAATGTGTTCAACAATTTTTAATTAAGCAATTAAACAAGAAATGCAAACTGAGGGGAGAATCCTGTCACTGGCTTAACATGAACTTCTTAAGAGTTCTTTGGCATAAATAAAATGAAGGTAAGTTTATATCCATTTTGGCTTTTTTATTACGAAAGGCATGCAATCTTTCATTCTAATGAACATTGTAAATGTATGCTTCAATAGACTTTAGATCTAATTACACATTGCTCACCTCCCACTGTATGGAGTTTATGACACCATGTAATGACTTTAAGTTACTTTTGCGTCGTGATTTCCTTATTGTTCCCATAAAACTCTATCGTACACAATGATAATAATTGCTGCTCCACTGAATTTCATAATACAGGGTAATTGTATTTTGTTTATCATGGCTTTTTAGAATTGGGCAGTACCTTTCCAACCTTACCACTACTACATTCCTGCAGAATACGAAGGATAAAATACAGCGTTTTGATACACATAAAACTAATCTTGTAAGTAACAACATTGTTTGTGATCAATGTGCTGCAAAATATAAGCAATAAAGATTAATACTTCATGTACCACTAACAATCCTCAATAATATTTCCAATGTTCTATGTATTATGTCCCAAACAAATAATTCAATGGGTATCTCTTTGTGGATTCTAAGGATATTTTAGGAAGATAAAAAGTTTCACAGATTGTGTGGTATTCATTACACGCAGTCAAGGGTGGATTGCCATTATTTAGAGTCCTGCAAGGGGCGACAATTTACAGAACTTAGGTGGGCTGGTTGAGGGGAAATAAATACCAAAAACCTTGGCTAGCGTCCTCTGTAGTTTAGTCAGCCTCCTTTTGTTGATTACAGAGCTATACTTAATGTTGTGTACCTACAGATAAAAAAATAAGAAACCATACATTGAATAGTATATTTATTTATTTATTTGTGCAGCAAGGAAGCATTTACAAAGGACTTTGTGCAATCCAAGGACTAACGTAGGATGGCGATGAGCCCTCATGCTGTTTTTATTTCTCTCATACTTAGGTAAAGCCGGCTGAGAATTCAAGATGAAGAGGGAGATCCTATTGATTGCTGTATCATAGTGAGTGTGTGAGATATGTTACATTTTCACAAGATATCTGTGAGTACATAGTTCCAATAGTTCTATTCCATATATGACAGATATACTATTTGATGTATGGTATATTATCGTTTTATCTGTAGGTTTTTGGCTTGTATAATACCTACTGGAGATTTGGGAGGAATCTTTTTTATGTACAGATGAATTAAGATAGGGTAATCTTTTGCTCGTCTTAAAGTCTATAGTCACTATAGTCTTAATTTGAGTGGGGTGTGATCTTTTGTTTTTGGAGTTTTGTTGATAGCAGAACTTTGGGAACAGTTATATAGGGTGTAAAACAAAGTATGGTTCTAGCCCCTGCATCGTCTGTGTGTGAGGATGGACAGGAAGTGGAAGGGATAACTTCTCATCTGCCCATCACAGAAAAGGCAGTGTTTACATGGAAATCGGAACAAGAAATATTGGTCTGATATCATCTGAAACAAATCACCTAATGGACGGAATTAGTTTTTGAATGAAACAAAATTTATTTTCGTCTTAATTCATGGACAAACCAAATATTTCCTCCATGCACAGGTCTACTATTTTGTCAAATATGCCAGCTGTGTAAAAAAATAACCCCGTGTTTGATATTCACCTGAACAATTAAATGAGGTTATAATTGTCGGTTTCTGGACCCTTCCTATACCAAGCAGTCATACAATAGCCTTCAAACAATTCATGCTTTTTTTTTTCAGTGTGTTCAGATTCCTTCCTTCCGGACTGCTATAATTTAGTCAACATTTGTGGCCACCAAGGTTTGCAGTAGAGTATGAAAGAAAGGAAAGGGGATTGCTCAACATTAAAAGCCATTTGAAGATATTCAAAGAAAAAAGTACAGCGTTCTAACTAATGCATTCCTCTACAAGATGAAAATCCACATTTGAGAAAAGGTGAATGTAAATTAGACTTTATGGCCTAAATGTTGTATTCTTTATTTTTTATATTGTTATTATAACTACATTAACCTTTGAGATACTCTCCTAGCCATAAAAATGCTTTTGACTTAAATTACCCAATGCTGATACAGTGAACTTAATGGTCTGGCCAAAAATAATTATTCCTTTTCCTCCCAACATTTTGTGCACACTTTATTCAACTTTATTCATTTTATAGACCATTAGCTATGGAACGCAAAGTGCAAAGCACTAAACCATTTCCAACATATTCACACATCTTTAACTCTTCCCCTCCAAATTACTTGTAAACACATCTAAACTTCAGGGTTGCATCATGGTTGTGTTTCAGCCTAAGACAAGTCTTTGAGACACTTACACAACTCATACTCTTGACCTAATTCAACCTCTATGCTCTCAGAGATCTTCAGTGTGAATCTATTAGTCAATATAACCATCAATAAAATTGAAAAAAATAATACAAACAAAACATACTCATCAAAACTTGACATTTTTAGAAAAATGGCTTGACATTTTTCAGATGAACTGCATTGGGATAGAAACTTGGTCAATAAACCTTCTGATCACTGAGGCAAAATTTTTCTACCGAATAGAAATCAACCAATACAAATCTGCATGGCCCATTAGAATGATACAGGATAGCACAGGAGATTAAAATCTGATCAAAAGACCATAAACATTGCGGAACTCCATAAACTCTGTTTTAATTTATTCATATTACCACACAAACCAAGCATCACCAGCTTTTATGTCTTCTGCAGATTCAAAAGTACACCCGGGACCACTAGAGTCCCATATTATATTAATTGCCTAACTGCAGGAGCAAATGTATTTACAAAGACCAAATTGTGCCCCTTTTGTGGAGCAGTGCGCTTCATACATGCAACATATACAAGAGATCAAGGTAGAGGGGTTATGGTGCTTGGAGTATCTTTTAATGAGTAAATAAGAAGGAAAAAAAAAACGTATATATATATATTTTTTTTTTGACTTGAAAATGCCTTACTGTTTTCCAAAACATCAAGTGTGTTGCTTTTATTGAACTGACAACCCAGTGATTTATCAAAGTATATTTGGTGGAAAAAGGTGTAGTATTGTGAAAAATAATACTTTTCAAAATTGCTTGGAAAAGAGCAGTAAAATTGTGAAAGTACATCAAAATTGTACTTTTTAGATACAATAGCAGTCAGCAGTTAAGTGGTTACAACAAAGCTATATTTTATATCTAGCTTTGCAGATTGCGTAGAGTAGATTTCTGTTTTTGTTCAGTTGCATTACATTCACTGCTGAAGATAATGGCCTTCAATTTTACTAGCAACATCTACCAGTGAATTGCTGCTTGGGGAATTATTGAAAAGCCTATGTATTATTGCATTGCTTCTGAGTAAAATATACACCAAATCATAATCTAGAGGTTATTATTTTATCTTACCCCTTTGTTCTATCATTTTATTACCATAAACACCCCACCATAATATAATGTTTAACAGTTAAAAATTATCAACTACTCCATAGTCCAGATTGGGCTTTAGAATAACAAAGACATTTACAAATAAATTAAATATTTTAATTCTGTGAAAATTACTTTTATATCTCCTTGAATATCAATCTGGACACGGAATTGTGGTTTTATTTTCCATTTATTTGCTAGATATGCATCCCATGTCTCAGATAAACTATATGATAAAATGTTGTGATTTGTAGTTAAGGGGTAAATATTTCACCCTTGTGGGGTCTTATTGCTGATCAAAGGCTGTGACTTGCTTGGTTGAACTAGATTGTTAATGAACAGCTGCTAACTCAAACCTGGAGGAAATCTTGCAGTAAAGGCACATGCCAAGCACCCTAACACTACAGACCACTGTAGTGATTATGGTACCAGGTGCGCACTAGCACAATCTCCAAGACTTAATGATGGTTTGACCATTTATTGGGATCCGTAAGTGCTCTTTTTTATTGCCAATGTGAAGCTAAAAGCTTCTGTTAACTTCACTGAGCTAAGCTGTGCCTTGTATGCCTGGAGTTGCAGTAAAGATAGGGCTGTCAGGGGTGAAATCATTGTGGTGTACCCAGTCATCTGTTTCTTGGGCAGCATCAGGGGAGTCAGCACTTTCTTCTAGCTCAGGAACATATCCACTGTCACATTCTGAGGCGCTATCAGTTGTCTCTGAATCAGCAATTTTAACTACACCTAAACAACCATAATCTTTATTTTTTTGCTTTTTTTTATCTTCTTTTTAAGTTTTCAGTTAAAGTTTTTTTTTTACTTTTGTCTTTTAACCCCTAATATACCTAATACTAAATTCCACATTTTCCACTAACTTCCACCCAACCCAACTAACTAAATGACCAAATTAAATCCAAGTTAACCCATGAGGATAACAAACAAAACAAAAAACAGATCACAAAAGTTCTGTGATTTGAATTCTGATCACTGCAATAAGTGATCAAAGGCCAGAGAAAGGGTTAAAATCTCCCCTTTTTTACAGGGCTAAAATACGTGGAGGTTGGCGTATTAGATGTTCCAGCAGCACTGTCAATGCCGTGGCAGGCTGTAACGATGCAGGGTTTTGCTGCTCAATTATTGTTTACTACTATTTTATTCATTTTGTTTTGTTTTTGTTTTCCTTTTATTGGCCTACTGCACTTTATTTTATTTTTTTTTACTATCTGTCTGCTCGCCTTACTAATTACTAGGTCCCATTGCATGCAGGAACGCCACCTGGAATCTGGTGTTTACCTTAGCAGTTTCGTCTTTGTTTGGGTTTTGCATAGATTCCTTATTTCATACTTTGTATTTTGATACAATAACATTTGTTCTTGTTACCCGTGCATATAGCACTGGAAATTTAATTTTATTGTATTATTTGAGCACTGTTTACATCTGTTCTATATTATAAGGTACTGACATGTAATGTGTTATTGAAGAATCTCCACCACTGTTTTGATCTATACTGTAATGCTTACTTGACATATTGTACACTTACTTCCATAAAATAATGACATAAACATCATCTCATTGAAGTGGTCTGGGTGCAGTGTCCCTGCCCCACTTAGTCCTGCAATGTGACTCATTGCAGTTTTAGCGAAACTGCAATGGTTACATTGCAGGACTAAAACTGCCTCTAGTGGCTGTCAATCAGACAGCCACTGGAGGCACTTCCTGGATGCTAACGGACTCTTGGTCCCCTAACTGGCACTATACGTCCTCACCCCCTGCATGAAGACATCCAGCATCAGTTAAATCCCCATAAGAAAGCATTAAGTGAATGCTTTCCTATAGGGAGGGCAAAATGTTTTCGAAGCGCTTGCCACGCATACGCATTAGGCTCCCTCGTCAAATAAAGTTGGAGAAGGTGGAGCACAGACCCAGTGCCTAAGGACATCAGCGCTAAAATCAGGTGAGTAAATAAAGGATTTTATTGAACCCTGTTCACGTTAGGGGGTTGCCGCTAGAGATGGGGAGACCAGAGGGCACTATGATGTTATAACTATAAATTTTTATTCCTAACACTGTAGAATCCCTTTAATTTCTTTAAAGCTTGTGTAAAAAATGCCCCCAAAAAATAAGATGTGCAAAACAACAATAAATAATGATACTAAAAATGTAAAAATAAATTATATAAAAACATATAATGGGTGCTTTATTTGTGTGTTAAACAGAACAAACACCTTTGTTGCAATGTTCCAATAACATGAAACAAAAATCTATGATACAAAATACTTTATAATTTAATACTATTTTATTTTACATAGTAAAAACACCAATAGGAGAAAATGATACCTCACTGTGCTGTGAGCAAAATAAGTGTCATTTTAATTTACATTAATCTTTAAATCAGATGTTCTCAGCTCAGATAGGATCAAAACAAAGAAATAATCCCCTGGACACATACGTCTATTGCATCTAATGGTCTTATCTATCCACTTTCCTCGAAAGATTAAGCTTGTCCCAAAAGTGAAACCTTTAGGCAACTTGACTGTAATTAGATGTGGGAACATGACAGAGGAAAAGCTTCAAAGTTGTTGTTTAATTTCATACTGCTGAGGGGTATGTGGTATATTTGAAATAATGGCTTCCAGTGATGAAGGGCCCTCAGGCAAAGAAAGATTGAATCAGGTATCTATATGCATTAGGAACAGATGCATCTGCCCCTATGAGAATATTTATTCAATGCATCCTGTAACTGAAAAAGGAGAGGAAATGCTTTCAAGGACATCATTAAGCTCCAACAAGGAGATTTTAAATGTACCTTTATTACACAGACATTCTCCAGTTTAGGTGTTGTAGGTGGTGTAAACAGAAAATAAGCTAAATGATGTACAACAAGACTTAACAGTATTATATATATATATATATATTATATACATTAGAAAAAAAAGACATAGCAAACAAAAATATATATATTTTATTTCTATCTCTCTCAGTAGATTATAAATGTCTCCAGATTATGAATATATATAAAACCCCTTTGGTTTATCTCTCACTCTTAGGTTGAAAAAATACCTTTTTTATTCTTTTTTGGGGGGAAAAACAGTTGGTTTATACTTTCTCCACACTTCTATATGTCTATAATAATCTTGGCCTAGACTTTGGAATCTAAAGTACTCTATAGAGAAGCAGCTTATAAATGTCTGCACTAGTAAGGTAAGTTCATGAGGTGTATTGTACCCAGGCACCATTTAATTGGAAGGTAGCAATCAGATGCCAGTGGGCAGGGCCACTCCTAGGCATTGTGCTGCCTGGGTCAATAGATGAAATGCTGCTCCCCTACCCCCACCCAAAAAAAAAAAAAAACACTCTCCAAAACAGGCTTACATCCATTGATTTATGCAGTGTGTAATTAATGAAGTGTCTGAACTTGTGTATTATATGCAGAGTGTGTAATGAATGCAGTGTTTGTGTTGAAACCGTGTTGCAAAAGAGCAGAAAGTCGTAGGCGAGCCATGACCGGTTTCAGCAGCTTCGTGAAGCACTATGGAGCCGAGCTGAGTCTGATAGATAGGCAGGTGAACTGGCATGCCCTGCCATGCCAACAGAATCGTAGGAATCTTTGGCATGACTGCACTAGTGGTACTGACAGGTAGGCATTCTTGAGGTCCAGTCGGGTGAAGCAATCGTCTTTGAGGAGTAAATCTCAAAGTAGGTGGATCCCTTCCATCTTGAAATGGTGGTATACTACGAATGAATTGAGTTGTCGTAGCTTGATGACCGGACGGAAGTCTCCTGTTTTCTTCTGCACCAGAAAAATGGTCTTGAGCATATTGAACTGCGCCTTTGGTCGATCTTCGTCAATCAAGGCCTTTTGGTCCATATAGGTCCGTAACGGAGGTGGTGTCTGCTTCTCATGCGGTAGGGAGTGGGACTCGATGATGTAACCCTGAATGGCTTGTAGGATCCATGAGTCTGAAGATAGTTCTTCCCAGTTCTGTAAATGAAAGGAATAACCTGCCTGCAGTTAGTGTAGAGACATTTGTATGGAACGGTGTACTCACCTGTGTTAAGGCGTCCTCAACTTCTGCCTCAGTAGCCTCTGGTTCTGTTCGTGTAGAAGGTAGAAGGATGAGGCATGGTAGGTGGATGTAGGGTAGAAGGCGGAAATGGTGGGTTAGGTCTGGAGCCTGCATTACAAAATCATCTGGTGGCTTGGTGGCTGGGCTAACCAGCCCTCATAAAAACACTACGTCCTAGTGGGGTGTGGAACACCTGTCGCATGTACGATTGGGTCTTGCTGAGGGTGATAAACAATGAGACATGTTTCTTGAGCTCTGCTATAAATGTGTCCCTGAAGAGCAGGCCGTTGGCTGAAGAGCCCGGTTCTTTATGGGCCATATTCATCGGTTTTGAGTCGATTCTTAACAGTGCAGTCCTGCATCTTTCAGTGCACAATGCTGCATTGGCATTCCCCAGCATGCAGATACTTTGTTGTGACCATTCCCTGATGTCATTAGGGTCTAGTTTCATGCCCTGTGACAGTGCCAGGTCCGCAAAATATAGGATCTTGGCCAAGTAGAGAAAAACAAGTAGCAAGAGAGGTGAGAATGGACAACAGCTCAATTAGCCTGCACTTTGATGGGTCCCCGCTCAGATCTCAAGCTGGTTTTAGCTCATCTTGTGCCATTACAGAGAGAACATATCTGAAGCATTTCAGACTGGTCCCACCTGGAAATGCCAGCAATTTCCCACTGCACAAGAGATACAGCAACCCCAGACGATTATTTCAAACTTGTAAGGTATCACTGGTGTACATACCGCATTCGCAGGGGTCGCAGCTGCGACCGGGCCTGACCCACCAGGGGGCCCGGCTGCCCTGCAACCCGGGTTTGTATGCCAGTTTGCCAGCCTATTCTCCTGGGGGGCCCCCCAAGACTGGCAATGGTGTCACAGGGCGGGCAAGGGAGCATTCTCCCCTGGGCACTCTCTGCCCAGCTCCCTCATGCGCACCACAGTGATGCCGGAGCCGGAATATGACCGACCATATATGATATGGAGCTGAACAGGAGGATCAGTGCTCCCTCGCCGCCTGCAGTGACTGGCCACCCAGCAGCCCCACTGGACCACAGGGAAAGCTGGACTCCCCTCAGCACTCCCAAAGGTAGGGAGGCTGGGGGATTAAAAATGTTTTAAAAATGTGTGTGTATATGTGTGTTAGTTTTTGTGTGTCAGTGTGTGTGTGTGTGTTACTGTGTGTGTGTGTGTGTGTCTGTTACTGAGTGTGTGAGTTGTGTGTTAGTTTGTGTGTTTCTGTTATTGAGTGTGTGTCTGCTAGTGAGTGTCAGTGAGTGTGTTAGTTTTTGTGTGTGTGTTACTGTGTGTGTTAGTTTGTGTGTGTCTGTTATTGAGTGTGTGTCTGCTAGTGAGTGTCAGTGTGTGTGTGTGTTAGTTTGTGTGTCAGTAAGTGTGTGTGTCAGTGAGTGTGTTACTGTGTGTTTCTGTTACTGAGTGTGTTAGTTTGTGTGTGTCTGTTAGTGTGTGTCTGTTAGTGAGTCTGTTTGGTGTCTGTTAGTGAGTGTGTGTTTGTCAATGAGAGTGTATGTTTTGTAAGTGAGTGTGTATGTGTGTCTGTCAGTGAGTGTGTATGTATGTCTGTCACTGAGTGTGTGTCTGTCTGTAATGGTACAAGATGAGCTAAAACCAGCTTGAGATCTGAGCGGGGACCCACTGAAGGGCATGCTAATTGAGTTGTTATACTTTCACTGGAATTAGAAAGCCTTTAGAATAAAATCCTTTTTGGTGGTGACAGTGAGATTACATCTATTGTTTTATATCTCGATGTAAGTTATTAAATTTATTTTTACTACATTTTTAAATGTGCACTACAATTTTATTGCATTTTTTTCTTGAGCACACACCTTTCAGCCAATCCATGAGACATTGAATATAGATGGAAGAATTCATTCTGAAAAGGCATCTATGCTGAAAAAGGAATTTATTCTAAAGGCTTTCTAATCCCAGTGAAAGTGTGAGTGGCCATTTGTGAATTTTACACTTATGGTTTATACATATATACAGTTATACGCAATGTTCTGTTCTTATTATTGATTTAGCAGATTATCCCCTACCTTTTTGTATACATTCTATTGAAGACAAGAGGAAGTCTTTGGGGAAGTCCTACCCTGTTCAGGAAGGTTTCTTTCTGCTTACAGTTTATTGAGCACTGATTGCACTGTGGTTTGTGTACACATATATTGTTTTCTTGCATAATTGAGTTGTTGTCCGTTCTCACCTCCCTTGCTACTTGTTTTTCTCATCTGTCATGCCTGTTGTTTTTTGATTGGTTAAAGTTTTTTGATTGACTTGTTGCTGCTGGAGTTTTAAAGTAAAGAAAGTCAATGCAAAATATGATTAAAATAACATTAGACGCAAAATGATAAATCACTCTGTTCCCGTTCATTGTAATCAGTGTCCCCTTTTTTCTTCTCACGCTTTCTCTTGGGTGATTATTGAACAAGTAACACTTGATGTAAGAGGTGGAGATATCACCATGAAACTAAGACAAAGGGAAGGATTTTGGATCCATAAACTCAAAACCCTTCAACCTCAGGGATTGAATGTGGATTTTGATTTCATTTGTTTTCTTTAACATCATTATTTATTTATTTGTATTTTTCTTCTTTGTCTTTTTCTTTTCTTATTTTTCTTATTACTATTGTTTCATTTTATTTATTTATATTATTTTTCATCATTATTTACTATTTGTTCTTATTTTTATTTTTTATTTTTTTTCATTATTTCATTATTTCATTATTTTATTTTTATTCTTATTTTCATTTTTATATTTATTTTTATTTTTATTTTTATGATTTTTATTATTTTTTATTATGTTTATCTTTATTTATATTTCATATATTTTTATATATTTTTATATATATTTTTTATATTTTTTTCATTCATATATACCTTTTCCATCCATATATATTTTTTTCATTTTTTTCATTCATTCATATTTTTTCATTCTTATTTCTATGTGTATTTAATTTATAAGTGTATCCAAGATCCTTCCCTTTGAACATTTAACTCTTTTTTTGTATCTGTTTTTTGTATCTGTTTTTCACTTTTATAAGATTATGTGTTATTTATGTATACATTGATAATGCCAGTTTGATGTTTTGTATAGATTGTTTCATATCTCTCTGTTTCTTATTGTCTGCCATTACGCCAATATATGTTTACTTGACAATGATTACAAAGATACTAGCGAATGCAAAATAAATTATGGTTAGGTGTAGCAAGTTCCCAGAATTTATTTTTTGATATTCTGAGGAATCGCCTTTGATGGAGAGCAATCATGAATAACGTTCTGTCGATTTAAATGTTAATGTAATCATTCACAGACTATTGCGACAAATTGTTATTTAAACATCTACCAAAACACTGCATTCTTGCTTTGCAGACATATTGATTATTCAACAAAGCAAAATGTTATGTGAGCTTTTACCCAATAGATCACATTGTTAGATTACCTGAATTGTGCACTAAATTCAAATTAAACTAAGAATGGAATCCTAGAATTCTTACATATAAACAAATAAGGAATATTCACCCATGCAAATGGGGGCAGTGTGCAAAGCCGATGCCAGCTTTGCAACCATTAATTAAGAAACACAAACTTTAAAAAAGTATTTTTTGACTTTTCAAAACAAAATGTAGTCCATTAACCCAGATTTGATTTCATTTATACTCAATGAGCGATAATAAACTTGCAGAAGAACCATTTTCTTTGCCAGCAGCACAATCCACCAGAGTAATGTCTACAAATGTCCTGAAAATAATACCCATTCTTCAAAACATTAAAGGAAACTTCAAAGATCATAACATTCCTTCTGTCGGGAGACCAGAGGAGTGAATGTTATCTCCCATATACCTTTTATGCCTTATGTTTAAATATCTTATTTTATAAATATATGAAGCAACTGTATTTACTATATGTGGTCCTTATGTTTATATGCAGACTCATTAGTAATGTGTACTGCTAGCATTGCCTTCAAGGTCCTTACAAACACAGACAAGCAGAGTATTTTTACAATTGTTATCTATTTTTGTCATGCCTAATGTATGTTAGAAAATCTTATTTTTACTTTTATATTAATACTGTGTAAAATATTGAAAAACAATGGGTAAGGTGTGAAGATGTTTATGTCCTAAGTATTTCTAGGAAGGTTAAATGGGTAAATTTAATTTTAGTACTAATAGCAATCTAAAGACACAGCTGCTTTTTTATTGTATGATATCGTATGTGCTCTCTATGAACTCCATGTTTTAAATAATCAACACAATCTTATTTTATTTAAACAAAGATTTCTTGGTTTTGAATGGGGTAAAGAATAAAACAAATGGATGGACAATAAATGATGTTAACAATGTATCCGGAGTTTAAAACATAGTTATCTAAATACAATAAAAGATGACCTTGCCAAAAGACAAAATCCGACCTCTTAATTTTGAACCTAATCCAGAAACTGCTCATTGCATGAATCAATGTTGACGGCTAATCTATAGGAAACAATACAGTCAGCTGATGCTTGTGCAGGCAAAACTATTGTTTTCTATTAAATCGTCATTGTACGTTAAATGTCTGCGATAATGTTTATTTCACTTTCATCCATGTAGCATTGCTAAAAGAATGAGCATAGATGCAGCTCGTGGGTTTTAAATATAGCAGCTCATTTCTGCAGATAGTTTATTCCTGGCCACAGTAATTATGCACAAAGATAATTCAGAATCTTAATCTACTCCGAATAGCCAATTAAGGCTGGAAACCCAGAGCAATCTCAAACGATTATTTCATGCTGATACTATGCTAAAAGAAGTAATTTGCAATTTGTGCAGAGATGAAACATAATAAAAGAGAAACCAAAGGGGTTATCAGCATTTTAAAGAAGATCACATTTATGATGGGATTTCACATTTTAAGAACTGTTGCCAGTTTTGTGGGCATTAGGTCATTACTAAGTGCTTGAAGATGACCTTACAAGATGAAAGTCGTTTGTTCCGCTTTAGATGTAATATTCATAATTATGTACACTTGTACAGTATCTTCTTATCATGGGAACATTTATAAAAAAAAGTTTATAGATTAGTGACATGAAGGGTAAGGCACAGAGGATGGCTGACTTTGGCTGCAGATTAATGAATTTGATCGTAAATATAAATGGCAGACCAGGGTTTAAAATCCTGTAATGTGCATAGTGATGTTGTATGACTGCCTAATGCTGATGGGAGTCACACTTAATGAGAGTTTCTATCCAATGTAAAAAGTGTATCAACGTCTTGTTACTTACATTTTGTGGTTCCAGATTCATTCATAAACCAACTGACTGAGTAGGAAATTGACAAATATTTTATTATTATTACATAATAAATAATTTAGCTTTACGCATCATCTCGCTTGCTCCCTTTCTCTCTCTTTCTCTCTTCTTGTTTTTATCACTAAAAAAAAGAGAAAATAAAAATATTTTCTCCTTCCTCTTTGTCATTATTACAACATAAAAAAAAAAAAAAAAACATATCTCTCTTCTAAATTAACTCTGGTACATAATAAGGGCAGGGTTCTAAATTAACTTTGGGTACATAATAAGGGCAGGGTTCTAAATTAACTCTGGGTACATAATAAGGGCAGGGTTCTAAATTAATTCTGGGTACATAATAAGGCAGGGTTATTTAGTAAACTCCGTATTCTAATAAACTGGAAAAACTCCTACGTAGCCATAGTCAAAGCTTGGCTTTTTTAGCCTTATTTCAGAGATTTGGGATTAAAGTACCATTCAAATGTTTGTGAATAAGCCCCACAGATGGAATCTTCTATTTCATTGATTAGCCGAAGGGAAGTCTATAGTCCGTAACTGTAAAAGTAGTCAAAACAATATGCACAAAGGGACAGTGGGTTAGTCTGTCATTTTTCTAGATCATAGGAAAATTCTTCCATCTCTTCATGATTCCATTGCAGGGATTGTTCTTCATAGAACTCCAAACTGTGTTTTATATCTAGCGACAAATTACTTTACACTGTTTCTCTGATCTTAACTTTCACAAATGATATATTTTAATATCATGGCGTGCATCTGCTATTTATTCTCATTGTAGTATGGTTAAATTTAAAAAAGTTCATGCAATCTGAAAATGATATGTTAAACATAAGGTAGCTAGGAATAATTTGGTTAAACCTTGCAAAACACACATTCTGGGGTGCCCACAGCAGATAAAATAAATTGAGCTCGGAAGCCCAATAACAACTCTATGCTATTATAAGTATGGTTCGAGTGTTGATCTGATTTTTATGTTATTTGTTATGGTGGGCAAGTGAAAGTAAAGAAGATGTTCTATGAAAATGGCATCTTAAATCACTTCTGGAGCTTGACAGAAAGTATTATAGTGCCCATATTGTAAGGTGGGAAATATCTTGTGGTCAGTTAGACTAACATAGAGCCTTTGATTTAAAATTCAAGAAGCACAACTCACAGTCAGAAAGGTTCCTTTGGAGAAGTTTGCAGGTGTCTTTATCATGCTACACCTATGCATGACATTATCAGGTACAAGATACAAGAGGCAACTTTTCTGATGGACTTATACATACAAGTGCATTTCAGACACCTGGAGATCTTGTCACAATCTCATTCCCTTTGAGAATGAGTCATGTAAATTGAAAATTGTGATTGTCTGGTAACGTCTAACCAACTTGAAAACTGTAGGGCAAATTTGTCAACCAAAATTAATCAAAATTCATTTCAAAGTTTCTCCTTTATTTCCAGTGTTCTCTGCCATTCTCTTTCATCACTCTCTCATTTATTGTAAATGTTCTCAATTATCCTCTCACATAATGTCGACCCTTTTTAACTCTCTCCATCCCCCTCACAAGCTGTCTCTTCTCTTATTTAAACCTCCCCATCCCTCTTACATGTATTTTCTATTATTTTGCTCTTCTCATCCCTCTCACATTATGTCTCTGCATTGTTAAATTATACATTTTCCTCTCACATGTTCTCTCTTATGTAAATGTCCTTGTCTCCTTTCCATGTCCCCTCTACCTCTCCAAAGAACCAAATTAGGGACTTTTCTACTGAGCAAATAAAACTTGCTTTTTTGCCAATCTTAATTATAGGAATCCCACGCAAGAATACCGAATTGGGTAGTACTAAACAACTGAAACATCAAAATTGAAAAAAATTAAAAAAACACTTTTATTAATTTTGAGTTTTCCACTGTGTTTAGGAAATGTCACCCTAAATTGGTATACTTATGTGGGTTTAAAGATTTTGGAAAACTAACAAACTTTTTTACAACAATCCACAATTAGAAAAATAAGGAATTGAAACAAGACTAATACACGTTGTGGCTATGTACATCTCTACTTCCAATTACATAGTTCAAGGTTACCTATTATTACAGATAAAATATTTAAGTCCATCTTGTTTAAACCTTTACATATGTGTATTACTTCTGGTGATCTAAAAGAATGCAAAAAAAATAATAAAAAATAAATCACAATTAGAGGTGATTTTTAGTTTTACCTCAAGTTTTAGACGTAAAATCCTTCATGACTCCAAACTGGTAGTCAGATTTCTCATGGAATCAATAAGCTATTAATCAATATATTAAAGTAACACTCTAAGCACCATAACAACTTGATCTCAATGAAATAGTTATGGTGTATGGAGGTCCTGGGCACCATCTTACCCTTAGAGGGTAAACAGATTACGAACAATTTATGCCCTAAGTTATGTAGACAGTGCCTGCCAGTTGGTCCCTAGTCCTTCGTTGAAATCCAAAGCTTTAATGCTGATGTCTTAGACTGGTTGTCAGTGATAGTAGTGAAAAAGTGGTCAGGGAACAACTGAAGGTTTTGTTGATTGGCAGTCTTTATTTGGAGTTCAGAATAAAATACATTTTGGCTCCCCTGAGCCTTTGTCAAGTCTAAAATCATATGGTTGTCAGTGATAGACTGAGAGCATCAGCTGACATTCTTAGCCTATCACTACATTCCCATTTCAAAAAATGTGTGAAAAAGGTATGTAAAGATGTACCCATTTGTAATTTTGTGTCTACGTTCAGTAATGAAATCAGCCTAAAATTGAGATTAAAGGTTGAGTATTTGTCTGGTTAGGGAAGTGTTATCATCTTGGCTTCTTGAACTCTGAGCTTGTAATCCTATGAAATATACTGGAAGGTGCAGGAGTAAAACAAGCATAATAATTGTTATAAAGAAACAAGCACAAGTGCCTTAATCATGCAGAGGAATCCTATATTTCTTAGGACGTTGTTGAGAAATGGTACTTCTAGAAATGGTTGTTATAGAGGTAGAGGGAATCAAATGGTTAGAGTTGTGAGGCTTTCTTAGATGTGAGTTAATTGACAATGTGAGTTAGTCATTTTAGTACCATGTAGATAGTAAGTAACTGTAAATTGAAATCATTTATTATATATAATTTATTTAAGTTTTGCTGTTAGACGTTTCCCTTAAAAGATGCTTCTTGATTTGCATAATCTGCATTCAATGTAGAATTAAGTTCTCATTTTATCTGGGGGAAATTTTAATTTAGAATGGAATGGTATGGTTTTATTTTGAGCCTCCAAAAAAAACAGTTTTTGCACAGGAACTCAATTTTATGAAAAGTCCAAAATTCACTAACCAAATCCATCATATAAACAATGGGTAAATTATTTAGTTAGGATTTCTAGCACATGTTGTTTTGATAGGTGCCTAAAAGGAAATTTAAAGGGAATTGGGGCACACCCAGAAGGAATCATGCTGTAGAGAGACCAAAATGTATACATAATACCGTTTTTATAAGGCTACTTTATGACCATATTGTGTTTAGCCCACCACTACTTTGCAGTACCTTAATATTGGTGGTTCTCTACAAAAGCACCATTCCTGAGAAATGCATGTGCCCCAAATTCCCTTTATGTTTTACTGTGTAAGTTTGGAGTTCAGACCAGATTTCGTGTTGATATAATACAAATTTTAAAACAAATGTTATTATTTGTATCTACTTGAAGAAGCCCTGTGAGGTGAAATGTGCTTAGAAACTTGTATTGCTTAATTTAAATAAATGCATTTTTGGCTATATATACCACTTTTTGTCATGTTCCTTTTTTATCTATTTATTATTTTGACTTAGTTTTTTAGTTTTTGTTTATGCCTGACATCACCCCTGCTGTTTCTTAAGAAGACTAAAGAATCCCAGGTGGGGATTACACCACCGTCGAGCTACACACCGAGCAGTGAGCCTGCTCAGTAAATTGTGAGGTACATCTCTTATATTTACTCTTCACAGCCAGTCTTATAGTTACAGTGAGCACTACATTCTGTAATCTTTTATTTTTTCAGTTGGAAACCATGTTGCTACTCATGTACATGCTTCCAGCTTGGAGAACTACACATATCCTTGAGTGGATATCCTTAAGGACTGCGGACGTACTATGTACGTCCGACAAAAGATGGCCTTAAAGGACTATGGCCGTACCTAATACGGCAAATATGAACCCGACACCTGTACATGGCTGGTATCACTGTATTCAGAAGATGTTGCAGAACACATATCGGGGTGTTCTTTGGCAGTAACACATAATAGAAGCTGATAATCCAATGCCTAAAGTACAATATGTGTGAAAAATAACACACAAAAATAAGTACCCAAAAGTTTGACAAAGACTGGCGGTAGAATAAGTGCATGGAAAGTGTTAAAATACCACCATTTGAAATACCCTAGGGTGTCTAATTTTAAAAAATATATGGTTTAATGGGGTAAATTACTGTCCGGCTTCAAAAATGTCCCAAATAGAACATGGAGGCATGATGACCAGTTGTGAAAATTCCAAGTGCACCCTGGAATGTGCACCCTCCAAATAAGGTATTTTAGCCCCCAGAGAACCCAACACACTTATACATGGGTGGTATCACTGTACTCAGGAGATGTTGCTGAACACATATTGGGGTGTTCTTCGGCAGTAACCCTTAAAGTTCTCAGTACATGTATTCTTAAATTGCTATGTGTCAAACAAATCACCAATTATTATTATTTTTTTTCATTTGGAATAGATTGGTGGTAAAATGGTTGCATGAAAAGAGTCAAAATACCCCAAGTTTAATACCTTAGGTTGTCTTCTTTTAAAAAATATATGCATGTGAAGGGTTATTCAGACTTGACAGATATCAGTGTTACAATGTAACTTTTGTTAATTTTTTAAAACAAATTGTTTGGAAATAGCAAAGTGCTACTTGTACTTACTACCCTATAATTTGCAAAAAAAAAAAGCTAAGAACATGTTAACATTGGGTATTTCAAAACTCAGGGCAAAATTTAGAAACTATTTAGCATGGGTATCTTTTGGCGGTTGTAGATGCATAACAGATTTTGGGGGTCAAGTTAGAAAAAGTGTTTTTAAAAATAGTTTTTATCATATTTTATAATTTTATTTATAGTAAATTATATGATATGATGCAAATAATGATATCTTTTAATAGTGAGAAGAACGGTATATAATATGTGTTGGTACAGTAAATGAGTAAGAGGAAAATTACAGCTTAACACAAACACCGCAAAAATGTAAAAACAGTCCTGATCCTTAACGGTAAGAAAATTGAAAAGGTCTGGTCACTAAGGGGTTAAGATCAAATGGGAAAAGAGCATATACATATAGAAAAAGCAATTAAAGGAACACTATAGTCACCTAAATTACTTTAGCTAAATAAAGCAGTTTTAGTGTATAGATCATTCCCCTGCAATTTCACTGCTCAATTCAGTGTCATTTAGGAGTTAAATCACTTTGTTTCTGTTTATGCATCCCTAGCCATACCTACCCGGCTATGATTGACAGAGCCTGCATGAAAAAAAAATCTGGTTTCACTTTCAGACAGATGTAATTTACCTTAAATAATTGTATCTCAATCTCCAAATTGAACTTTAATCACATACAGGAGGCTCTTGTAGGGTCTAGCAAGCTATTAACATAGCAGGGGATAAGAAAATCTTAATTAAACAGAACTTGCAATAAAGAAAGCCTAAATAGGGCTCTCTTTACAGGAAGTGTTTATGGAAGGCTGTGCAAGTCACATGCAGGGAGGTGTGACTAGGGTTCATAAACAAAGGGCTTTAACTCCTAAATGCCAAACTCCTAAATGGCCGTTGATTGAGCAATGAGGCTGCAGGGGCATGTTCTATACACCAAAACTGCTTCATTAAGCTAAAGTTGTTCAGGTGACTATAGTGTCCCTTTAAAGGAATAGTGAAAAAAAATGAAGAAGCAGAAGTTAAATGAGGAGTGTGGGAGAGTGGACAGTATTATCAAACATTTGTAAATCCAACTGTAACTGTCAGTATGGCGTTTGCAACAACTAAGGATGCACATGTTAGGTTTAGGATATTTATATTCTGTGTAAAGAAAGGATCAGACTTTTAATAACTGGAGGCAGCAAAATGTAGGTCTGTTTTGTTTGTAAAAGGAAATGGTTGATGTTACACATTGAACCTTTATAAGCGCAGGAATATGAGAGAGAAATTTGCAATTCCTCAGAAATATAGCCGCTAATCTGTACATTTGTGGAACTAGCAGCTAAATCCAAATTAAAACAAAAATACACAATGTAGAATACCACAATGGAATAAAGCACAATCAGGGAATTTTAAGTACAAACCTCATAAACTTGGATTAGCCTGTAGTTACAAATGTTCTTTGTAGAATTTATAATATATAGGCCTGACTCGGCATGACTAAGGAACCTAAGTGGACTACTTCTTATCAACAACCATGAGTTAGGTAGAACATAAACATTTTGAAGGTGACTTGACTTTTGCTATGGAGTAGTAGGAAAAGTTAATTGACTGCTACGATTGTAGTAACCATATGCTGCCTTTAGGGATGGATTACACTCTTCCTTTTTATAACATTAATTTAGAATAGTACCTGTAATAATAGGCTATATTGCCTAGTGACTGAGTCCTTTATATAAACATATTATTGTATGATTCAAGAAAATTCTTGCTATTGCAAGCTACTTGTGAGTCATGAGTGCCGTCATGGAAATAATTGAGTTGCGTGATGCTGTGGGTAGTACATGTGATTTAGGCATACTGTGAGTTCGATCAAGCAGCCAGTCACTCAGTGCTGGCAAGATAGTTTTAAATAAAGAAGTGATAAAGGATGGGAGATCATTGGTTGCAATCACTTTATGAATTCACTTTATTCTAATGTTTTACAGATGTGACCTGTCTGTTATGTCAACTAACTAATATCTTACAATGGTCACCTGAATGCACCATACGTTTTTTTTCCATCAGTTCATTATAAGCAAGGCAGAGTTTGTCTGTTTTAGTTTCCAGATGATCTGCGCAGTTCCCTAGTTCCTTTATTGCATGTTGAATATATGTTTTAATCAAGCAGAAAACTACCTGAAGAATCTCCAACTCTGGCAAAATGTTTGTGAAATGATGTAATTTAAATGCTTCTAACATTTTGTGGTGATAGTTTGGGACACTTATCAGTATGGAAAGCTTCTTGGGGTACAAGGTCGAGGGATCCAAAACTTAGGAGGTTGCAGCTAATGCTAGAAAAGTTTTATTCATCTCAGAGGTAACAGAATATGTGGCTACTTTCACCACTGTCCTGGCCACATCCCTCAGACAGGTACTCTTTTTGTCCATTACAAACACGTGCATACATGCTGCTTGACCTTTTTTCATAACTGCACTGTGCTCCCATGTGTCCTGATACAAACTTATAATATAACCTACTCCTATCATAGCAGCAACAACCAGGACTGAGAATGTGTACAGATGTTGCGAGGATCTATATTTATAGCCCACAGTAAGGAAACACCGTGGCAAGAACAATAATAGGGAATGTAAAGGCTCCCGGAAAAATATGTGACTGAAGTGATCCTGGGATCACCAACAACTCCACATCTTGGGCTTTAAATCTCTTACGTCCACCCTGATAATCCACATGGACCCTTCTATGTATTAATGTGTAGACAGTAAAGTCTAAATCAGACTTCTATATTTTTTTTTTAATGCAACTGTAAAACATAGAAAACAAAGTGACTTTAAAAAATAATACAAATATTAGTTTATTAAATGCAAATCTAACAGACAACAAATGTTCAATGTGACTTTTGTATTCTACTGATAAGACAATTAGTTAAACATTTGAAAAATATTTGCAGTATATTTTTTTTATAAATCATATAAATAGAATATATAAATAGAAACCATTATTATAAATTCAGCTTCTTACATTTCCAACCAAAAGTTTCAAGGCCACGAGGAAAACAGATATCGTACCCTTGTTGGTCATCACTTCACCCAGACTGGTCACTCCATCCAAAACCTCAGGATTAAAGTTCTTAAAGGGAATTTCAAAGACTCTAGTGAATGAAAGACATTTTAGATGAAAATGGTCAAACATTTCAACACCAGAAATGAAGGACTTAATGTAGACTTGGACTTTCTCACACACAACCAAAACTTTGTATAAACACACATCTTAAAGGACCACTATAGTGCCAGGAAAACAAACTCGTTTTCCTGGCTCTATAGGGTCTTTGGGGGCCCCAGACCCTCAGGGTCCCACTTCCGCCGGGCTGAAGGGGGAGGAAGGGATTAATCACTTACCTATGGCACTGGGGACTCTCCTCCCTCTTCTGACGTCATCGGCTGAATGCACATGCACAGCAAGAGCAGCGCACGCATTCAGTCAGTCTCATAGGAAAGCATTCTCAATGCTTTCCTAAGGACGCTGGTGTCTTCTCACTGTGAAAATCAATGAGACAGCCACTAGAGGCTGGATTAATCCTAATGTAAACATAGCAGTTCCTCTGAAACTGCTATGTTTACAGCAGGCAGGGTTAACCCTAGATGGACCTGGCAGCTTAATGAAGTAGTCTTTTTGCCTAAAGTGGTTCTTTAATGTCTTATATAGTACTTTTTCTATATTCTCGCTTCAGCTTTATTGGATCAATTTATATACAAACATATATGCTATATACTTGCATTCACTGCTCTGCTGTTTTTTTTGTGTTTTTTTTGTTCTTCTTAACACGATGCCATTTTAATTGAATGAAACACAACATTTTATTCAATTTTGCATATTACAACAGGAAAGCATTACCTGAAAGAATACCTTAAGTTTTATTGTAAAGTTGAATAAACTAAAACAAATGTTTGTAAAAAAAAAATGACCTTCAGAGTTTGTATATATCCCTTGACAGCCAATGACATTCTACACACATTCTATAGAGCGACTACTGCTGCTAAATGAACAGGGCATTTGGTGTAATCACAAGGTTTTTAAGGACACGTTTACTATTATGGTTTAGACAATGGTTCTTAGGGGATAATTCGCAATAATTTAACAGTATCATTTTGATTACCAATAGACCATAAAATCAATCCTGTTAATAAGCACTTAGCATTAGTGTGAGCACTCTGCAAGATCTGCTTATTGAAATGGTCACCTGGAATGGCTTTATGTATCCAGGACATTTCATGTTATATATTAAAACATTTTTCATAACCAACAAGATATTACAATTGAAACAAACTGTATTGACATTTAGCACATAGAAAAGAAACAAACAAAAACGACCTAATCTAAAGTAAGACAGAGATCTAATAGACGTGTTACGCATCCAAAAAATGATAAATGTCTGGATGAACTCAGGATAAGTAATTTGTTTTGGTGAGATGTTTAATAAAAATGCATTTGTATTGTCTTTTGTGGTTTCAGCAGTGATTTGGAAACCCTCAGCAGGACTCCTATTCTAGTACACTCTAAAGTTAATTGTTCTACTTACATGAAAGCTCTTTAAACTGGATTATATTTTCCTTCTTCACAAAAGACCAATGAATGCCTGATCTACCTTTCATTTATTAGATTGATGTCATGATTTTCTCATAACAAGAGAGCTTTTTTTCTCTAATCGTATAATGGTCAAAATTTTTGTGCGCTCAATATTTTGCTTTTATTTACAGATAAAGCTTCACATTCCTGGTTTGGTCTCCAAGGTGCTTGCGAAAACTGCAATCATTTTGAAATTATAATTATACTGAAATTCAGCATAGCGGCAGTTGTACATAAACTAACAATGACACAAAGTGATTTCATGGGGTTTAGCATTATAAGTTTTCATTTCACATAAGAGATAAATATAAGTAACAATACGGCAATAGTGTGAGAATACACAAAGGACTTTATTCACTAAGCAGAGAATTGTGGTAAATTAAAAGCCATATTTGCTGATTTAATGCCAAAATAATTGACAGTTGGAGCCCGAGATAAAGCATATTTTCATCTCAGTTCAATGTATACTGATTTAACCCCTTATCTTAAGAACACATTTTAATAACTGCATTTAGTTAAAAGCTTGATGACATTTACAAGTATTCCAAGAATCAATAAATTAAAGTTAAAAAAATTGACTCTTTAGCCCACATTATTTATATCTATATCACCAGCACTTAAAAATTGGACACTTTTGAGATTAAAGCATAAATGCTAGCTAGCAAAATTCGTACTATTATTTAAAAATTTTGGTTTACATAAAACTATTTTTGAGAAACAAAAATGCAAAAAGGTATGAAATGCACACATATGATAGCTTCTTCACAATCCCCACTGTGACACACTTACCATTGTAGTCCTCAACACATGGCTATTTGTTTGCGATCCAGGTCATTGCAGCGGGTCACGAAAGATGGAAGTGCTTATTACCCGATTCATGTAGAGGAGGTGAGTGTATTTTTGTTGATATGTGCTTCGGGTTTGATCCAGAAAAGACCTTAATAGAGTTGATCGTGTAAAAAAAATAAATAACATGACAGTCCTTCTTTAATACAATGACCATGTCTACGGTATTTACTAATGCTTAAGACATAAATAATACAGATTTTGTGTTAAATTATCCACTGACAAATAACACTGCCTGCAATGGAATCTTATCTATATCTCATATGGATTAATAAAAAAACAAAACAAGTTTCTTGAGAATTATTATCTGCAATAAAGGCATAAGTTGTCATAAATGTCTGCTTTTTCTGTTGGGATAAGAGTACATGGTATAAAAATGTTGCACATATTATTTCTCTCTCCAAATAGATATTCAATACTGTTTGATGAAGTAAAAAATAACTAAAACATTTAAAATATGTTATAAAAGTATACCAATTATTTAAATATGCAAGTGGAACGCAAGTGGAACGCGGAAATGCGTTTCAATTTCCACTTCCGGTTCCGGTCGCTCGAACGCGCCGAATTTGATTACAGCAATGTAGGGAGGATGGAAAACAGCTGAATAGCTCCCTCTCAGGACCAATCAAGCAACAGATACTGGATACCACCCACGGAACCACCAATGAACATGGGGACTAGCCCTATTTAAAGAGGACTCAGGGATGGGGGGAATAGGATGTTTTTTTATATATTGTAATTGTATATTGATTTTATTTCTTATATACGGTCCCTGATGAAGTTCTTTGCAGAACGAAACGCGTAGGACCATACCGTTCTTTTTTATCATACTTTATATTGATGGTGATTATTCACCTTTTATCAATAAATACATCGTTTTTCTACCATTACCTGCTGGGAGTCCTGAGCATTATTAAGGAAGCCTATAAGGAGCCAAGAGATTACCAACCCCCCACTCCTAGGGGAGGCACCCTATGAGCGATATATTCTACTTCATTCTGTGATTGCATTTGTATTCAGCGAAAAAACTGTGTTAATCGTACTTCACTATTTTGTGTATATTTTTCATGTTCCTTTTAGATTAATTTCCAGCCGTATCCCGAAGTTCTGTGTTGCTTGTGGTTATCTATGTTAAAAGGTCGTCTTCTCTGGGTAACGATCTTGGGAGGCTGTATTAATTAAGTTAAGTATTTGTATACATTTCACTACAGTTATTATCTTGAGTGGT
>OW240912.1:57982788-58011039 GCA_933207985.1 Pelobates cultripes
TAACATCTATAGTACATATAGAGATTGCTGGGACAGTAACATCTAAAGTACATATAGAGAATGCGTGACAGTAACATCTATAGTACATATAGAGAATACTGTGACAGTAATATCTATAGTACATATAGAGAATGATGGAGGAGAAATATCTAAAGTACATATAGAGAATGCTAGTACAGTAACATCTATGGTACACATAGAGAATGCAGGACAGTAACATCTATAGTACATATAGAGAATGCTGGGACAGTAATATCTCTAGTACATATAGAGAATCCTGGGACAGTAATATATATTGTACATATAGAGAATGCAGGACAGTAACATCTATAGTACATATAGAGAATGTGGTACATTAATATCTATAGTACATGTAAAGAATGCTGGGATAGTAATATCTATAGTACATATAGAGAATGCTGGGATAGTAATATCTATAGTACATATAGAGAATGCAGGACAGTAACATCTATAGTACATATAGAGAATGTGGTTCATTAATATCTATAGTACATATAGAGAATGCTGGGATAGTAATATCTATAGTACATATAGAGAATGCTGGGATAGTAATATCTATAGTACATATAAAGAATGCTGGGACAGTAACATATATAGTACATATAGAGAATGCTGGAACAGTAACATATATAGTACATATAGAGAATGTGGTACATTAATATCTATAGTACATATAAAGAATGCTGGGATAGTAATATCTATAGTACATATAAAGAATGCTGGGACAGTAACATATATAGTAAATATATTGAATGCTGAGACAGTCATATATGTACTTCATATAGAGAATCATGGAGGAGGAATATCTGTGTTACATATAGAGAATGCTGGGACAGTAACAACTGTATTAAATATAGAAAAAGATGAGGAATCAATTAGTGGTAATTTTTTACACATTTTCATTGGAGAACTTAAAACAATTCATTACAAAGGGGGCAAGGTATATTCATGATTATTGCCAGTCTCAGTGTTAAAACCTTCCTGGGACTGGTTACATCACCTGGAAATAAATATAGCGATGCAGTGAAATAGGGACCTAACTACCACATTAATAGTAAATACTGTAGGAGACAAGCTATCCAAATAGTCAAACAGAATAATAAATACAGGTGATACTAATACTTCTATGCCAGTCGCAGAGGAGAATTGTAGGCATATAGATACAATATGCATAATAGTGTCCCAAACCCAAATATCAGCTTTATTATAATATGCTAATGAGAATGGGATTACAAAGGGGGCAAGGTATATTCATGATTATTGCATATATGCTTTTTATTTTGCCAGGCAAGCTATATATCTGCAGAAAAATGTAAGCTTGCTTCTTATTTACGTATTCAACCACAATTAACCTATTTCAAAAAGAGTTGTGAGAAGACATAAACATAGAAATGCAACAACAAATAAATGTCAGTTACACCTTTGTGTTCTAAGGACATCAGGTTTTGGTTATATTGCAGAATGAATACCATAACAGATATCTATAAACGTAAGGGTTAAGTGACAGAGTGATTTGATGCAGACTTGATAACCTTTAATATTTAGGGAAAGGTATGGGAGAAATTAAAGTTGTCAACCCCAATGAATGATTCAGAAATAGAATTTACCCAGGGACTAACCTGATTATTCAGACAAGATGAATTAAATGTCAAGCTAATTTTGTTCTTTGATTGCAATCCTGATGAGTTGAGCATCAATGTGATGTGCAATTAACATCATCTCACCTTTAAACCAAATGTGTAACCCGATTCATATTTTCCGAAATTGGAAAAGGCAATTGACATAAACCAATGTATTACTTACCAGTCGGATATAACAACTTGTAGTTAAAATGTATCCGGTTCTTCTGCTAATTGTGATTACTACACAAATTTAGTTGCCTTTAGATATTTCCCTTATTAGAAAATAAATATGACACACATAGAATTTAAACAGTTGAAAAAGTTAATTTGGTGTGTCCCCAGAATTTTTACATTGAATTATTTCGAATAAAACGCATTGCTCATGTATATCATTCAGAACTGTCAAATGAAAAAAACTATGTTTTAATTTGGAGGCAGATGATATAAAAATGTATCGTCTATAGTTATACATAAAAACATTTCTGCAAATGGTTTTCCAGCTAGTATTTAGTGAATTAGCACCATTGTATTTATTAGCTTTTATTATGTGTACTTCATGGCGGAATTCTAGTGGAGGCCATTTTGGTTTTAACTTTACAACTCTTGAAATGTATCATGACAGTCATGAAATAACATGAACTCTTGGTAATGTTCTAACTAAATGTAAGTGCAACATACATTCCTTAACTCTTATATTTTTATTCTGTAAATTAAATATATTAAAATAGTATTTTCACTAATATTATAGCAACAGTAAATCTCAGGAATACAAGTGCCTAAACACTTGAGGTTTTATATGATCAGATTTCTTCAATAATTTTGATAACATTCCACAGATTTGTTTTAATTACTTTATGGGTGTTCTGGATAAAAGTGTTCTGGATAAAATCAGGAAATCAGGAACACTTTGCAAAAGCCTGTTTAGGTGAAACACGTCAATATGTTACCCTTGTTTTGGTTTTAAGACTTTATTTTCAATAAAAACTAGATTTTTAAATTTATTTTTGACATTCGTGATTATCTGATTTTATCCAGAAGACTGCTACATTGATTTTCTTTGTGGGGAATACACCACCCATGCCAAATGGATTGAGCACAACCTCTTTTGCTTACTGGCAGTGAGTCTTTTTTATTGATTTTATATATACATAGATTATTTTGGAGAAACAAATATGACACTAAGTTAATAATAGAGTGTGTGATGGATTTAGGTTTGAGTTAGCTTTACACAGTTAAAGTGCTTTGGGGGTAGTGACTTGATTTATCTGATTTTAACAATTAACTCAAGGAAGCCAAACTGAAGAGCCTCTATTATTGAAATACTTGATTTTGCCTTTTTTAAAAATAGTTAAATAGGTTGACTCTATTGAATTTGGACAACAGAACCACATATGATCACCCTTTGACATTTTTGGATATATCTTACAGTGTATAGAAAAACAAGCAGCAAGAGAGGTGAGAACAGACAACAGCTCAATTAGCCTGCCCTTTGGTGGGTCCCCACTCGGATCTCAAGCTGATATTAGCTCATCTAGTGCCATTACAGAGAAAACATATCTGAAGCATATCAGACTGGTCCCACCCATACGGCAGTCCAGATCCAAAATGACAGCAAGTTCCATCTGTACAAGAGATACAGCAACCCTTTAGATGATCTTTCAGTGAGGTAAAGCCAATATCCCTTTAGGCACCGACCTTGAGGTCTGAGTGGGGACCCACCAAAGGGCAGGCTAATTGAGCTGTCATCCATTCTCACCTCTCTCTTATTTTTCTTTCCTTAAGTTTCAAAGGCAATCCAGACGTGGACCCCTTGCTCACGGTGCCAAGAGGGATTTTGGCTATACCTTACTGATGATACCTTACAAGGTTGAAATGATCATCTTGGGTTGCCGTATCTCTTGTGCAGAGGGAACTTGCTGGCATTTCGGATATGGACTGCCCATATGGGTGGGACCAGTCTGATATGCCTCAGATATGATATCCACCGAAGGGCAGGCTAATTGAGCTGTTGTCCTTTCTCACCTCTCTTGCTACTTATTTTTCTCACCTTGCAGTGCATATTTTAATCTTACTGTAATCTCTGTGTAACAACAATGGGGTAGCAAAGCCATAAAATAAAATCATCTAACAAGCTATTATCTGTGCTATTGTTTGGCTATTATTGCAATGGAAAAAAGAAAGAAAGAAAAAAGATAAAGAAAATGATAAAAAAAATATGATATTTAGATATCTATAGTTTAAGCTATTGAAAGAAGAAAAATCTCACATTATCTAGGTGAACTGGTGCCTGTAGAATTATTGGAACAAATAAGATTCCTCTGTCACTCACAGCGCAGATAAAAGATAGCTCTGATTTAAGAGATCTGTAGACACAGATAAGTACTGTCGCCTGCTTGCCTTTTCTTTCCTCATTTAATAAACACTGGCATTTTATACATTGACACGAGAATAAATTAAGGTTACTGTCACTATATCACAACTCAGAACAGTGGAAGTTTCTGAGGCTGAATATTTTCTAGTAGCTGAATGTTAAAGTAGCTAATCTCATCAAAGCCTATTGAGTCAAAGGCTTTTTGAAAATTGTGAGCTTATTCCAGGAGTAAAAAAGGATAAAGCAGACGAGGTGGAGGACTGAGAAGTAAATCCAAGGGCTTTGACATGTTGTGTTTGAACATTATTTGCTGTTGATTTCCTTCTTTAACCTCTCTCTTACTATCCTTTGTTTCACAAACAAAATTAATATTTTACGTTTCTAAAGTAAAGTCTTTGTAAAGGCAAAATTGTCAGCATAAGTGAATTCATGATGTTTAATATCTTTATAAATTGTAAGGGTGAGTTAAAAGCCAAGAACCAAGCATCACACTCCATTTCCCAATCTACAAGAGGGCATTGGAACATTTTCTAAGATTTATTTTATAGCAACCCAGGCAACCCTTTGAAGATAAAGAATAATCTCTATTAAGCACCTTCTGGTTTTGTTTTTATTGGTTGTTGACTTTTATGCATTCTTCCCTACTTACTTATTTTCTAATTGTTTTTATTAAATCATGCTCGGACCTACTGCTCTTGAGCTCTGCAATTTTTTGCTGCCCTATTGAATGGGCAAAGGAATGAAGACCTTTTGCACCCCTTTTCCGCACATCTTTCCACATTTATGAAGATAGTTTAAATTATTTTGTCATGGTTATATGTTTATATACAAGTTATGTACAATATACAAGCAATTTAAGATGTGTACATCAAATGTACCAATAGGGTTAGAAAGTTACAAGTGATATGTAAATGTTGTTTCCTTTCAAAGTTGTACAGGGATGATATAATACTGAAAACTAAAAAATATCATATGAACAAAAACATATACATAGACTGGTGTAAGAGTTTTCTGTTTGACCTTGCCTTAGCTAGTAATATGAAATTTTTCTGGGTTACACCAGTACTTTACGAAGGGTCTATTAATTTAAATAAACTAAGACAACAATTGCACTGTTTATTAGAATGGAGGCCACCCTTTTCTAAACTTACACAATAGGAAATCTTTTCAACCTTAAAGGGTTATTATAACCCTATTAAGAAGAGGGTCCATTCCAGAGTAATATACCCTCAATTAACATTAAAACCTGTAAAAAAGGTTTTACTTACCTTGTGCCCAACGCTGGGTGGAGGTGCCAGCCCTCTGACAGCCCTGGGGTCAAATCACAGGTTTCTCATAGAGAAGGCTGTGATTGGACCATATTGTTGGCTCAGAATGCATGCGTGTGCTCTTGGCTGACGAGGGGATGAAAGGGGAAGGAGGGAGATGGAACAAGGGAGTTTTTCTTTTAAACAAAACCCAATGCTGCACGGAGGGAGGTGGGAGAGAGCACCAAGTGGGAGAAAGGGTTGAAGGGAGGAGCCAGCTTCCCCTTGCAGGCACTCTGTTTACAAGGGGAAGATTGTAATGTTTGCATTGCACACTGATATCAAATATAATTTATGTGCTGATTTGACATTAGGCAGCATGGAACAGAATTCTGGGCTGCAAATGTCATGCGTGCGGGGAGTGCAACTTGCCCCGGCACATAATTGCCAATATCTCTGGATGTGCAGTGTTTTAAAATTACACACTGCACATCCAGACTCCTACCACCATGACCACTTCAAATCACTTAAGTGATCATGGTTATTGGAGTAACCCTTTAAAGCAGGGATGGGGAACCTTTGGCCCTCCAGATGTTTTGGACTACATCTCCCATAATGCTCTTACAGCCACAATGCATCAAGGGAGATGTAGTCCACAACATCTGGAGGGCCGATGGTTCCCCACCCCTGCTTTAAAGGGACATTCCAAGCACCATAACAATGTAATCACAATTGCAATATCTTCAGCCTCAGTACAGATGCTCTCAGCCTATCAGTAGCTCCCCATTAAGAAAAAAAAAGAGTTTCTTACATTAAGTACCTTATTCATTTTTAATTTCATTTTTTAGTTCATCATGTCTTGCTCTTTTTTGACCGGATCATACCATGTAAATAATTAACCCTTTCATTGTGCTGTGAAAGACCATGCATATGTATGGTATAAATGCTTATGACGCATTTCTCAAAATACGCCCAAGTGCCCATAACGTCACCCTGAACACAAAAATGCTGAGGAGTATGAGCATTTCGCTGCACTTCTTGTCCTATTGAATGATTCAATACCAATTACTGGGGTGAGGGAATAAAAAAATAAATTTTCAGGGAAGTTTTAAATTAAGTTTCATTTTAAGGTTTACTGATTACCTTAATTAAATGATTAATAGCAAAAGGTACTTACATTATTGTAATTAATACTTTATGCATTGGAATCAGAGCAGTCATGACAATATATAAAAACTTTATCTGATTTCACTTCTTTTGAAATAATATTGATATTACTCTGTAGAAAAAAATATGCATTTTTGGAATGAGAACAAAAGCAGAAGGAGAGGGAAAAAAAATCATAGAACAGCTTTATCCTTGATTAGACCAAAGCTTGCTGTTGAATTTAAAGCTTGTTTTGCCATCAGGACCTCCACTTCCTCTATTTTCTGTAGGCTAAGAGACTATAAAGCATGAAAATATATTAAAGATAGATAGGTTATATTGAATATACAAGATGAATCATTTTTATTCTTTTATTTTGTGACTGTAAATTTCGGATTTTGACAGTGGTTGCCTTTTGCTTAATTGTCTCTGTTTATAAATTTTTATCTGTATTGCAATATATAAAGGCATTTTTATTGAACCTGCTTACATTAAAAGTATGATAGTTGTTTAATAAAGGGATACTCAAAGCACCAAAACAACGTTAGCTTAATGAAGTTGCTTTGGTGTATAGATCACGTCCTTGCACTCTGACTTCTCAGTTTTCTGGCATTTAGGAATTTAACCACTTACCTTCCACATGACGGTCTATGCCGTCATTCAGTGCAGGGCTTTAATACCCAGTGATGGCATAGACTGTGATGCAGTAAAAGTATTGGTAGGGGTTAAATCCCTCTTGGTACCATGGATACCTGGGGGTCCCCTCTGCCAGCTGTGGTCACAGAAAGTGGTCCCAGACTGACAGATAAGCTGTGTGCAGCACTCAAAGTGAGAACTGCACATAGTCCTTTAAATACCGCGGCTAAGTGATCTTGCTCAACAACAGTACTTTTATCACTGCCCGCAGTGTCCTGCATAAAACGGGGACCCATCTGTCAGTTGAGGTTACAGTTATTAGATCCAGACTGACAAGAGAGCACTGCTCATAGCCCTTTAAAACACTTTAAATGCAGCAGTAGCACGATTGCACTGCCGCTGTAAATGTAAAAATGCTTTTGCCCCCCAACAGCCTGGAACTGGCACCCTCCTGTGTCTGAAAAGACCCTAGTGAAGCTTCTCTGCTTGTCCTCTGCTGCAGGATTGGTGCTGGGCTTTGCCAGCTGCCCTATACTGTGCGAGATGGGGAATTTCTCTGATCATGTCATTACTGACATCAGCAGAGGGAATCCCTTCAAATATGGGATTAGTGAGTGGGGTTATGAATGGGATAAGGGCTGGATTGATGGAAGGATTATGAGTAGGATTATTGTTTAGAATGTAGGCTGGATTATTGTAGGATTAGAGTTGGATTAAAGGTAGAATTAGGGATGGATTATGGGTAGGATTAGAGTTTGGATTAGGGATAGGATTAGAGGTTAGATTAAGAAAAGGAAAAGGTTTTAGATTATGGGTAGAATCATAGGTTGGATTGTGGGTTGGATAAGGGTTGTATTAGAGGTTCTATTAAAGACTAAATTAGAGGTTTGATTAAGGGTTGGATTAGGGACAATATTAGGGGCAGTATTAGGGTAATAGGTATACATATAGGTTGTCATTGTACTCAAGAACAGTAACAGAATACAAATATGAGGTTTTTGCTGGTATGTGTGCTGACATGTGTTCTGTGAATTTCCCCAAAATACACATGTGGGAAAACAACACAAGAAATTAACTAATTTGATTTTGGTTTGTGATAAACTGGATAAATGAAAAGTGCCAAAATAATCTTAGTATATACTTTTGTGCAATGACTTTGAATTCTGTGAGTACAATTAAAGTTGTAATCTCAGCATTACCAAATTTGCAAAGTTTTTGCTTTAAAACCATAATTCACTTCCTTGCAATTTTTGTTTTATAGGTCTTAAAATTAATTGAAATCCTAGACATATTGAGCATTTTAACAATCAGGACTAACGTGTGAATCTATTTTGAGTTATTTTTTTTATTTACACTTGGTGTGTAGTAATAATTATATGTAAAACTGAGAAAAAAATTTTTTCAGAGTTTTTTAATATTTTATTCCTCAATGTAGTTGTTCTGGTATCTATAGCCTGTCACTGCAGACTTTTTAATGTAAACCCTGCCTTTTCTAAAAAAAAGCAGTGTTTACATTACAGCCTAGGAACACCTCTAGTGGCAGTCTCTTGAGATGCTTCCTGGTTCAAAGCTGCACAGTGTGCAAGACCCACAATCAGCGTCACCACGCTTTGCATGGAGACGCTGAACACTCCCCATAGAGATGCATTGATTCAATGTATCTCTATGAGGAGATGCTCATTGTCACAGCATAGCATTTTGGCATGCATGAGCAATAGCCTCCCAATGCTTTCCTATGATAAAGCATTAGATTGTCTGAGATTGTGGAATTTGACCTCAGCCACAGAGGCTGGGGCTGGGCTAGCTGTGGCAAAACTGCCGAGTTGCTTGAAAAAAAGTGAGTAAAGGCACCTTTTAAAAAAAAAAAAAAAAAAAGAGAAGGGGACCTGGCACTTAAACTGTTAAAGCTGTAGTTTAAAGAATACATGTTTGTATTCCTGACACTGTAGTGTTCCTTTAAAAAATTAAATCATTTTGTTTCTGTTCATGCAGCCTCAGCCACACCTCCCTTTGCTGTAACTCACACAGTCAGCATAAAAAAGTTTAATTTTCTATTAGCACAGTGTGTTTACTTTAGAAGTGTCCATCTTGTGCTCTGTTAATTGAACTTTAATTACACACAGGAGACTCTTGCAGGCTCTAGTTGCTTAGTAACAGGGCAGGAGATAAGACATTCTTACTTAAACAGACTGTGCAATAAAGCAAATTTAAAAATCTGATCTCTCTTTATGGGATATGTGTAGGGAGACTTTGTAGGTCACATGCAGGGGGTTGTGATTAGGACTACATAAACAAAGTCAGTACATTTCTAAATGGCAGAGAATAGACAGTTAGACAGCAAGGACATGATCTATATACCAAAGCCACTCCATTTAGCTAAAGTTGTTTTGGTGCTTATAGTGAACTCGTATTAATCCATGAAATATGTCACAAAATATTTCCCACTCTTAGTACACCACAAAAAAACACAATAACATTAGCAGGTAGACATTCTGCTACACATCATCAATTGTGTAATGTTTCTGTAGACAGCTCATCCATTAGTAACATTATTTTAATGTTTCATGCCATGCAATCTCCCCTTTTCAAATGCTGTTCAGGATTGAATCCAGTACAGAACATTTGGCACCAAATTCAGAGCTTGGGTACTAATAAATTATGTTATCCATGCACACTGACATTTATTAGTACAGTTAACCACAATGGGGCTATAATGTGGTTGCTAGACTTTGAAGAGAGAGAGATTTCATCTTAATAAATTACAATACTGGCATGTCATGTGTCATGCATGATAAAAAGTATTCTCTGCACAGGGGGAATGCAAAATGATTAACACCTTCTATCAAGTAATGTTAATGATGATAGGCTCTGTGAAACAGCATTATTAATAAACACATTTGTACAAAAATTAACGAGTACAGGTATGTTTATAATTATAATTATTCTGTAAATATATTAAAAAAAAAAATTTATGTAAACATGCAAGGTACAGTAAATGACAAGATCAAATTTGCAACAGAAATAATGATAATATGATTATGTAATCCATACGCTACTGGATTTGTGTATACACAAATGTAAATATTGTAAATAAAATATTGTAAATTCCATACCACAGAATCATGTATACACATTGACCAATTGCAAGACAAATTAGTTTATTACACACAATTGATGCCCGTTTTTAGAGGGCAATCTGCCCCTGATATGTAGCACCAGCTCTGTGGGATTATGTGCTGCCACTGCATGGGCCAGTAAGAGATCTCCTCATTGTTTCTCTGCCATTTTGCAATAGTGTGGGAGCTGTAGTTCTGCACCTCTGCTGGTCAGATCACTGCCAATGCTCCCTTGCGTTCACAGACCAGAATGAAGCATCCACAGAGGTCTGTACCCAGCCAGAGGGGGAGACCTGTAGCACAAGACAACTGGACCACCTGGAAGAATGTTTAGAGCCACACAGGACCACCTTGGACAACATCTGGACCAACATTATACATTACCCCTCCCACTGAAAAGTTTAGCAGGTGGCTACCGTATATACTCGAGTATAAGCCGAGTTTTTCAGCACATTTTTTGTGCTGAAAAACCCCAACTCGGCTTATACTCGAGTTAGTCTGTATTATGGCAACTTACATTGCCATAATACAGACTGGGGGCTGGCAGAGCTGTTACTTACCTCTCCTGCAGCTCCTGCCAGCTTCCTCCTCCGCGCCGGTCCGGTCAGCACCTCGGTCAGCTCCCAGTGTAAGTCTCGCGAGAGCCGCGGGGTCATAGTGCGGCTCTCGCGAGACTTACACTGGGAGCTGAGAGAAGAGCTGCACGGACCGGCGCGGAGGAGGAGAGAGCTGACAGGAGCTGCAGGAGAGGTAAGCGCTCGCCAGCCACTGAACTGCCAATGCACTGGACCACCAGGGAAGGAGAGCCCCCCTCCCTGCCATGTATCAAGCAGGGAGGGGGGGACAACAAATAGATAAATAATAATATATAAATAATAATGAATTAATAAAAATAATAAAAAAATAATAATAATATAACAAAAAAATTAAAATAATATTACATTTTTTTTAATAAAAATGCCCACCCCCCCACCAAGGCTCTGCAACACACACATACACACTGGATCACACACACACTGCATTCATACACACACTGCGCACTCATACACACACTGCATTTATGCACACACACTGCGCACTCATACACACACTGCACTCATACACACACTGCACACTCATACACACACTGCATTTATGCACACACACTGCGCACTCATACACACACTGCACTCATACACACACTGCGCACTCATACACACACTGCATTTATGCACACACACTGCGCACTCATACACACACTGCACTCATACACACACTGCGCACTCATACACACACTGCATTTATGCACACACACTGCGCACTCATACACACACACTACATTCATCATATACACACACTGTAAATAAATATTCAATTAATATAATTTTTTTAGGATCTAATTTTATTTAGAAATTTACCAGTAGCTGCTGCATTTCCCACCCTAGTCTTATACTCGAGTCAATACGTTTTCCCAGTTTTTGGGGGTAAAATTAGGGGCCTCGGCTTATATTCGGGTCGGCTTATACTCGAGTATATACGGTATATATAATTTTTATGACTAATGATGCAAAATCTCCAATATTTTTCAAAATGTAAATCTTTGTAACTTTTTTCTTAATATGCAATATCTATGTATACACTGCATACATGTTCTTATGCTTTGTCACCACTACTGGTTAATTAGTCATGTGGTTCTGGCAGCCATTTTGAAATTTAAATTATTTAAAAACAAAAAGCATCAAAACAACTTGAGAGAAGTTCCTTAAAATTGATGTCATGATAAATACCAACAGTTTGCTCTGCCAAATATAGTTGTGCTCAAAAGTTTGCATACCCTTGGAGAATTAGTAATATATGTACCATTTTTAAGAAAATATGAGTGAGCAGGCGAGATACATTTATTTTATTTCTTATGGGATTCACATTCAACTGTAGGTTATAGCAGAATGGCACAACATAAAACAAAACAAAACATGGCAACATAGAAAAAAATGAAATGCCCCTTGTTTAAAAGTCTGGATACCCTCAGTTCTTAATACTGTGTATTCCCCTTTAGCATCAATGACATGCTGCAGTCTTTTATAATAGTTGTCTATGATGCCCCTAATTCCTGCAGGTGGTATTGCTGCCCATTCATCTTGGCAATATGCCTCCAGGTCATGCAAAGTCTTTGTTTGTCTTGCATGAACCGCACGTTTAAGATCTCCCCAGAGTGGCTTGATTATTTTAAGGTCAGGTGACTGTGATGGCCACTCCAGAACCTTCACCTTTTTCTGCTGTAATCACTGTAGGGTCAACTAGGGTATTTGTCATGCTGGAAAGTCCAAGAGTGTCCAATGCGCAGCCTTCATGCAGAATAATGCAAATTGTCTGCCAATATGTTCTGATAACATGCTGCATTCATCTTGCCATCAATTTTCTCAAGATTCCCAGTGCCTTTAGAGGTCACCCCCCCCGAGTATTCTTTCCATTTTAGGCCTTGTTGATCTCTCACCTAATATAGTGCTTATGGTTGTGACCATAAAGCTCTATTTTGGTCTCATCATTCAAAATTACAGTGTGCCAGAAGCTGTAAAGCATGTTAAGGTGTTGTTGGGCATATTGTAACTGGGCTTTTTTGTGGCGTTGGCACAGTAAAGGCTTCTTTCTGGCAACTTAACCATGCAGCTCATTTTTGTTCCAAGTATCGTCGTATTGTACTTCTTGAAAAAAACACACCTATTTTTTCCAGAGAAGCCTGTATTTATACTTTAATTACCAGTGGGATTTTCTTTGTATACCGAACAAATATTCTGGCAAATGTGGTTGAAATCTTTCTTGGTCTACTTGACTTTGACTTGGTATCAAGAGATCCCTGAATTTTTCACTAATCACCAATATGTGATTGGGCAGTACTGACTGGCATTTTCAATGCTTTGGATATCTTTTCATATCCTTTTCCATCTTTATAAAGTTCCATTACCTTTGTTCCTCAGGTCTTTTGACAGTTCTTTTATGCCCCCTATGGCTCACCATCTAGCCTGCTCAGTACATCCACGTGACAGCTAACAAACGAATTGACTATTTATACACAGACACTAATTGCAATTTAAAAAGCCACAGGTGTGAAAAACTGACCTTTAATTGTCATTTTAACCTGTGTGTGTCACCTTGTGTGTCTGTAACAAGGCCAAAAATTCACAGGTATGTAAACTTTTGATGAGGGCTATTTGGGTGATTTCTGTTATCATTATGATTTAAAAAGGATCCAAACAACTATGTGATAATAAATGGCTTCACTATCCTTCAATAAAAATACATTTTATTTGCATGATCAGTCATATTTTCAAAATCAATGCCAACATTTTTGAGAACACCTGTAATATTTTGCTCACATTGTATTACTTTACAGAGTTTTTTTGTCATCTGCAAACACTGAAACATGACTTTCAATGCTTATTTCAAGATCATTTATAAATATGTTAAATAGAAGGCGGTCACAGAACAGAACCCTGAGAACATAATTTACCACTTTTACCCAGCTTGCAAATTTACCTTTAATGACCACTCAATGTGCTCTATTTTTAAGACAATGCTCTACTCAAGGACAAGAATTTTCATCTAGACCAATTTCTTTGAGTTTGAACACTAACCTATTGTGTGGAACCGTATAAAATGCCTTGGGAAAATCCTAGTAGATCACGTCCACTGCAACAGCCTAATCTATACTTCGACGTACTTATTCATGGAATGCAATTAAGTTAGTTTGACATGATTTATGTTTCATAAAACCATGCAGATTTTTGCTGATAACGATGTTCTTCTCAATAAATTCTTGAATATTACCCCCTTAATAACCTTCCAAATATTTTCCCAGCAACAGAAGTTAAGCTCATAGGTCTATAATTTCCAGACAAGGATTTTGGACCCTTTTTGAATATTGAAACCACATCTGCCTTCTTCCAATCTTCTGGTACAATTCCTTAAATAAAAGAATCTTGAAAGACTACTATTTTCTTGAGAATATAATTTATGTTTGCATGTATTGTTTTGCAGTGTCTGGAATATAAATAATGTCATTTATTTCATAGTAAACCAGCTTGAGATTGAGTATATCCGCTTAATTTATAATAAGAATTTGAATAAGAATAAGTTAATTAACTTAGAATTTCTACCAATCAGCTTGAGCTATGGTAAAAATGATATGCCGTTATAATCCCCACATTCTCATATGCATTAATTCAATAAAATAAAATATGCCACACAATATATGCAATACAACATGTAATACCTAATATTGCGGGATAATTCTTTTTTTTTTTTATATACCGTATATACTCGAGTATAAGCCGACCCGAATATAAGCCGAGGCCCCTAATTTTACCCCAAAAAACTGGGAAAACTTATTGACTCGAGTATAAGACTAGGGTGGGAAATGCAGCTACTGGTACATTTCTAAATAAAATTAGATCCTAAAAAAATTATATTAATTGAATATTTATTTACAGTGTGTGTATATAATGAATGCAGTGTGTGTATGAGTGCAGTGTGTGTGTATGAATGCAGTGTGTATGAATGCAGTGTGTGTGTGTATGAGTGCAGTGTGTGTGTGTATGAGTGCAGTGTGTGTATGAATGCAGTGTGTGTGTATGAATGCAGTGTGTGTGTATGAGTGCAGTGTGTATGAGTGCAGTGTGTTTGTGTGTGTTGCAGAGCCTTGGTGGGGGTGGGCATTTTTATTATTATTTTTTTTACTTATTTTAATAATTTTTTTGTTTTATTAATATTTTGTTATTATTATTTTTTATTTTATTATTATTTTTAATATTTTATTATTATATTTATTTATTTTTGTCCCCCCTCCCTGCTTGATACATGGCAGGGAGGGGGGCTCTCCTTCCCTGGTGGTCCAGTGGCATTGGCAGTTCAGTGGGGGGAGGAGGGGGGCTGGCAGAGCTGTTACTTACCTCTCCTGCAGCTCCTGTCAGCTCTCTCCTCCTCCGCGCCGGTCCGTGCAGCACCTCGGTCAGCTCCCAGTGTAAGTCTCGCGAGAGCCGCGGGGTCATAGTGCGGCTCTCGCGAGACTTACAGTGTGAGCTGAGAGAAGAGCTGCACGGACCGGCGCGGAGGAGGAGAGAGCTGACAGGAGCTGCAGGAGAGGTAAGTAACAGCTCTGCCAGCCCCCAGTCTGTATTATGGCAATGTAAATTGCCATAATACAGACTGACTCGAGTATAAGCCGAGTTGGGGTTTTTCAGCACAAAAAATGTGCCGAAAAACTCGGCTTATACTCGAGTATATACGGTATATATTTTTATTTTTGGTTTTCTTTTCTTTTTTGCACAAATCATGTCACAATACAATAATGTAAAAGTGTAACACATCAGAACGTTATATAAAAATATACAATTACACGCTTTCAGTAACATTGGCGTATGGCCTAAGTCATATTATCACCAACATATTAAAGCAACAATACTTATACATGGAGCCAAGAGGGTTGTTCAACATTCGCTTATTGTTGTCCTAGGAACTCATCCCTCCATTCCCACCACCTGCCCTTGTAATATCTATTTTATTATTGTGTCGTTACCCTGAAATGTTCCTGTGTACCTTTCAAGAAGTTTTTCCATGGTTGCCATATATCTGTATACCTATGGTATTTGTCTAGGGACCCTCATCTTCCTCCATCCCATGGAAGTGTTCGATCTTTAAATACCAATCTTACCTAGAGGGCAAGGTTGTTGATTTTCATTTGCTTGCTATGATACATTTAGCTGCTGTCAGCATGAAGTAAATTAGGGAGTGCTTGATACGTCTTTGAGGAATATGGAAGTGGTACAGAAGTAGCGCCTCTGGGTTAAAGGGTATGTTCATATTTGTTACCAGGTTGACAGTGTTTCAGACTTCTTTCCAGAAGCCCGAAACTGATCTGTAATTCCACCATATGTGCTGGAAGGTTCCCCTCTCTGAGTCACATCTCCAACAATTGGGGGATGCGTTAGAGTCAAATCTTTTTACATCTACCGGGGGATGATTCTTTTTTTTAGAAAGTGCATTTAAATATATCTGGTATGTTCATCATAGATATCATTAGTTAGTAAATTTATGTGTGAATATTTAAAGGAAAAACATTAAAAAGATGAATTACACACGCGTGTGGAATGTAACAAAAGAGTTCAGCTGCATAATATTTTGAGAAAAATTGATGAAACGATTAGGACAAGCTATGTCATATATTCCATAAAGAATTGTTCTTGCATATTATATCAAACTGTAAAAATATCATTTTATGGCAGGATACGAAAACTCGTATTGCTTACCCTTTCTCTACTAAAACAGGAAAAAATCTTCAGGTAGTCACGGAATAAAAGCCACGGTGTGATTTATTGGATCAAAAAGGCAAAGCAACGTGTTGACCTACTAAGAGGCCTTTATCTTTACTGTCCACCAACAGCAGCAAAGAAAAAGGCACAAACTGAAAATAAATCATACTGAATGGCCCTAATCAATTACCATTTTGGTCCCTTACAATAAGAAGCACCTCCCCCATTACTTACTTCTTTTTGTTAGGGGTGTGTTTCTGTGCGTTTGGAAGACTTGATGAGGACTACCTTACACAAGTTTTATTTTCAACCGGTTTCACGTTGAGTTGTTGCACAACTTTGAACTTGCCAAAAGAGCCTGCAAGTCTTGCCATAAAATTACATGATTTAGCTGTTTCATGACAAAACGTCATGATTTTATAAAAGCGAGTATTGTACCTCCTATGTTGGCTTATGCTGTTCACATACCTTTGTTTTTTTACCTCCCATTTATGTTTACTGGGCTCATAAGGTAAGTTCATCAGTGATGTGGGGTGTGAGTGGATGTTTGTTTCGTCACATTTAATTGTGAATTGAGTATTCACTGTTTGCACTATATTCATATGGATTTTCTGATTTTTTTTTTAGTTTACTTGCCTTCTGTTAATTGTCTACAATTGTTCTTTTACGTTTGTACATTAAACTCTGGGCTCCTGTTCTATTGTCTTCACAGTGTGATTTCATGATGATTACCTGTTCCAAGCCGTACTCACTCACTCACTCTCAGCTTTGTTCAGTCTGGATGGAGTGTCTAATGCTTGATTGATGAAGCATTCCTCCTTAATGGGCTCTTCATTAAGTTTTGATTTTGAGCGTTTGTCCTTGGATGTTGTCTTTCACTTTAATCATTTGTTGATGATAGTTGTTTGTTATCAAAGAATGGGGAAATGATGGCGGAGGTGCTGAGTATTAAATAGGGACCAGAATAGAGATCGGCTGGGGTCACTCAGTATGATTTCTTTTCAATTTGTGTATTTATATTTGCTGCTATTGGTAGACAATAAAGAAAGAGTTAAACAATATGAGTCCTTGTGTCTTTTATAAAATCATGACTTTTCATCATGAAATGACAAGATCATGTAATTGTCTTGAAAGTCTAGATACTTATAAAATAAAATATAATTATTTACCAATGCATATATGTCTGTTATACCCTGTGCTACATTAATAAGGTTTGATTTTGCACTGTTATAAACTCAACGGCAACTTTCTGTTTATATGGTAATATAACTTAGCATGTACATAGTTCAGTTATGGTACTGGGTAAAATACTGTTGCAAGTAAATATTTGTATGAAAATGTACCATTTTCAAGCTATTAACCCCTTCCCGACCGTGGACGGAAATTTTCCGTCAACCTTGTCCTTCAGTTAAGGACCGTTGACGGAAAATTTCCGTCATTTTCTTAAGTTAACCCCAGATCGCCGCGATCGTGGCAATCGCGGGGTTAACGGTGCTCCGGTCTGCCTCTGCATTAGAGGCAGACCGGGAGCACCCGATCGGGCTGCCCCAGCACCGGTGCTCGCTCTGACAGCATGTCAGAGCGAGCACATGTGCTCCACATACTCACCTTCTGCCTCCCTGCACTTCCGGGTTCTGTGTGAAGTGCAGGGAGACGGATCAGTGCTGATCTGCTTCCCTGTGTAAAAAAAAAAAAAAATTAAAGTTAAATCCCACCCCCCCTGCCCCTGTTTTAATAAAATTAACCCCTTCCCTGCCAATTGATCACTGACTACAGTGATCAATTGGCAGGGTATACATTTTAATGTCATCTGATTTTTTTTTTTTTTAACCCCTGAGGGTTAATTATTTTTTTTTAACCCTCAGGGGTTAAATTTATTTTATTAATTTAAATATTAAAAAATTATATATTTAGCTAGCTGGGATGGGTGGAAGTTAGTGGGGAATTGGGGAATTTGGTGTTAGGCTAACTAGGGGTTAACGTTAAAAAAAGTTTTAAAATAAGCTTTAAAAAGGTAAAAAAAAATTTTTTTTAAATGTTTTAATAACGTTTAAGTAAAAAAAAATAAATACCACCCCCTTTACCCAGTCTAAATAAAAATTAACCCCTTCCCTGCCAGCTGATCACTGCCTACAGTGATCAAAATACAGATCACATTATTATACTGTGATCTAATTTTTTTAACCCCTGAGGATTAACTTTTATTTATTTTTTTTAACCCTCAGGGGTTCCATTTATTTAATTAATTAATTTAAATATTTTATAATTAAATATTTTGCTAGCTGGGGTGGGTGGGAGTTATGGGAAAATGGGGAATTTACGGTTAGTGCTGCTTACTGCTAGTTAGGGGTTAACGGTAAAAGAAAAGTTTAGAAAAAAAATTAAAAGTGTAAAAAAAGTTAAGATAGTGTAAAACATTTAATAAGTAAAAAAAAAAGTTTAAAAATGGGTTTTACAAAGTAAAAAAAGTTTTACAAAGTAAAAAAATACATTTAAAAATGCTCATTACCACTACACTTGGTACAAGCTAGCGGAAATATTATCCCACGCTAAGGTTCAAAATATGCCTTTTGAATTACCCTGGGATGTCTTCTTTAAGAAATGATATGCCTTTATGGTGTAATTGGATGATATAGCCTTGTAAAATACTCTAAAATGGGACATGGACACAGCGTAAAAATTCAAAGTTTGGAAAAAACTGGAATGGCTGTGTCTCAAATGTGCCCCTTCAATGTCCACATATACCTGGCAAAGGTACATACGGGGGTATTGCTGTACTCAGCGACATAGCTGAACAACATATGAAGTAGTATACAGTCGTAGTACACATAAGGTTTGCAAAATATACTGCGCAAACTCACTTTGTGTGTCAAAAAGGCAGAAAAAATGCTTATTACCACTACACTTGGTACAAGCTAGCGGAAAAATTATCCCACGCTAAGGTTCAAAATATGCCTTTTGAATTACCCCGGGATGTCTTCTTTAAGAAATGGTATGCCTTTATGGTGTAATTGGATTATATAGCCTTTTAAAATACTCTAAAATGGGACATGGACACAGCGTAAAAATTCAAAGTTTGAAAAAAATGGAATGGCTGTGTCTCAAATGTGCCCCTTCAATGTCCACATAAACCTGGCAAAGGTACATACGGGGGTATTGATGTACTCAGCCGACATAGCTGAGCAACATATGAAGTAGTATACAGTCGTAGTACACATAAGGTTTGCAAAATATACTGCGCAAACTCACTTTGTGTGTCAAAAAGGCAGAAAAAATGCTTATTACCACTACACTTGGTACAAGCTAGCGGAAAAATTATCCCACGCTAAGGTTCAAAATATGCCTTTTGAATTACCCCGGGATGTCTTCTTTAAGAAATGGTATGGCTTTATGGGGTATTTGGATTATATAGTCTGGTAAAATACTCTAAAATGGGACATGGGAACAGTGTAAAAATTTAAAGTTTGAAATGAACTGGAATGGCTGTGTCCCAAATGTGCCCCTCCGATGTCCACATATACCTGGCCAAGGTACATACGGGGGTATTGATGTACTCAGCCGACATAGCTGAGCAACATATGAAGTATTATACAGTCGTAGCACACATAAGATTTGCAAAATGTACTGCGCAAATTTACTTTGTGTGTCAAAAAGGCAAAAAAACGCTTATTACCATTACACTTGGTACAAGCTAGCGGAAAAATTATCCCACGCTAAGGTTCAAAATATGCCTTTTGAAATACCCTGGGATGTGTTCTTTAAGAAATGGTATGCCTTTATGGTGTAGTTGTAATATGTAGCCTGCTCAAGTGCTCCAAAGTGGGCACGGACGCATCAAAACCCTCCATGAAAATTCACACTTAAAAACCTTAACTTGTTACGTCTCTTTTATAGCAGTGTAACTTCACAAAATAGTGTCTAGGTCATACATTGGGCATATTGTTTTACTCAGAAGACTTAGCTGAGCATAATTTGGGGGGTTTGAACTTAGTGGCACATATGAAATGTACAAAATGCCCAGCAAAAATGTAATCCGTATGTAAAAAATGCCCAAAATTATTTTTTACCACATACTTTGGCATATATTGGTGAAAAAATGGGGGCATGTTAAGGCACAATATGCACCATATGAGATACCCTGGAGTGTCTACTTTTATAAATGGTAGGCCTTTGTGGTTTTTTTTTGAACAGTCAAACTGCTATAGTACCCCAAATTGAAGCATAGGCCCATTAAATCCGCCTCTCAAAATTCTACTGTAAATGTTGAAACGGACAGGTCTCCTATATGGCACTGTAGCTTCACGAAATAGTGCCAAAGACATACAATGGGGGTATCGTTGTACTCAGCAGAAGTAACTGAACACAAAATAAAACTTTGTACAGGAATAGCACACACCAACTTTACAAAATATACATGGGAAGTTCTTTGTTATAAGTTTGTGTGCCAAAAACTCCAAAAAACTATATTTTACTCCAATATTTAGCAGAGATTGGCGGTGAAATGGCTACTTAGAAAGTGTCAAAAAAACCTTAGGACAATAGCCTGTGATGTCTACTTTATATAAATATATACTTTTGTGTGGCAATTTTGTTTTCTTTTATGGCTATTAAGCTTACAAGACAAACATACCAAATTCTAAAATCGCTCCACATTAAAAGTTTATTTTACTCCTTGTGCTTTGTGACCTGTAACTACCAAAAAAAACTTTAAATCCCAGACACATTATATATTCTGTAAATCAGAACAAATAAATAAATTTATTTTTAATTACTTTCTTTAACCTGCACTAATTAGGCACACATTATTATTGCAAAAACTGTAAAAAAAACACAAAATTTTTCTTTTTTTTGCATTTTTCTGTATTTTTTAAATAATAAATAAGCATTTATATATATATATGTTACATCAAATTAAAGCCCTTTATGTCCTTTAAAAAACAGTATATAATATGTGTCGGTGCAATAAACGAGAGAGATGCAAATTGCAGTTGAACGCATACAGCAAGAAAATGCAAAAATTGCTTGTGTCATTAAGCGTAAGACAAGCTTCTGAAGCTGTGTCCTTAAGGGGTTAAATCTAAGTAAAATTGTGTACCAAATGAAGCTAAATCATATTGATCATACGAGGACAATATTTTTTTCCATTATTACAGCCTTCAAAATTAATAACTGATTTAAGTTATTAAAAATAATGTTTTTTTTTACTGCAATCTCAAAAATGCTGGACATAGTCCAGGACATATATCAGAGCCACTTATGGAATACCTTTGAGGTAGACGTGGATCCAATGGGTTCTCACAATACTCACATAACTATAAAGGAGAACAATTGACACACAGAGGTGGTGAGGAAGGCGAACAAGAGACACACCGAGGGATCGGGGAAGGGGAGAATGAGACACACAGAGGGTCTGGGGAAGGGGAGATTGAAACACACAGAGGGTATGGGGAAGAGAAGGAAAATATAAAGGTGCTGTGGGGAAAAAGCTACACAGAGGTGTTGGGGCAGAGGAAAGAGGCACACAGAAACACTGGGGAAGGGGAGATAGAGACAAAGAGGCTGAAGTAAGAGACAAATGAAATGGGCTTGGGGGAGAATGAAACACACAAGGGACTGGGATGAAGTAAACATTACATCAAGGGGGGGGGGTTGTAAAAGACACACAAGAGGTGTGTAATACACACAAAAGGGAAACATGGGATAACAGATACACTAAAGCCAGTAAGACAATCAAAAGAGGAAATAGTAAACACAAAATAAATTCAAAAGGGAGGTTAAGAGAAATAGGTGAAGATGCATCTTTGCCTGTGTCTCCTACTCTCCCTGAAACTCAGTTATTCAGCACAGCAGTGCTTTTCAGCCTCTATATGCCTATGCTGGTGCAACACATTATTGGGCTGGTATAGAATTTTTTATTCCCAATCCAGGCCTGACCATGGGGGTGGGGCGGTGGGGGGGTTCCTATACTCTCTCTGCAGTAAATAGCAGCTCTACATAACACTCCAGAAGTAAACACCTGTCATATAGGGAAATGAGCTAAATATCTGTGGATCACTCAATCTGACTGCTTTATATTGGACAAGGTTTAGCACCATGCTCGGGTTTTCTTTTTCCCTCCATCCCTCTGTACTCCATATTTTGATGAATGATGAGTTAGTTAAGGGGTTGAATTAGCTATAATGCAAAAGGTAGGTTAGATTTATTCCATATTTCTGTCTCATTCCGTAATTGCATGCAGATATTTTCCTTCCTTTTTCTACTCTACCTTAGAGGCTTATTTTTTTATGTTTTTTTTTTTGATTATTGGTTTTGTTTTTGTTATATTTCAGAGTTGTAAAAATATGTTTACTTTTGAAGTAAAGTGTGTTCAGTGGGTTTTAAAAAAAGATGTATATAGCATATTGCATACATATTTAAATAATTATGATGAGTTGAGAAACAAGATGTGTAAAAAAGTGAAAATGAAATTCTTGATTATATTCTAAATTCAATTGTACTTGTTTACTTTTGCCTATTATAATTGAGTCTCACTACTGGGCTTTGCAACAAATACATTTCAATTGACAATTTAAATTTACATTACACATATTAAGATGTTAATCATCGCATTGACGCTAAGTAACTCCCACCCTTCATTTTTTCCTCAACTGAAGAATAAGCATGTATTTCAGTCCATTTTTTTTTTAGAAACCAATGAGCAATGCAAGTGTGTTTGGTTGATCTTGACATTGTATTGAGTATATATTTTTTCATGTCTCAGATAAGAGTACATTTTTTTAATTGAGATAAGTTTGTTGAGTTTCCCTTAGCTGATTCCGAAATTTCAACCCAAGCATCAGCCTAGATTTAATTAAAATCTAGACATTTACTGTATAAACCCATGTAATGTCCAGTGTCAAAGATGATCTTGCTTATTGCACATTCACAGTCAATAATCTACAATATTTATTATAATATTTATTATTTATTATATTTAATATTTTGATCTGACAAATACCTCACCTCTGTACTCAGGTTGAATGAAAATATTCACTGTTTAAGTTTGAAGGATTTACACTGCTTTCGAACCTTTGTTCTCAGCCCCCAGTCCCTCTTGTCAGATGGCATGCTTCTTTTGAAGACTTCTTTCTCAGACTCATTGTATTGAAATACATAGGTTTTAGACTGCTCATTGAATCAGTCACAGCAAACTGAGGTGAACTTCTCAATCTATAAAGTGGTGACTCACCTTCGAAAAGATAAGTTGATATGTTGGAGTAGAAAATTACTTTTCTCTCATTCAGCCTTAAATAATCAGTACTAATATGAGCCAATTTCAATCCATTTTAAGGATCCTTAAATAACTACAATGCTGGCACATCATTGGACTTGTGCAGCTGGTAAAATAATAGCTTCAGTTCAGAGAGGATAACGCATTAGATGGTTCTAAAAGGAATGATAACTTCCTCCATATGGTGTTGAGATCCTTCCATACTGTGTGTAATTGCTATTACCTGAGGCAAATAACCTGATAATTACATACTACTAAAACTGCAATCTGTACATTAACAGAAATGAAAAAAAAAATGCAAAAACAAAAGACTTTCAATGAGGAATTGAAAAGCAACATTTTTAACACTTAATAGCCTTTTTATTGTGACATTTACATCTGTTCCTCCTGTGCTTGTTTTTGTTTGTATAGCAACAATGCAGGGTTTAAAACCATATACACAATGAGCCAGCAGCTCTTTCCAGCATTGTAATTGTGTATTTAATTGCATGGAAAGGAGAGACTCCAGAAATGACAGTGACCCTGTCATTTATTGGTAGTGACCCTTTGAAACATGGTTCTAGCAGGAAGCTTTCATATGAAAAAGTCTACATAAGCTTTAAAGTGCTTTTTAGGTATGTTTGCTGTTTTGGAACAAGATAATTTTACAGTTATCGAATGAGGATTGATGTATGGCATGGTCATGCATTTGTTTTGTCACTTCAAGTAAACCAGAAAAAAAATTGGGATATGTGTTTTTTTTTATTTGCAACTTTCATTCCCATTCACGCCGCTCATCATCCTTACTGTCCTTAAAGGGGCATGCATCACTTGACAAATATTTTTTTTAAACCAGCAAGCAAACACTTTTGAGCAAATATCCAAACTGAAAAAAAGCATAGAAAACTTTCAAAAATATGTAACAATGTTTATAAACTTACTATAAACTTGGTAAGATTGTTTTATTGCACACATCTCGTAGCTAGTTTCCTTAGCCTCCCTCCCTTACTAACCCATGTTAGTTTCAGGGCAGTCCACTAATGACAGAAACATTACATCATTGCACAGCAAAAGGAGAGCGAAGCCAGATACCACAGACTGCTCTTTATGATCACACTGATCAGACTCCTTCTGTTCTCCCCCTGTTAGAATGGTGCAAGATGAAGATATCTTCCAACTGCACATGTGTAAATCTGTCAGGCCTGCCCATTGCATTTTTTCAGCATTCTTAGGGATAGGACACTGATTGGTTAGATCAGTGTTTCCCATTGAGTGGGTGTGGAAAGCATAAGAACAAAGAAGCAGGTAGGGGTTGAGGGGGCGTGACTTAACCAAGGTGGCTGCCTAACTGAAAAGCCCTTTGTGGTATTGAGCAACAAAGTCCAGAACTGCAAGAAGATTTAAAAAAATATATCATATTTCTCACATCATTTTATTGCTAAAAGAAGTCTACAACATGTTAAAAAAAAAACACGAAAAAACATCAAATGGATTGAACAGTGAAAAACCATTTTGTTGCTCAACAATGATACCAAATTATATGCCAAAGGTTTGGCTTCTAGGTTAGCCAAAAACATCTCTAAACTTGTTAAAAACGATCAGGCTGGATTTGTGCTAGACAGACAAGCCACAGATGGCACTAGGAGGTTTATCAATATTATTCATCAAATTAGAACAGATCGTGCGCCTTCACTGCTTCTTTCATTGGATGCAGAGAAGGCATTTCAATAGAATACACCGGGGGATACTTGAAAGAGGTTTTGTTCAAATTTGGTTTTACAACTCCACTAGTAAATGCAATATTTTCTCTGTATCATCATCCTACAGCTCAAGTGTCGGACACGGGTTTCACCTCAGAAATTTTATCACTTACTAAGGGTACGAGACAGGGTTGTCCCCTGTCCCCTTTTTATTTATTCTGTCGATGGATATCCTGGCCGAACTAATTAGGAATGACCTGTAGATAGAGGATGTTGCAATTGGTGGTGTCATTCATAAGATTGGGCTCTTTGCAGACGATATAATTTTGTCTATAAGGAACCCGGTTGCGTCTCTTGTTTCCTAATGCACATATTAAACAATTTGAGGATGTTTCTGTGACGAACTGCACTTCGCCAATGGCTTTTGGAGGGGCCTGATTGCCAGCCTCCTACTCTGGGACTATGGGCCCTGTGATATCCCCTTGGACTTTAAACTGGAACAGATTCAAACATGTGGTGGCGACGGCCATCTTAAATTGTCCAGCAGTGTTTTGTCGTCAAGTATATGGAACTGTTTTGAGCATGGTACTATGTGCATGGTGGGCAAAAATAAGACTTCTAGGAAAGCCCTGAACCGATCGGGGTGATTTTTAGATATGTTGTTCACCGAGATCGGGGCTATCAGGAGATGAGGGTACTTTGTGGGCTGTAAAAATTTATGTTTTTTCTACTTAGAGTTAATTGTGTTAGTCCATTGTCTTAGTTAATTGTATCACAGGCAGAGGGGAGGGATTGTGTACACTGTATGGGAGTGACTGAGTGTAAAACTCTGTTTTTATTGGATTGTGAATTTCATGTTCTGTGCCCCACAAGGTCCACCCAGGTGGTAACCTTGTGGGGAAAAACTGTATAAAAGAGCAGCTGTACCATTAAACCTTCAGTTCTACTTGACCCTCAACTCGCAGCCTCATCTTGTGTTTGGAGGGGACAGCTATAATCACTACAGGGATTGCTATACTCTGTATACTTCCTTAGCTTCACTGATCTAGACATTTACTGTATAAAGACATGTAAGAGCTTGTTCCTGCTTCGCTCTCGGAAGGAAGAGAGGTTCACTCACTGGAGTCTTGTCGTAGGTCCAAGGTGGGTAGGAGAGGGTGAGAACCCAACCAAACTGTGACAGTTCGTGGGGTCTGCAAGACAACCTATTAAACTTGGGGTATTTTGACTCTTTTCATGCTTTTTTCATGCAACCATTTTACCACCAATCTTTGCCAAATTAACAAAAATAATAATAATTGGTGATTTTTTTTGACACACATAGCAGTTTAAGAATACATGTACTGAGAACTTTAAGGGTTACTGCCAAAGAAAACCCCAATATGTGTTCAGCAACATCTCCTGAGTACAGTGACACCACCCAAGTACAGGTGTGTCAGGTTCACTGGGGGCTAAAAGACCTTATTTGGAGGGTGCGCATTCCAGTTTTCCAACTTGGAATTTTCACAGCTGGTCATCATGAAACCATATGGTATTTGGGACATTTGTGAAGCCAGCCAATGTAATTTACCCCCATCACGATCACTTCCAGCACCAAATTAGCCACAGACGTACCTCATATGTCCGTGGTATTTAAGGGGTTAAACAAATCTCTGGACCTGGAAGATATTACAGCCAATTGAAGAAGCTTACCCAGCGAAATGCGTATTGGCACTTAAGGACTGCACTACTAACCGTTTTCTTTTATTTGATTTTATATTTACATTAAAGGACCACTATAGTGCCAGGAAAACATACTCATTTTCCTGGCACTATAGTGCCCTGAGGGTGCCCCCACCCTCAAGGACCCCCTCCCGCCTGGCTCTGGGAAGAGGAAGGGGTTACAATCTTACCTTTCTCCAGCGCCGGGCGGGGAGCTCTCCTCCTCCTCTCCGCCTTCTCTCCTCCTCTTCGGCTGAATGCGCATGTGCGGCAGGAGCTGTGCGCGCATTTAGCCAGTCTCATAGGAAAGCATTCATAATGCTTTCCTATGGACGCTTGCGTCTTCTCACTGTGATTTTCACAGTGAGAAGCATGCAAACGCCTCTAGCGGCTGTAAATGAGACAGCCACTAGAGGCTTTAGAGGCTGGATTCTCTGAAACTGCTATGTTTATTAAAAAAATGGGTTAACCCTAGCTGGACCAGGCACCCAGACCACTTCATTAAGCTGAAGTGGTCTGGGTGCCTAGAGTGGTCCTTTAACTTTCTGTTTTTAATATTGTTACCAATAGATAGTGGATTCCCACCAATATTTGGTATCCAGTCCTGTTCCAGGTTTGAGATAGGGGAGTGTCATCCCACAATTTGGCACCATACATTTACACCTGAGAGCCAAGGCACCTATGGGCTCTCAGTAAAGTGAGAGTCCCCTTAAAAACAAAGTGATTTTTAAATTTATGATACATCTAGATATACTGCACCATAACTCATTATCTTGTTTACTTTGAGATTCTTCATCCATTCAAGAAGGTGGGGTGTTGCCTACAGAAAAGCACATCTGCATTGATATAGAGACTTATTCCCAGGTTCTGAAAATTGTGAGTGTGCACACATATATCTACTTTGTGTTGAATTTTGTTTAAGTACTATCTGCACTAGTTTTTCTCTGTTTCCCTATTTTACATATCATCCCACATCAAGATTGTATACAACTTCTCAGTAAGGAAATATCTGCCTATACACTAATTAGCACTCCACCCACCGATTAACAAGTTTCTTCTTGATAATCTTTTTTCTGTTATACATTTGTGGTGAGGGAAGGATGGTATCCCCTTACAGGTGTTTTAGAGCAGCTATTTATTACACTCTTTTGAAGCGCC
>OW240912.1:58011559-58037985 GCA_933207985.1 Pelobates cultripes
CAGTGTGGAATTTTTTTTGTGTGTCTGCCTCTGACAACAGCGATGCCATTGCAACCTGTGCCAAAAGAAACTGAGTCGTGGGAAGTCCAACACCCACCTAGGTACAACTGCTTTGCGTAGGCACATGATCTCACATCACAAACGCCTATGGGATCAACACATGAGTACAAGCAGCACGCCTACTCTAAGCCGCCATCCTCCTCCTTGTCCAGCATCTTCAGCCACGTCAACCACTGCTGTCCTCCTTGCCCCCTCTCAACCATCCGCCACTCCGTCTCCCGCCTTGAGCAGTTCCTGCTCATCTGCCCACAGTCATGTGTCTGTCAAGGACATGTTTGAGCGTAAGAAGCCAATGTCAGAAAGTCACCCCCTTGCCCAGCGTCTGACAGCTGGCTTTTCCGAACTATTAGCCCGCCAGCTTTTACCATACAAGCTGGTGGAGTCTGTAGCTATTGGGACACCGCAGTGGAAGGTACCGGCCAAAATTTCTTTGCGCAAAAGGCAATCCCCAACCTGTACTTGACTGTGCAAAAGGAAGTAATGGCATGTCTGGCACACAGTGTTGGGGCAAGGGTCCATCTGACCACTGATACCTGGTCTGCAAAGCAGTGGGTACTTTATAAATGGCTCCACCTGCCACCCATACAGCAACACAGTCTCCAGTTAGGAGGACCGACCAAGCATCTTCTTCCATCTCCCTGTTACAGAAATCACTGCCATATACACGTCCACTGATAGGAGACGCGGAAGGTATTAAACTGATCAGAACAGTAATAAACACACCACTCCTATCTGGTGGCGGAAATGTTACCGAATTACAACAAGTATGAAAGGATGCAGCATTTGCAAAATAAATTAAAAAGTATGCTTTACTCAGCGTATAAGGGTGATGTCACAGCACAACGGGAATCTAACAGGGGGAGAGGTGGAAGTCATCCTCCTCCTCCCACGACCACGCCGGCAAGGACAGGACGCTTTAAAGACGCTTTTAAATTTGAAGTAACAGGACCGACCAAGCATCTTCTTCCATCTCCCTGTTACAGAAATCACTGCCATATACACGTCCACTGATAGGAGACACGGAAGGTATTAAACTGATAAAAATAGTACTAAACACACCACTCCTATCTGGTGACACATTAGCTTGACCGCGCAGTGCCCCAAATTTGAAGTAAGAGGACCGACTAAGCATCTTCTTCCATCTCCCTGTTACAGAAATCACTGCCATATCCATACAAATTGTACAGAATGTCCAGGATAGTTTTCCAGGGACAAATGTTGTAGCCTGTTGAACGAGGTGACCTTGCTCGGGTCCCAGGTGTACGGTTCCTAAAATGGCTGCCATATACACGTCCACTGATAGGAGACGCGGAAGGTATTAAACTGATCAGAACAATACTAAACACACCACAAACAAGGTTTCTCTTCTGTATGGCTCCTCAAATGATGCTTAAGATTGGAAGCGGCTGAAAAGCATTTCTCACACTCCGAACAAAAATATATTTTTTTAACATTCACTCCACTTTGAACGAAATGACGTTTGGGAAGAGATTAACATAATTAAACACAGGCAGTAAAAATACAGTTTTTATCCATACACTGTAACTTTAAAACTACATCCCATCTTCTGCATTATATTTGGAATCAGCACACTTAAAACATAAACATAACCAAAATCAATAAATGTCAGGAGGTTAAAAAGTTAGCTGGAAGGTCCCTTTATGACGACACATAAGCACATTTTCCTAAACAGTTCATAAATTTGGCTGTCTTGATCAGTCTATTCAGGCTACAACTTGACAGAAGTCCCATCGCCGAATGGGACTTAGTCTCTGCAGCTGTTAAACCAGTAGGGGAGAAGGTAGAGCTCAGCGGTGTTCGCGGAAATGTGTAGCCGATTTTAGTTCCATGAATTTGGCTACACATACCGCTGACCTCATCGAATGATCAAAGATGGCCGCCGCCACGTGTTCGGCAAACGAACAAAGACCTCCCAGCATTGTCAATTAAGCTGCGGTTAACCGCAGCTTCTGGAAGGTAAATTGCCTGCACACTTCCACTTCTGGGTGGTCTGCCTGTGTGGTACTTGGTTCAGTAAGCCCCATTTACTGAACCAAGTGGGAATTAGCCAGGCAGGCACAAAGAGTTTGCACCAGGTCTGGGGACACAGGGGACACCGTCTTAAAGGGGCAGTGTCCCCAACAAGTCTGGGGACATGGCCTTAAAGGGGCAGTGTCCCAAATGCTTCTGATATCAAAAAGGTGTTTAAGGACCAGCACGATCACGCAGAGTCCATAAGCCTGTAGCGAGAATATGCCCACCCCTACACGCGGGATCCAGCTAAGCAGAGGCAAAATGCAGGAGGAGATGCGTCTGCGGACCTTGGGGCGTGGACTCGACGTATATGAGAGGAGACAGAGCCAGGAACAAACTGAGGTCAGGGCACAGAGGGCAAGCGTAAACTAGGACAAACCGGGGTCTGGTACACGGAAAACGAAGCGGCAAACAGTACAGATAAGGATAGCGAAAGCGAAGTCGATCTGAAACCAAAGTCAATACGAGAAAAAGCAACTGGCGGACTTGCAGGCTGAGGGGCGGGCAGGGGCCGTTGAGACGCTTTGACTAAAGGAGAAAAAGAGTAAGTTTAAACGGCTTAAACGAAAGTGATTGGCTCCTGTCACTTCCACACCCCCAAAAGGTAATTGTATAGGGAGTGTGGTATGACAGAAGCCAATGGGAGCCTTTTGGCAATTAGGCTCCCACTGTCTCTTTAAGAGCGCGCCCGAGACTCGCGGCGCGCTCTTAGTTTCAGGCGGGACACGTGACCGCTTCACGCGGTCACTGCCCGCCTTCCATCCAAAGCAGTCGGATGAGCCGCGCGCGGCTCGTGCAGCCGCAGGACCGCGCGCGGCTTGAAGAGAGGACCGCGACCGGCCCCCGGTTAAGGTAAGTAACGCCACAGTACCCCCCCCTGAGGACACGCCCCCCGGGCGGGTAGGACCAGGCCTGGCAGGAAAACGAGAATGGAAAGAGCGCACAAGACGGGGAGCATGGACAGCATCAGCCGAAATCCAACTGTGCTCCTCAGGCCCATAACCCTTCCAATGTACCAAGTACTGAAGTCGACCCCTAAGGAAACGAGAGTCAAGAACAGCAGACACTTCAAACTCCTCATGACCCTCCACCGAGATAGGAGGGGAGGAGGAGTATGCCGGGTATAGCGGTTGCGTACGAAAGGTTTCAACAATGAGGTGTGAAAAACATTAGGAATACGTAGATTCTTAGGCAGGCCTAAGGCATAAGAAACAGGATTAACCTTATGTATAATACGACAAGGTCCAATGAAGCGGGGAGCCAATTTCATAGAAGGCACCCGGAGACGAATATTCCGCGTGGAAAGCAAAACCCTGTCCCCCACAACATAGGACGGAGCTGCTCTGCGATGCTTGTCAGCCTGAGCCTTCTGGCGAGCAGCAGAGTCCACCAAAGAACGCTGAACCTGCTCCCAAGTATTACGCAAACCAGCCAAATGCTCATCCAGAACTGGCATGCCCTGTGAGGAGAATGCAGTCGGAAGAACAACGGGATGCTGGCCATAGACAACGTAAAAAGGGGTCATGCCGGAAGAATCATGAGTGGCGTTATTCCGAGCAAATTCAGCCCAAGGAAGCAGGTCAGACCAATTGTCCTGATGGTGAGACACAAAACAACGGAGGTATTGCTCCAGAGATTGGTTGGCACGTTCAGCAGCCCCATTAGACTGGGGATGATAAGCGGAAGAAAATGAGAGAGAAATACCCATTTCTGAACAAAAGGCCCTCCAGAACCTGGAAATAAATTGGCTACCCCTATCAGATACAATAGATACGGGAATGCCGTGTAATCGAAACACCTCTCTGGCGAAAACAAGTGCTAGTCCCCTGGACGTGGGCAGCTTGTGAAGAGACACAAAGTGAGCCATCTTGGAAAACCGATCCACTATCATTAGGATAACTGTGTTACCATTCGAGGGAGGTAATTCAACAATAAAATCCATGGACAGGTTAGACCAAGGTCTCTCGGGAATAGGTAACGGATGCAACAGCCCACAAACATCCACGAATAGTTTATCAGTAGGTCTCTCGCTAGGTGCCATGTTTTGTTTCGCTTGTATGACCTGCAAGAGGGACGAAGAAATAGACAAAACAGTGGTAGCGATTATCCTTTCTGGGGGAATCACAGGAGTAACATCAATCTCCTGTTTGTCAGCAGTTTCGAACTGTCTGGACAGAGCGTCTGCTTTAGTGTTGCGGTCACCTGGCCTATAGGTGATAATGTAATTGAAATGGGACAAAAATAGAGACCACCTAGCCTGCCGAGAAGACAATCTTTTAGCCTCACTAAGGTAGGATAGGTTCTTGTGATCCGTAAATATGAGAATAGGATCTTTAGTTCCTTCTAACAAATGTCTCCATTCTTTCAGTGCTAAAATAATAGCAAGGAGTTCGCGATTACCCACATCATAATTTTTCTCTGCTTTGGACATTTGTTTAGAAAAGAAGCCGCATGGATGCAATGGCTTTTCAGGCGACTCTCTTTGGGATAAGATAGCACCTACCCCAATATCCGAAGCATCAACTTCAAGAATATAGGGCAGTGAGGGGACAGGATGCTGTAAAATAGGTGCAGAGGCGAACGTAGTTTTAAGAAATTCAAAAGCCTGAAGTGCCTCGGTAGACCAAACACGAGTATTGCCATCCTTTTTAGTCATACGAGTGATAGGTGCTACAATGGACGAGAAACCTTTGATAAAACGCCTATAATAATTGGAGAACCCAAGAAAACGCTGAATAGCTTTCAGACCTTGCGGTAGAGGCCATTCTATTACAGCAGCAAGCTTCTGGGGATCCATACGAAAACCTTTAGCTGAAATCAAATACCCCAAGAACTGGACTTCGGTTTGGTCAAACAGACATTTTTCTAGCTTGCAATAAAGACCATTAGCAAGAAGGGTCTTCAAAACTGTCGTAACATGTCTGTGGTGAGTGTGTATATCTGTAGAATATATTAAAATGTCGTCCAAGTATACGATAACAAATGTGTGAATAAAATCTCTCAAGACATCATTAATAAATTCTTGGAATACTGCTGGGGCATTGCAAAGCCCAAATGGCATAACAGTATATATTCGTAATGACCGGATCTAGTGTTGAATGCAGTCTTCCATTCGTGATTTTCCTTTATACGTATCAAATTGTATGCACTCCTAAGGTCTAATTTAGTGAACACAGTGGCATGTTTCAGCCTGTCAAATAATTCTGTAATTAAAGGTATAGGGTATGTATTTTTGATAGTGATTTTGTTTAGACCTCTATAATCTATACACGGTCTTAAATCACCTTCTTTCTTCGATACAAAGAAGAACCCTGCTCCAGCTGGAGAAGAGGATCTCCTAATAAACCCCTTTTCTAGTGATTCCTTAATATACTCCTCCATGGCACGGTTTTCTTGAACCGATAAGGGGTACACCCTGCCCTTTGGAGGTATAGTGCCAGGCAACAAGTCAATAGCGCAATCATAGGGTCTGTGAGGCGGTAATTTCTCAGCTTCCCTTTTATCGAAAACAGTCTTTAGAGATAAGTACTGAGGGGGTATAACCGTAGACAAAGGAGGACTGGTAGGTACCTCAATAGAATTCAAAGGTGTGACTTCCAACGTACAAGACTCGTGGCAGGCCTCACTCCATGATTTTATTTGCCCTGTCTCCCAGTCAAAAATGGGATTGTGAGCACGCAACCATGGATACCCTAATACTAACTGTGAAGAGGGAGAGGTGATGACCTGGAATCGAATGGTTTCATAGTGTAAAACCCCTGTGTACATGTGTAATGGTACAGTCTCATGAGTAACAACTGAAGAACTTAATGGTCTACCATCTATGGCCTCAACGGCCAAGGGTATCTCCTTCTCTCTGATGGGAATGTTGTTTCTCTTTATAAAGCCAGAGTCTATAAAATTTTTAGCTGCCCCAGAGTCAACCAGAGCATATATGTTGTCAACTATACAAATCTCTCCCATATATAAAGAAACCGGGAGAAGCAAGCGGTTAGGAGGCAATTTAGGAGACTTAGATATCACACCCAAGGCCAGTCCCCTATAAGGTCTTAGGTGCGAGAGTTTTCCTTTACCATATGGTCTCTCCTACCACAGTATAGGCAGAGTCCCTCCCTTCTCCTATGTAATTTCTCAGTATCAGAGAGTTTGGCAACCCCTAATTGCATAGGTTCCTCCTCAGACACTTTAACACTCTCTGGTATATTAACTCTGGGGTTAATGGGTGTAACAAAACGCCTATTCCTGTTCTTGGTATAGAGCCTGTCACGAATTCTATTATCAATATCAATGAGGTAATCGATAAGGTCCTCTAAGGCAATAGGAAGCTCCTTAGCTGCTACCTCATCCAATATCGTATCTGACAAACCTTCCATAAAGGCAGTAGTTAACCCATTGTTGGTCCAATCTACCCGCGAAGCAAGAGTGCGAAACTGAATAGCATAATCAGCCACAGACCTAGAACCCTGTTTAATTCTCATTAATGCTCTCGCGGCATTCTTTGACCTTTTCATTGTGTCAAAAGTTCTACGAAAAGCCGTAAGAAAACTGTTTAAATCATGCACCATAGGTCCATTAGCTTCCCAAATAGGATTTGCCCACTCAAGTGCCTTATCGGTGAGTTGGTGCATAAAGAACCCAACCTTAGACCTCTCTGTGGGAAATGAACGTGGATACATTTCGAAGTGAAATTCAATTTGATTAATAAACCCTCTGCAAGTCTTAGAGTCCCCTCCATACCTAGGAGGAGGTGTTAAATGGCCCGAAGTATTAGGCAAAGTAGATACTTCAGGGAGAAGGGGCGTAGGAGGGTTAGGTGTGGTTGCTGGAACGGTTCTAGCTAGGAGCGTCTGGAGAGCCTGAGCTATCTGATCCATCCGGTGATCCTGCTCTACAAATCTTGCCTCATGGGACGCCATCTGTTGAGCTAAATCTGCGGGGTCCATGGCACTATCGTAATGTAACGAGAATATACCCCTACACGCAGGATCCAGCTAAACAGAGGCAAATACAGAGGAGAGATACGCCTACCGGACCTTAGAATGGCCGGACTTGACGTATATGAGAGGAGACAGAGCCAGAAACAAACCGAGGTCAAGGGCACAGAGAGACAGCGTAAACTAGGACAAGCCGGGGTCTGGTACACGGAAAACAGCAAGCCGGCAAACAGTACAGATAAGGATAAAGCGGAAACGAAGTCAGAATACGAAGCCAAAGTCAATACGAGAAAACACAACTGAACACCACAAGCGCCAAAGGGAACTGAAACAGAAACCACGATAGGGCAACGAGCTAAGGGAAAAAGGTAAGTTTAAATAGCTTTTAAACGAAAGTGATTGGCTCCTGTCACTTCCACACCCCCCATAGGTAATTGTATAGGGAGTGTGGCATGACAGGAGCCAATGGGAGCCTTTTGGCAATTAGGCTCCCACTGTCTCTTTAAGAGCGCGCCGCGCCGCTTAGTTTCAGGCGGGACACGTGACCGCTTCACGCGGTCACTGCCCGCCTTCCATCCAAAGCAGTCGGATGAGCCGCGCGCGGCTCGTGCAGCCGCAGGACCGCGCGCGGCTTGAAGAGAGGACCGCGACCGGCCCCCGGTTAAGGTAAGTAACGCTACAAAGCCCCAATATGCCCACCGACAGTCTTAAAGGGCCATACACACCAAATAAAAGTGCATACATTTTCACAATCTCCCAGGGGCCATAGTCATGCGGGAGGATGCTGGCAAATAGGCTTCTCGACAACCCAGGGAAGCAGGGCAATTTGCCATTTAAAGGGCCAGTTACAAATAGCAGTTTGTAACAAGGTGTCAATCCATATCTGCCAAGTGACCCGATGTAGGGGGAACAGTCCCTATTCTGCTCTGTGTCAGTGTGTATCATGGTCGCTGAGGACAGGTGTCAATCCATATCTGCCAAGTGACCCTATGTAGGGGGAACAGTCTCTATTCTGCTCTGTGTCAGTGTGTATCAGGGACTCTGAGGACAGGTGTCAATCCATATCTGCTAAGTGACCCTATGTAGGGGGAACAGTCTCTATTCTGCTCTGTGTCAGTGTGTATCATGGTCTCTGAGGACAGGTGTCAATCCATATCTGCCAAGTGACCCTATGTAGGGGGAACAGTCCCTATTCTGCTCTGTGTCAGTGTGTATCAGGTCCTTAGGACAGGTGTCAATCCATATCTGCCAAGTGACCCTATGTTGGGGTAACATTCCCTATTCTGATCTGTGTCAGTGTGTATCAGGGGCTCTGAGGACAGGTGTCAATCCATATCTGCCAAGTGACCCCATGTTGGGGTAACATTCCCTATTCTGCTCTGTGTCAGTGTGTATCAGGGATCCTTAGGACAGGTGTCAATCCACATCTGCCAAGTGACCCTATGTAGGGGGACCAGTCTCTATTCTGCTCTGTGTCCGTGTGCATCAGGGGCTCTGAGGACAGGTGTCAATATGTCATATGTCAGGTGTCAATCCATATTCATTGTGATTTAGGAATGTTAGGTGATTTCTGCCCTTTATGGATTAAAACCAGACTCTGCATCAACTGTGTAATTTTCCATGGGAGTTTTGCCATGGATCCCCCTCCGGCATGCCACAGTCCAGGTGTTAGTCCCCTTGAAACAACTTTTCCATCACTATTGTGGCCAGAAAGAGTCCCTGTGTGTTTTAAAATTGAATGCCCATTGAAGTCAATGGCGGTTCGCCGGTTCGCGAACATTTGCGGAAGTTCACGTTCGCCGTTCACGAACCGAAAATTTCGTGTTCGCGACATCACTAAATATCTATAGTACATATAGAGAATGCTGGGACAGTAACATCTATAGTACATATAGAGATTGCTGGGACAGTAACATCTAAAGTACATATAGAGAATGCGTGACAGTAACATCTATAGTACATATAGAGAATACTGTGACAGTAATATCTATAGTACATATAGAGAATGATGGAGGAGAAATATCTAAAGTACATATAGAGAATGCTAGTACAGTAACATCTATGGTACACATAGAGAATGCAGGACAGTAACATCTATAGTACATATAGAGAATGCTGGGACAGTAATATCTCTAGTACATATAGAGAATCCTGGGACAGTAATATATATTGTACATATAGAGAATGCAGGACAGTAACATCTATAGTACATATAGAGAATGTGGTACATTAATATCTATAGTACATGTAAAGAATGCTGGGATAGTAATATCTATAGTACATATAGAGAATGCTGGGATAGTAATATCTATAGTACATATAGAGAATGCAGGACAGTAACATCTATAGTACATATAGAGAATGTGGTTCATTAATATCTATAGTACATATAGAGAATGCTGGGATAGTAATATCTATAGTACATATAGAGAATGCTGGGATAGTAATATCTATAGTACATATAAAGAATGCTGGGACAGTAACATATATAGTACATATAGAGAATGCTGGAACAGTAACATATATAGTACATATAGAGAATGTGGTACATTAATATCTATAGTACATATAAAGAATGCTGGGATAGTAATATCTATAGTACATATAAAGAATGCTGGGACAGTAACATATATAGTAAATATATTGAATGCTGAGACAGTCATATATGTACTTCATATAGAGAATCATGGAGGAGGAATATCTGTGTTACATATAGAGAATGCTGGGACAGTAACAACTGTATTAAATATAGAAAAAGATGAGGAATCAATTAGTGGTAATTTTTTACACATTTTCATTGGAGAACTTAAAACAATTCATTACAAAGGGGGCAAGGTATATTCATGATTATTGCCAGTCTCAGTGTTAAAACCTTCCTGGGACTGGTTACATCACCTGGAAATAAATATAGCGATGCAGTGAAATAGGGACCTAACTACCACATTAATAGTAAATACTGTAGGAGACAAGCTATCCAAATAGTCAAACAGAATAATAAATACAGGTGATACTAATACTTCTATGCCAGTCGCAGAGGAGAATTGTAGGCATATAGATACAATATGCATAATAGTGTCCCAAACCCAAATATCAGCTTTATTATAATATGCTAATGAGAATGGGATTACAAAGGGGGCAAGGTATATTCATGATTATTGCATATATGCTTTTTATTTTGCCAGGCAAGCTATATATCTGCAGAAAAATGTAAGCTTGCTTCTTATTTACGTATTCAACCACAATTAACCTATTTCAAAAAGAGTTGTGAGAAGACATAAACATAGAAATGCAACAACAAATAAATGTCAGTTACACCTTTGTGTTCTAAGGACATCAGGTTTTGGTTATATTGCAGAATGAATACCATAACAGATATCTATAAACGTAAGGGTTAAGTGACAGAGTGATTTGATGCAGACTTGATAACCTTTAATATTTAGGGAAAGGTATGGGAGAAATTAAAGTTGTCAACCCCAATGAATGATTCAGAAATAGAATTTACCCAGGGACTAACCTGATTATTCAGACAAGATGAATTAAATGTCAAGCTAATTTTGTTCTTTGATTGCAATCCTGATGAGTTGAGCATCAATGTGATGTGCAATTAACATCATCTCACCTTTAAACCAAATGTGTAACCCGATTCATATTTTCCGAAATTGGAAAAGGCAATTGACATAAACCAATGTATTACTTACCAGTCGGATATAACAACTTGTAGTTAAAATGTATCCGGTTCTTCTGCTAATTGTGATTACTACACAAATTTAGTTGCCTTTAGATATTTCCCTTATTAGAAAATAAATATGACACACATAGAATTTAAACAGTTGAAAAAGTTAATTTGGTGTGTCCCCAGAATTTTTACATTGAATTATTTCGAATAAAACGCATTGCTCATGTATATCATTCAGAACTGTCAAATGAAAAAAACTATGTTTTAATTTGGAGGCAGATGATATAAAAATGTATCGTCTATAGTTATACATAAAAACATTTCTGCAAATGGTTTTCCAGCTAGTATTTAGTGAATTAGCACCATTGTATTTATTAGCTTTTATTATGTGTACTTCATGGCGGAATTCTAGTGGAGGCCATTTTGGTTTTAACTTTACAACTCTTGAAATGTATCATGACAGTCATGAAATAACATGAACTCTTGGTAATGTTCTAACTAAATGTAAGTGCAACATACATTCCTTAACTCTTATATTTTTATTCTGTAAATTAAATATATTAAAATAGTATTTTCACTAATATTATAGCAACAGTAAATCTCAGGAATACAAGTGCCTAAACACTTGAGGTTTTATATGATCAGATTTCTTCAATAATTTTGATAACATTCCACAGATTTGTTTTAATTACTTTATGGGTGTTCTGGATAAAAGTGTTCTGGATAAAATCAGGAAATCAGGAACACTTTGCAAAAGCCTGTTTAGGTGAAACACGTCAATATGTTACCCTTGTTTTGGTTTTAAGACTTTATTTTCAATAAAAACTAGATTTTTAAATTTATTTTTGACATTCGTGATTATCTGATTTTATCCAGAAGACTGCTACATTGATTTTCTTTGTGGGGAATACACCACCCATGCCAAATGGATTGAGCACAACCTCTTTTGCTTACTGGCAGTGAGTCTTTTTTATTGATTTTATATATACATAGATTATTTTGGAGAAACAAATATGACACTAAGTTAATAATAGAGTGTGTGATGGATTTAGGTTTGAGTTAGCTTTACACAGTTAAAGTGCTTTGGGGGTAGTGACTTGATTTATCTGATTTTAACAATTAACTCAAGGAAGCCAAACTGAAGAGCCTCTATTATTGAAATACTTGATTTTGCCTTTTTTAAAAATAGTTAAATAGGTTGACTCTATTGAATTTGGACAACAGAACCACATATGATCACCCTTTGACATTTTTGGATATATCTTACAGTGTATAGAAAAACAAGCAGCAAGAGAGGTGAGAACAGACAACAGCTCAATTAGCCTGCCCTTTGGTGGGTCCCCACTCGGATCTCAAGCTGATATTAGCTCATCTAGTGCCATTACAGAGAAAACATATCTGAAGCATATCAGACTGGTCCCACCCATACGGCAGTCCAGATCCAAAATGACAGCAAGTTCCATCTGTACAAGAGATACAGCAACCCTTTAGATGATCTTTCAGTGAGGTAAAGCCAATATCCCTTTAGGCACCGACCTTGAGGTCTGAGTGGGGACCCACCAAAGGGCAGGCTAATTGAGCTGTCATCCATTCTCACCTCTCTCTTATTTTTCTTTCCTTAAGTTTCAAAGGCAATCCAGACGTGGACCCCTTGCTCACGGTGCCAAGAGGGATTTTGGCTATACCTTACTGATGATACCTTACAAGGTTGAAATGATCATCTTGGGTTGCCGTATCTCTTGTGCAGAGGGAACTTGCTGGCATTTCGGATATGGACTGCCCATATGGGTGGGACCAGTCTGATATGCCTCAGATATGATATCCACCGAAGGGCAGGCTAATTGAGCTGTTGTCCTTTCTCACCTCTCTTGCTACTTATTTTTCTCACCTTGCAGTGCATATTTTAATCTTACTGTAATCTCTGTGTAACAACAATGGGGTAGCAAAGCCATAAAATAAAATCATCTAACAAGCTATTATCTGTGCTATTGTTTGGCTATTATTGCAATGGAAAAAAGAAAGAAAGAAAAAAGATAAAGAAAATGATAAAAAAAATATGATATTTAGATATCTATAGTTTAAGCTATTGAAAGAAGAAAAATCTCACATTATCTAGGTGAACTGGTGCCTGTAGAATTATTGGAACAAATAAGATTCCTCTGTCACTCACAGCGCAGATAAAAGATAGCTCTGATTTAAGAGATCTGTAGACACAGATAAGTACTGTCGCCTGCTTGCCTTTTCTTTCCTCATTTAATAAACACTGGCATTTTATACATTGACACGAGAATAAATTAAGGTTACTGTCACTATATCACAACTCAGAACAGTGGAAGTTTCTGAGGCTGAATATTTTCTAGTAGCTGAATGTTAAAGTAGCTAATCTCATCAAAGCCTATTGAGTCAAAGGCTTTTTGAAAATTGTGAGCTTATTCCAGGAGTAAAAAAGGATAAAGCAGACGAGGTGGAGGACTGAGAAGTAAATCCAAGGGCTTTGACATGTTGTGTTTGAACATTATTTGCTGTTGATTTCCTTCTTTAACCTCTCTCTTACTATCCTTTGTTTCACAAACAAAATTAATATTTTACGTTTCTAAAGTAAAGTCTTTGTAAAGGCAAAATTGTCAGCATAAGTGAATTCATGATGTTTAATATCTTTATAAATTGTAAGGGTGAGTTAAAAGCCAAGAACCAAGCATCACACTCCACTTCCCAATCTACAAGAGGGCATTGGAACATTTTCTAAGACCCTTTGAAGATAAAGAATAATCTCTATTAAGCACCTTATGGTTTTGTTTTTATTGGTTGTTGACTTTTATGCATTCTTCCCTACTTACTTATTTTCTAATTGTTTTTATTAAATCATGCTCGGACCTACTGCTCTTGAGCTCTGCAATTTTTTGCTGCCCTATTAAATGGGCAAAGGAATGAAGACCTTTTGCACCCCTTTTCCGCACATCTTTCCACATTTATGAAGATAGTTTAAATTATTTTGTCATGGTTATATGTTTATATACAAGTTATGTACAATATACAAGCAATTTAAGATGTGTACATCAAATGTACCAATAGGGTTAGAAAGTTACAAGTGATATGTAAATGTTGTTTCCTTTCAAAGTTGTACAGGGATGATATAATACTGAAAACTAAAAAATATCATATGAACAAAAACATATACATAGACTGGTGTAAGAGTTTTCTGTTTGACCTTGCCTTAGCTAGTAATATGAAATTTTTCTGGGTTACACCAGTACTTTACGAAGGGTCTATTAATTTAAATAAACTAAGACAACAATTGCACTGTTTATTAGAATGGAGGCCACCCTTTTCTAAACTTACACAATAGGAAATCTTTTCAACCTTAAAGGGTTATTATAACCCTATTAAGAAGAGGGTCCATTCCAGAGTAATATACCCTCAATTAACATTAAAACCTGTAAAAAAGGTTTTACTTACCTTGTGCCCAACGCTGGGTGGAGGTGCCAGCCCTCTGACAGCCCTGGGGTCAAATCACAGGTTTCTCATAGAGAAGGCTGTGATTGGACCATATTGTTGGCTCAGAATGCATGCGTGTGCTCTTGGCTGACGAGGGGATGAAAGGGGAAGGAGGGAGATGGAACAAGGGAGTTTTTCTTTTAAACAAAACCCAATGCTGCACGGAGGGAGGTGGGAGAGAGCACCAAGTGGGAGAAAGGGTTGAAGGGAGGAGCCAGCTTCCCCTTGCAGGCACTCTGTTTACAAGGGGAAGATTGTAATGTTTGCATTGCACACTGATATCAAATATAATTTATGTGCTGATTTGACATTAGGCAGCATGGAACAGAATTCTGGGCTGCAAATGTCATGCGTGCGGGGAGTGCAACTTGCCCCGGCACATAATTGCCAATATCTCTGGATGTGCAGTGTTTTAAAATTACACACTGCACATCCAGACTCCTACCACCATGACCACTTCAAATCACTTAAGTGATCATGGTTATTGGAGTAACCCTTTAAAGCAGGGATGGGGAACCTTTGGCCCTCCAGATGTTTTGGACTACATCTCCCATAATGCTCTTACAGCCACAATGCATCAAGGGAGATGTAGTCCACAACATCTGGAGGGCCGATGGTTCCCCACCCCTGCTTTAAAGGGACATTCCAAGCACCATAACAATGTAATCACAATTGCAATATCTTCAGCCTCAGTACAGATGCTCTCAGCCTATCAGTAGCTCCCCATTAAGAAAAAAAAAGAGTTTCTTACATTAAGTATCTTATTCATTTTTAATTTCATTTTTTAGTTCATCATGTCTTGCTCTTTTTTGACCGGATCATACCATGTAAATAATTAACCCTTTCATTGTGCTGTGAAAGACCATGCATATGTATGGTATAAATGCTTATGACGCATTTCTCAAAATACGCCCAAGTGCCCATAACGTCACCCTGAACACAAAAATGCTGAGGAGTATGAGCATTTCGCTGCACTTCTTGTCCTATTGAATGATTCAATACCAATTACTGGGGTGAGGGAATAAAAAAATAAATTTTCAGGGAAGTTTTAAATTAAGTTTCATTTTAAGGTTTACTGATTACCTTAATTAAATGATTAATAGCAAAAGGTACTTACATTATTGTAATTAATACTTTATGCATTGGAATCAGAGCAGTCATGACAATATATAAAAACTTTATCTGATTTCACTTCTTTTGAAATAATATTGATATTACTCTGTAGAAAAAAATATGCATTTTTGGAATGAGAACAAAAGCAGAAGGAGAGGGAAAAAAAATCATAGAACAGCTTTATCCTTGATTAGACCAAAGCTTGCTGTTGAATTTAAAGCTTGTTTTGCCATCAGGACCTCCACTTCCTCTATTTTCTGTAGGCTAAGAGACTATAAAGCATGAAAATATATTAAAGATAGATAGGTTATATTGAATATACAAGATGAATCATTTTTATTCTTTTATTTTGTGACTGTAAATTTCGGATTTTGACAGTGGTTGCCTTTTGCTTAATTGTCTCTGTTTATAAATTTTTATCTGTATTGCAATATATAAAGGCATTTTTATTGAACCTGCTTACATTAAAAGTATGATAGTTGTTTAATAAAGGGATACTCAAAGCACCAAAACAACGTTAGCTTAATGAAGTTGCTTTGGTGTATAGATCACATCCTTGCACTCTGACTTCTCAGTTTTCTGGCATTTAGGAATTTAACCACTTACCTTCCACATGACGGTCTATGCCGTCATTCAGTGCAGGGCTTTAATACCCAGTGATGGCATAGACTGTGATGCAGTAAAAGTATTGGTAGGGGTTAAATCCCTCTTGGTACCATGGATACCTGGGGGTCCCCTCTGCCAGCTGTGGTCACAGAAAGTGGTCCCAGACTGACAGATAAGCTGTGTGCAGCACTCAAAGTGAGAACTGCACATAGTCCTTTAAATACCGCGGCTAAGTGATCTTGCTCAACAACAGTACTTTTATCACTGCCCGCAGTGTCCTGCATAAAACGGGGACCCATCTGTCAGTTGAGGTTACAGTTATTAGATCCAGACTGACAAGAGAGCACTGCTCATAGCCCTTTAAAACACTTTAAATGCAGCAGTAGCACGATTGCACTGCCGCTGTAAATGTAAAAATGCTTTTGCCCCCCAACAGCCTGGAACTGGCACCCTCCTGTGTCTGAAAAGACCCTAGTGAAGCTTCTCTGCTTGTCCTCTGCTGCAGGATTGGTGCTGGGCTTTGCCAGCTGCCCTATACTGTGCGAGATGGGGAATTTCTCTGATCATGTCATTACTGACATCAGCAGAGGGAATCCCTTCAAATATGGGATTAGTGAGTGGGATTATGAATGGGATAAGGGCTGGATTGATGGAAGGATTATGAGTAGGATTATTGTTTAGAATGTAGGCTGGATTATTGTAGGATTAGAGTTGGATTAAAGGTAGAATTAGGGATGGATTATGGGTAGGATTAGAGTTTGGATTAGGGATAGGATTAGAGGTTAGATTAAGAAAAGGAAAAGTTTTTAGATTATGGGTAGAATCATAGGTTGGATTGTGGGTTGGATAAGGGTTGTATTAGAGGTTCTATTAAAGACTAAATTAGAGGTTTGATTAAGGGTTGGATTAGGGACAATATTAGGGGCAGTATTAGGGTAATAGGTATACATATAGGTTGTCATTGTACTCAAGAACAGTAACAGAATACAAATATGAGGTTTTTGCTGGTATGTGTGCTGACATGTGTTCTGTGAATTTCCCCAAAATACACATGTGGGAAAACAACACAAGAAATTAACTAATTTGATTTTGGTTTGTGATAAACTGGATAAATGAAAAGTGCCAAAATAATCTTGGTATATACTTTTGTGCAATGACTTTGAATTCTGTGAGTACAATTAAAGTTGTAATCTCAGCATTACCAAATTTGCAAAGTTTTTGCTTTAAAACCATAATTCACTTCCTTGCAATTTTTGTTTTATAGGTCTTAAAATTAATTGAAATCCTAGACATATTGAGCATTTTAACAATCAGGACTAACGTGTGAATCTATTTTGAGTTATTTTTTTTATTTACACTTGGTGTGTAGTAATAATTATATGTAAAACTGAGAAAAAAAATTTTTCAGAGTTTTTTAATATTTTATTCCTCAATGTAGTTGTTCTGGTATCTATAGCCTGTCACTGCAGACTTTTTAATGTAAACCCTGCCTTTTCTAAAAAAAAGCAGTGTTTACATTACAGCCTAGGAACACCTCTAGTGGCAGTCTCTTGAGATGCTTCCTGGTTCAAAGCTGCACAGTGTGCAAGACCCACAATCAGCGTCACCACGCTTTGCATGGAGACGCTGAACACTCCCCATAGAGATGCATTGATTCAATGTATCTCTATGAGGAGATGCTCATTGTCACAGCATAGCATTTTGGCATGCATGAGCAATAGCCTCCCAATGCTTTCCTATGATAAAGCATTAGATTGTCTGAGATTGTGGAATTTGACCTCAGCCACAGAGGCTGGGGCTGGGCTAGCTGTGGCAAAACTGCCGAGTTGCTTGAAAAAAAGTGAGTAAAGGCACCTTTTAAAAAAAAAAAAAAAAAAAGAGAAGGGGACCTGGCACTTAAACTGTTAAAGCTGTAGTTTAAAGAATACATGTTTGTATTCCTGACACTGTAGTGTTCCTTTAAAAAATTAAATCATTTTGTTTCTGTTCATGCAGCCTCAGCCACACCTCCCTTTGCTGTAACTCACACAGTCAGCATAAAAAAGTTTAATTTTCTATTAGCACAGTGTGTTTACTTTAGAAGTGTCCATCTTGTGCTCTGTTAATTGAACTTTAATTACACACAGGAGACTCTTGCAGGCTCTAGTTGCTTAGTAACAGGGCAGGAGATAAGACATTCTTACTTAAACAGACTGTGCAATAAAGCAAATTTAAAAATCTGATCTCTCTTTATGGGATATGTGTAGGGAGACTTTGTAGGTCACATGCAGGGGGTTGTGATTAGGACTACATAAACAAAGTCAGTACATTTCTAAATGGCAGAGAATAGACAGTTAGACAGCAAGGACATGATCTATATACCAAAGCCACTCCATTTAGCTAAAGTTGTTTTGGTGCTTATAGTGAACTCGTATTAATCCATGAAATATGTCACAAAATATTTCCCACTCTTAGTACACCACAAAAAAACACAATAACATTAACAGGTAGACATTCTGCTACACATCATCAATTGTGTAATGTTTCTGTAGACAGCTCATCCATTAGTAACATTATTTTAATGCTTCATGCCATGCAATCTCCCCTTTTCAAATGCTGTTCAGGATTGAATCCAGTACAGAACATTTGGCACCAAATTCAGAGCTTGGGTACTAATAAATTATGTTATCCATGCACACTGACATTTATTAGTACAGTTAACCACAATGGGGCTATAATGTGGTTGCTAGACTTTGAAGAGAGAGAGATTTCATCTTAATAAATTACAATACTGGCATGTCATGTGTCATGCATGATAAAAAGTATTCTCTGCACAGGGGGAATGCAAAATGATTAACACCTTCTATCAAGTAATGTTAATGATGATAGGCTCTGTGAAACAGCATTATTAATAAACACATTTGTACAAAAATTAACGAGTACAGGTATGTTTATAATTATAATTATTCTGTAAATATATATAAAAAAAAAAAATTTTTATGTAAACATGCAAGGTACAGTAAATGACAAGATCAAATTTGCAACAGAAATAATGATAATATGATTATGTAATCCATACGCTACTGGATTTGTGTATACACAAATGTAAATATTGTAAATAAAATATTGTAAATTCCATACCACAGAATCATGTATACACATTGACCAATTGCAAGACAAATTAGTTTATTACACACAATTGATGCCCATTTTTAGAGGGCAATCTGCCCCTGATATGTAGCACCAGCTCTGTGGGATTATGTGCTGCCACTGCATGGGCCAGTAAGAGATCTCCTCATTGTTTCTCTGCCGTTTTGCAATAGTGTGGGAGCTGTAGTTCTGCACCTCTGCTGGTCAGATCACTGCCAATGCTCCCTTGCGTTCACAGACCAGAATGAAGCATCCACAGAGGTCTGTACCCAGCCAGAGGGGGAGACCTGTAGCACAAGACAACTGGACCACCTGGAAGAATGTTTAGAGCCACACAGGACCACCTTGGACAACATCTGGACCAACATTATACATTACCCCTCCCACTGAAAAGTTTAGCAGGTGGCTATATATAATCTTTATGACTAATGATGCAAAATCTCCAATATTTTTCAAAATGTAAATCTTTGTAACTTTTTTCTTAATATGCAATATCTATGTATACACTGCATACATGTTCTTATGCTTTGTCACCACTACTGGTTAATTAGTCATGTGGTTCTGGCAGCCATTTTGAAATTTAAATTATTTAAAAACAAAAAGCATCAAAACAACTTGAGAGAAGTTCCTTAAAATTGATGTCATGATAAATACCAACAGTTTGCTCTGCCAAATATAGTTGTGCTCAAAAGTTTGCATACCCTTGGAGAATTAGTAATATATGTACCATTTTTAAGAAAATATGAGTGAGCAGGCGAGATACATTTATTTTATTTCTTATGGGATTCACATTCAACTGTAGGTTATAGCAGAATGGCACAACATAAAACAAAACAAAACATGGCAACATAGAAAAAAATGAAATGCCCCTTGTTTAAAAGTCTGGATACCCTCAGTTCTTAATACTGTGTATTCCCCTTTAGCATCAATGACATGCTGCAGTCTTTTATAATAGTTGTCTATGATGGCCCTAATTCCTGCAGGTGGTATTGCTGCCCATTCATCTTGGCAATATGCCTCCAGGTCATGCAAAGTCTTTGTTTGTCTTGCATGAACCGCACGTTTAAGATCTCCCCAGAGTGGCTTGATTATTTTAAGGTCAGGTGACTGTGATGGCCACTCCAGAACCTTCACCTTTTTCTGCTGTAATCACTGGAGGGTCAACTAGGGTATTTGTCATGCTGGAAAGTCCAAGAGTGTCCAATGCGCAGCCTTCATGCAGAATAATGCAAATTGTCTGCCAATATGTTCTGATAACATGCTGCATTCATCTTGCCATCAATTTTCTCAAGATTCCCAGTGCCTTTAGAGGTCACCCCCCCCGAGTATTCTTTCCATTTTAGGCCTTGTTGATCTCTCACCTAATATAGTGCTTATGGTTGTGACCATAAAGCTCTATTTTGGTCTCATCATTCAAAATTACAGTGTGCCAGAAGCTGTAAGGCATGTCAAGGTGTTGTTGGGCATATTGTAACTGGGCTTTTTTGTGGCGTTGGCACAGTAAAGGCTTCTTTCTGGCAACTTAACCATGCAGCTCATTTTTGTTCCAAGTATCGTCGTATTGTACTTCTTGAAAAAAACACACCTATTTTTTCCAGAGAAGCCTGTATTTATACTTTAATTACCAGTGGGATTTTCTTTGTATACCGAACAAATATTCTGGCAAATGTGGCTGAAATCTTTCTTGGTCTACTTGACTTTGACTTGGTATCAAGAGATCCCTGAATTTTTCACTAATCACCAATATGTGATTGGGCAGTACTGACTGGCATTTTCAATGCTTTGGATATCTTTTCATATCCTTTTCCATCTTTATAAAGTTCCATTACCTTTGTTCCTCAGGTCTTTTGACAGTTCTTTTATGCCCCCTATGGCTCACCATCTAGCCTGCTCAGTACATCCACGTGACAGCTAACAAACGAATTGACTATTTATACACAGACACTAATTGCAATTTAAAAAGCCACAGGTGTGAAAAACTGACCTTTAATTGTCATTTTAACCTGTGTGTGTCACCTTGTGTGTCTGTAACAAGGCCAAAAATTCACAGGTATGTAAACTTTTGATGAGGGCTATTTGGGTGATTTCTGTTATCATTATGATTTAAAAAGGATCCAAACAACTATGTGATAATAAATGGCTTCACTATCCTTCAATAAAAATACATTTTATTTGCATGATCAGTCATATTTTCAAAATCAATGCCAACATTTTTGAGAACACCTGTAATATTTTGCTCACATTTTATTACTTTACAGAGTTTTTTGTCATCTGCAAACACTGAAACATGACTTTCAATGCTTATTTCAAGATCATTTATAAATATGTTAAATAGAAGGCGGTCACAGAACAGAACCCTGAGAACATAATTTACCACTTTTACCCAGCTTGCAAATTTACCTTTAATGACCACTCAATGTGCTCTATTTTTAAGACAATGCTCTACTCAAGGACAAGAATTTTCATCTAGACCAATTTCTTTGAGTTTGAACACTAACCTATTGTGTGGAACCGTATAAAATGCCTTGGGAAAATCCTAGTAGATCACGTCCACTGCAACAGCCTAATCTATACTTCGACGTACTTATTCATGGAATGCAATTAAGTTAGTTTGACATGATTTATGTTTCATAAAACCATGCAGATTTTTGCTGATAACGATGTTCTTCTAAATAAATTCTTGAATATTACCCCCTTAATAACCTTCCAAATATTTTCCCAGCAACAGAAGTTAAGCTCATAGGTCTATAATTTCCAGACAAGGATTTTGGACCCTTTTTGAATATTGAAACCACATCTGCCTTCTTCCAATCTTCTGGTACAATTCCTTAAATAAAAGAATCTTGAAAGACTGCTATTTTCTTGAGAATATAACTTATGTTTGCATGTATTGTTTTGCAGTGTCTGGAATATAAATAATGTCATTTATTTCATAGTAAACCAGCTTGAGATTGAGTATATTCGCTTAATTTATAATAAGAATTTGAATAAGAATAAGTTAATTAACTTAGAATTTCTACCAATCAGCTTGAGCTATGGTAAAAATGATATGCCGTTATAATCCCCACATTCTCATATGCATTAATTCAATAAAATAAAATATGCCACACAATATATGCAATACAACATGTAATACCTAATATTGCGGGATAATTCTTTTTTTTTTTATATATATATTTTTATTTTTGGTTTTCTTTTCTTTTTTGCACAAATCATGTCACAATACAATAATGTAAAAGTGTAACACATCAGAACGTTATATAAAAATATACAATTACACGCTTTCAGTAACATTGGCGTATGGCCTAAGTCATATTATCACCAACATATTAAAGCAACAATACTTATACATGGAGCCAAGAGGGTTGTTCAACATTCGCTTATTGTTGTCCTAGGAACTCATCCCTCCATTCCCACCACCTGCCCTTGTAATATCTATTTTATTATTGTGTCGTTACCCTGAAATGTTCCTGTGTACCTTTCAAGAAGTTTTTCCATGGTTGCCATATATCTGTATACCTATGGTATTTGTCTAGGGACCCTCATCTTCCTCCATCCCATGGAAGTGTTCGATCTTTAAATACCAATCTTACCTAGAGGGCAAGGTTGTTGATTTTCATTTGCTTGCTATGATACATTTAGCTGCTGTCAGCATGAAGTAAATTAGGGAGTGCTTGATACGTCTTTGAGGAATATGGAAGTGGTACAGAAGTAGCGCCTCTGGGTTAAAGGGTATGTTCATATTTGTTACCAGGTTGACAGTGTTTCAGACTTCTTTCCAGAAGCACGAAACTGATCTGTAATTCCACCATATGTGCTGGAAGGTTCCCCTCTCTGAGTCACATCTCCAACAATTGGGGGATGCGTTAGAGTCAAATCTTTTTACATCTACCGGGGGATGATTCTTTTTTTTAGAAAGTGCATTTAAATATATCTGGTATGTTCATCATAGATATCATTAGTTAGTAAATTTATGTGTGAATATTTAAAGGAAAAACATTAAAAAGATGAATTACACACGCGTGTGGAATGTAACAAAAGAGTTCAGCTGCATAATATTTTGAGAAAAATTGATGAAACGATTAGGACAAGCTATGTCATATATTCCATAAAGAATTGTTCTTGCATATTATATCAAACTGTAAAAATATCATTTTATGGCAGGATACGAAAACTCGTATTGCTTACCCTTTCTCTACTAAAACAGGAAAAAATCTACAGGTAGTCACGGAATAAAAGCCACGGTGTGATTTATTGGACCAAAAAGGCAAAGCAACTTTTGACCTACTAAGAGGCCTTTATCTTTACTGTCCACCAACAGCAGCAAAGAAAAAGGCACAAATTGAAAATAAATCATACTGAGTGGCCCTAATCAATTACCATTTTGGTCCCTTACAATAAGAAGCACCTCCCCCATTACTTACTTATTTTTGTTAGTGGTGTGTTTCTGTGCGTTTGGAAGACTTGATGAGGACTACCTTACACACATTTTATTTTCAACCGGTTTCACGTTGAGTTGCTGCACAACTTTGAACTTGCCAAAAGAGCCTGCAAGTCTTGCCATAAAATTACATGATTTAGCTGTTTCATGACAAAACGTCATGATTTTATAAAAGCGAGTATTGTACCTCCTATGTTGGTTTATGCTGTTCACATACCTTTGTATTTTTACCTCCCATTTATGTTTACTGGGCTCATAAGGTAAGTTCATCAGTGATGTGGGGTGTGAGTGGATGTTTTTTTGGTCACATTTAATTGTGAATTGAGTATTCACTGTTTGCACTATATTCATATGGATTTTCTGATTTTTTTTTAGTTTACTTGCCTTATGTTAATTGTCTACAATTGTTCTTTTCTGTTTGTACATTAAACTCTGGCTCCTGTTCTATTGTCTTCACAGTGTGATTTCATGATGATTACCTGTTCTAAGCCGTACTCACACACTCACTCTCGGCTTTGTTCAGTCTGGATGGAGTGTCTAATGCTTGATTGATGAAGCATTCCTCCTGGATGGGCTTTTCATTAAGTTTTGATTTGGAGCGTTTGTCCTTGGATGTTGTCTTTCACTTTAATCATTTGTTGATGATAGTTGTTTGTTATCAAAGAATGAGGAAATGATGGCGGAGGTGCTGAGTATTAAATAGGGACCAGAATAGAGATGGGGTCACTCTGTATTATTTCTTTTCAATTTGTGTATTTATATTTGCTGCTACTGGTAGACAATAAAGAAAGAGTTAAACAATATGAGTCCTTGTGTCTTTTATAAAATCATGACTTTTCATCATGAAATGACAAGATCATGTAATTGTCTTGAAACTCTAGATACTTATAAAATAAAATATAATTATTTACCAATGCATATATGTCTGTTATACCCTGTCCTACATTGATAAGGTTTGATTTTGCACTGTTATAAACTCAACGGCAACTTTCTGTTTATATGGTAATATAACTTAGCATGTACATAGTTCAGTTATGGTACTGGGTAAAATACTGTTGCAAGTAAATATTTGTATGAAAATGTACCATTTTCAAGCTATTAAATGTAAGTAAAATTGTGTACCAAATGTAGCTAAATCATATTGATCATACGAGGACAATATGTTTTTCAATGATTCCAGCCTTCAAAATTAATAACTGATTTTAGTTATTAAAAATAATGTGTTTTTTTTACTGCAATCTCAAAAATGCTGGACATAGTCCAGGACATATATCAGAGCCACTTATGGAATACCTTTGAGGTAGACGTGGATCCAATGGGTTCTCACAATACTCACATAACTATAAAGGAGAACAATTGACACACAGAGGTGGTGAGGAAGGCGAACAAGAGACACACCGAAGGGATCGGGGAAGGGGAGAATGAGACACACAGAGGGTCTGGGGAAGGGGAGATTGAGACACACAGAGGGTATGGGGAAGAGAAGGAAAATATAAAGATGCTGTGGGGAAAAAGCTACACAGAGGTGTTGGGGCAGAGGAAAGAGGCACACAGAAACACTGGGGAAGGGGAGATAGAGACAAAGAGGCTGAAGTAAGAGACAAATGAAATGGGCTTGGGGGAGAATGAAACACAAAAGGGACTGGGATGAAGTAAACATTACACCAAGGGGGTTTGTAAAAGACACACAAGAGGTGTGTAAGACACTTAAAGGGGAAACATGGGATAACAGATACACTAAAGCCAGTAAGACAATCAAAAGAGGAAATAGTAAACACACAATAAATTCAAAAGGGAGGTTAAGAGAAATAGGTGAAGATGCATCTTTGCCTGTGTCTCCTACTCTCCCTGAAACTCAGTTATTCAGCACAGCAGTGCTTTTCCGACTCTATATGCCTATGCTGGTGCAACACATTATTGGGCTGGTATAGAATTTTTTATTCCCAATCCAGGCATGACCATGGGGGTGGGAGTGGGGGGGGGGGAGGTTTCCTATACTCTCTGCGGTAAATAGCAGCTCTACATAACACTCCAGAAGTAAACACCTGTCATATAGGGAAATTAGCTAAATACCCGTGGACCACTCATGCTGACTGCTTTATATTGGACAAGGTTTAGCACCATGCTCAGGTTTTCTTTTTCCCTACATCCCTCACGATCTTTCCTGTGCATTGTTTTTTTTTTTGTTCTTCATTTGATCTGTACTCCATATTTTGATGAAAGATGAGTTAGTTAAGGGGATGAATTAGCTATAATGCAAAAGGTAGGTTAGATTTATTCCATATTTCTGTCTCATTCAGGAAATTGCATGCAGATATTTTCCTTCCTTTTTCTACTTATTTTTTTTATGTTTTTTTTTTTTTTTTGCTTATTGGTTTTGTTTTTGTTATATTTCAGAGTTGTAAAAAAGATGTTTACTTTTGAAGTAAAGTGTGTTCAGTGGGTTTTAAAAAAAGATGTATATAGCATATTGCATACATATTTACATAATTATGATGAGTTGAGAAACAAGATGTGTAAAAAATTGAAAATGAAATTCTTGATTATGTTCTAAATTCAATTGTACTTGTTTACTTTTGCCTATTATAATTGAGTCTCACTACTGGGCTTTGCAACAAATACATTTCAATTTACAATTTAAATTTACATTACACATATTAAGATGTTAATCATCGCATTGACGCTAAGTAACTGCCACCCTTCATTTTTTCCTCAACTGAAGAATAAGCATGTATTTCAGTCCATTTTTTTTTTTTTTTTTTTAGAAACCAATGAGCAATGCAAGTGTGTTTGGTTGATCTTGACATTGTATTGAGTATATATTTTTTCATGTCTCAGATAAGAGTAAATTTTTTTTAATTGAGATTTGAGAGTTTCCCTTAGCTGATTCCGAAATTTCAACCCAGGCATCAGCCTAGATTTAATTAAAATCTAGACA